>OZ010797.1:480666615-481182052 GCA_963932465.1 Maratus speciosus
AACTTTTGATAAATGGTATAAATCGGTAAAAAACGAAACATTTGATTTTCAAAAAGAAATTATAAAATATTGTAGGTCTGATGTTGATATTTTAAGAAACGGATGTTTAGAATTGCGAAGATTATTTCTAAACATTGCTAATATTGATCCTTTTAAATATGTCACTTTAGCTGGCGTTTGCATGGCTATATACAGAGATAAATTTATTCCAGTGAATACAATAGCGATTGATGAGGAGTGTATTCCAAAGGATCAATTCAGTAAGAAATCGATCATTTGGCTAGACTATCTGTCTGAAAAACACAATATCAAAATACAGCATGCTTTAAATGGTGGTGAGAAAAAATTGAAATTAGGGGATAAAACTTATAAAGTAGATGGTTTTTATAATAATACCGTTTATCAGTTTCAAGGATGTCATTGGCACGGTTGTCCTCGCTGTTTTACAGAATCCACCGTCAATCTTCAAAATCAGATATGTATGAAAGATTTGTATGAAAGAACTCAAAAAATAAATAAAAAAATAAAAGATAAAGGATTTGAATTGATTGAAATATGGGAATGTAATTTTGATAGTGACAAAGAAATTAAAAAATATATGAAAAATGAATGGAAAAGAGATTTTATAGAACCTTTAAATCCTGGAAACGCATTCACCGGAGGTAGGTGTGAACCTACGAAATTAATATACGAAATGAAAGAAAATGAAAAGGGTAGATATATCGATGTTTGTTCACTTTATCCAACAGGGAATTACTTTGATTACTATCCTGTTGGTTATCCGGTAAAAATTTATAATCCGGAAAAATATGATAAGAATTGGTATGGTTTGATACAATGTAAAGTACTTCCACCTAGAAAACTCTATCATCCTGTTTTACCTTATAAAGGAGAAAAATTAATATTTAGTTTGTGTAAATTATGTTCAAAACCTATAAAATGCGAAAAGAAACAATGTAAAAAATGTTATGATATGCGGAATAATGAATGTAATCATATTGATGAGGAGAGAAGTTTTACTGGTACGTGGACAACTACCGAAGTTGAACTGGCTATTGAAAAAGGTTATAAGATTTTAAATATCTATGAAGTTTGGCATTTTGAAAAAAAAATCTAATACATTATTTAAGGATTATGTTAAAATGTTTTTGAAAATCAAATTAGAAACAGATGATAAATGGCCTGAAAATTTCAAAACTGAAAAAGAATATAAAAGGTGCGTAGAAAAGAAATTGGGTATAAGGTTAGGAGAAATCAAAGAAAACCCAGGAATGAGATTTATATCCAAAATTTGTTTAAACTCTTTATGGGGAAAGTTCGGACAGAGAAAAAATATGAAACATACAGAGAATGTTACAGAATTGGCAGACTTTTATAGAATTATACTGAACGACCGCATTAAAGACTTGAATATGATATTTTTAAATGATGAGTGTGTGCAAATGGATTATAAGATGAAAGATGAATATGTCAAGAATAACTTTAATACGAATAATTATATAGCGGCTTTTACAACCAGTTCGGCTAGAATAAGATTATATGAAATGCTTGATAAATTAGGAGATAAAGTAATGTATTACGATACAGATAGTATTGTTTATATCGATGATGGCTCTAATAAAGTAAAAACAGGCTGTATGTTAGGCGAATGGACCGATGAATTAGGAGAAGATAAATATATGAAATCGTGGATATCTGGAGCTAGTAAAGATTATGGTTATATTCTGAACGATGGTTCTGTAAAAGGAAAAGTAAAAGGATTTAAAATGAGTTATGAGAGCGAAACTAAGCTCAATTTTGACGAGAGAATGAAAACAATAACTGGGGAAATTGAGCATATAGATGTAGAAATAAATCAATTTCAGATACAAAAAGATAAAAATATTAAAGTGAATAAAATGAATAAAAGATATATGTTTGGATATGATAAAAGAAGAATTTTAGATAACTTTGATACTGTACCTTTTGGATTTTAAGCCAGATTTTTAATTTATAAAAAATCTTTTCTAATAAATGGACGATGTCACTCTTATCATAAATGTTCAAGGTTTTATACTTCCGTTCAAATCTATAGCGAGAAAAATAAGCTGGGTTCATTTAAAAGAAGGAATAGGTGAAACGATTTCTGTATTTACACCTAACTATGAATTAGGTGATCAAGACCATGGAATAGTTCGTAGATGTACTAACGATATCCATGGTTTAAGATTTAAACGATATTCAGATAATACAGGCTTATGGATTAGTAGCGACAATGTAAAAGATTATCTCTTACAATTGCATCAGATATACGGAGGGACATTTGCTTTTAAAGGAGGAGTTTTTCCGAAAAGTACCTTTGAAGAATGGGGAATTCCTATAAAAATATTAGAAGTACCGAGATGCGTTCGAATCCTAGGACAGGGTTGTTCTATGTACAGATGTCTGTACTATAAAAATTTTCTTTCAAAAATTGTTTCTTAATAAATGGAAGAATTCAACAGTCTCAGATCGTTCCCTGTAACTCATAAGCTAAAAGATTTAGAGACAGGGAAATACAAACTGATTTCGTTGAAGAAAATTCAAACAAAATTTGGAAATACCACTATTGCAAGATTAGAAGTTAATGATGTAGAAAAGGATTATTTTCTTAAAAAGAGTCATGGAAAAATTTCTGAAGCAGCAATAACAAAACTGAATGAACGTGGTTATATCTTTCATTTTAAAGGAAAAAATAATGACGGCTTTTATGATTATGAATTAGAAAAAGCTTAATCCTACAATTTGTTTTAAATCTTACAATAATCGAATGGACCTTTTATCGAACTATCAAACTACCAGAATAATATTTACGGAAATCAAAAATATATCTGTTTTTAAGTACAAATTTCTTTTCTGGCAAAGATGGGTTCATTTCCACACAAACTATTTTTTTTAATTTTATCGAACTATCAAAATATCCAGAATAGTATTTATTATTGCTAATAAAAAAGAGAGATCTATTCAAAATTTAAAACATATCATAAAAATCATTTAACTTTTATTTCAGACTTCAATATAATGCAATTGATATTTCTTATTTATTTCATCTGTCTAAACTTTGTTCGAATGGATTTTATTTAATCTATCGAAAATTTATTTAGAAATAAATGTTACAATATTTTGTCATAAGTACTTTACTCTTTAATTGTCTTTCGCCTACCTTTCATTATTTTAAATTTGACCCCGTTATTACAAATCATAGCATCGATAACTCTAATAATTATACTATATTTCATAGTTTCAATGATACAATAAAATTAACTTTCACCGCTAAAATATATAAAATGGATCAAGCCTCTAAATTTTCTCAACCTGGTGTTTATTTTTGGATAGAAAGTAAATGTGATGACAATTGGAATATAATACCAGAAACAAAAGAATATTTTCATATTTATATTCCCGGAGATAATAACTTATACTATTCTATAGCTTTTAATGCAACTAAAGATTTTAGGATTGGTTATAATGCCGATAACTTATTATATAACGCTGCTCTTTGCTTTTCCTATCAAGATTATCCTAGAGGAAGGTTGTTTATTAGCAATTGATAGACTATTAAGAAAGGACGTCTGTCAAAATTTTTCATCACAATAATAATTAAATATTAGCATTTAAAAATGATCATTATTTAATCTAAATTGATTACGTTATTATCCCGTTTATTTGATTCTTTATAACCCTTTCTTAAAACTTCTTCTTTACATAATTTTGTAGAAAAAATAAAAATATCCAACCAATGCAAATCATACAATTTTTTATCATTATTTGCTCGATAAATCGTAATAAAATCGTTACATCCTCGATATTTTAACAGGCAATTTTTTTGAGCAAAATCTTACAAAAATCGTTAAATATTTCTATTTAGAAGAGTATGAAAAGTGTTCCAGAGTAGGCCCCATATACTACTCATATCTATAGTGAAAAAATGAGCCAAGAAAAAGAAAACTTTAAAATCTAGAAGTCAAAACTAGTTTGGCGGGGGGGGGGGGGATAGTTGAAAAATTGCTTTTCCATATTTAGAAATAAAATTTCTCAAATTTTCCGGTGGGAAATCAGCATTTCACAAACGCAATTGCTTGCCCCTCAAAGGGTTAAATGGTTTGTTGATGCAAGTACCAACTGGTTGCAACACTGATGTCAGTCTTCCTGGTATAACGACCGTAGACGAATTAAGTTTTTTCAATTTTTTCATTAACTTCGTCACTCGTGCACTGTAAAATAAAGCGGACTAAAAAACGGAGATTCTACTGGCCGTCTAGACGCCAGTACTATTTCCGTATTTTTGCTGAAATTTTTCTGTAATTTATAGCGAAAAATTTCTGTAACAATACGGAAATAGTACTGGCGTTTACATTGCCAGTAGAACCTCGGTTTTTTAGTCCTTTTTTTTAACAGTGTATAAGCGCTAAATATATACCGGGTGTCCCAAAAAGGACTGACTGATTTTAAAATTCAATAACTTGCAAACGGTGACAGATATTAAAAAAATTCTTGCAGGAGGGTTATGCATAAGGTCAAAAGTTTTATTACAGTGATTTTCAATTTTAGTTCGATTTACAAACAATAGATGGCGCTGTAAGCAATAGTCGCTAAATACATGCTCGATTTTTGGTCCTTTATCTTGTTCCATGCAGAAAAAGGAGATGGAAATGTATTATCCGGGCCACGAAGTACCAAAAATCGAGCCTGAATTTAGTGACTATTGCTTACAGCGCCATCTATTGTTTGTAAATCGAACTAAAATTGAAAATCACTGTAATAAAACTTTTGACCTTATGCATAACCCTCCTGCAAGAATTTTTTTAATATCTGTCACCGTTTGCAAGTTATTGAATTTTAAAATAAGTCAGTCCTTTTTGGGACACCCGGTATTTCATACAAACACTGCCTATTTCATAATAAATACATCTCCGCGTCTTTTGCTCCACACATTTTTCAGCCAGTTCGTGGTTTCTCTTTCCATCCATTCATTTTTTTTGTGCTTTGATAATTACACCATTTGCAAATTTTACGTTGGATGGAATTTTTTTCTGGCTTTGAACTCCTCTGCCCAACTCTGGCCCGCGTGTTAGTCGGCAACCCCTTTTTATAAGCCAATTTTAGATCAAAATTGTTCGACTTACACGCAAGTACATACAGTACGTGTTTCTACTTTAAAGCTGTCCAAAGACGCCTCAAGACTACAAGCCAAACACGAGGTTTCGTGACGTCACGACGCGGGGCTTAGATCAGCCGCGGAGAGCACATGCGTTATTTAAAACATATTAATTCTTTCCTCTATATTCCAATTTATTATCACAGCATATGGGGAAAAAATAAAAACTTATAGTTTACAGACGCTAATTAAGTGCTTTTTAATCAATTTCGATCACTCGAAACAATAATAATAATGATAACACAAAAACAAAATTTATGAAATAATATCACTGTGTCAGTCAAAATGTGCACTTAATTATAGTTACATTAAAGAAAAATGGTTGGTTAATGAAAAAAAAATTGAAGTATTAAATTTAATTTAGTGAACAGTTTTCATTATTTATTCTACTTTGAAATTTACAAAAATATCAATTATCTATTTTCTATTAAAACAAGACATTAATAAATATATGTAAGCAAAATCTACAAATATGTATATAATATATATATATACACATATATATGTAGTTTTAAACACATAGAAAGAATTACTTTGCTTTCAATTATTTCATTTTCATAAATAAATAAATAAATACCAATATTCTGTCAATCAAAACTCACATTTAAAATTAAATTAAAGTGGATGAAAAATGATTGTTAAATGAAAACAAATTCAAGTTGTATGCTATTTTTATTATTCATTGTGGCTTGAAATTATACAATAAATATCCTATTAAATTTAGTGATTTGAAACATGCAAAGGAATATAATAAATTTAATACAAATAAATAGTAAAACTACAGAGTGCATGAAATTAGGTAACAACACAGATAAATTTTTCTTACTGTAAACTTTACTTAGCAGAAATGGGTAATTTTCACATAGAATCGATTAAATTGAAAAAACATAAAGCGCTCATAATAAAACAAAACGAGGTCATGAAACAGAAAATTATTATTTTCTTAATTTTTGTATTATTTTAAGATATTATGCAAGGTACAAGCAATAGAGTTTTTAAAAAGTGTACTGAAACATTGTGAGAACAAAAGGAAGAAAGAAAACACTTTCATCAATTGGAATTGAAATATATATAATAGATTTTTTTTTTCATTGAAAAACTGTAAATAATCCAAAATTCAGAAAAATCCGAATTTTGGAATCGTCGAGTGCCGAAGGATTCTGGATTTTGGACTTTGTACTATATATCATTAGAAAACTAATGATTTAAATTTTATTATAACAACTTAGTACTACATTGTTTTCAAAAGTAATTCTTCATACACGTTTTCCTCATAACGAGTCAAGTTGAAATCATTTATTATGGACCGATTGGGGGTATTTTTTTTAGACACCTTATAACATAAATAGAAAAACAAATAAAAGTTTCCAAACAAATACTCCTTTGCAACAAATCCATGATTTTTTCTACTATTATTCTAGTAGTATTTTTTCATAAAGTTGTGACCATCTTTTTGTGATGCCCTGTATACAAATGTAAATAGTACCTGGTACGAAATTTATGCATGCATACAATACGTATGAAGTTTAGCACTAACCACTTATGCATTATTCGCGAATAATTTCTACGGATAGATAAAAGGGGGGCCCCAGAATGGTGCTTGCTCCGAGGACCTAGATAGACGAAGTCGGGTCCTGACTACACAGAAAACTAAATTTATAATTATATAACAATAATTTTATTTATTGTTATTTTTAATCAAACGTTAAAAATTATATAAAAACACACAAAATTTTTGCGAATTCGGAAGGGGGAGGGTGGATAAATTGTTTACAGTCATTGTAAAAATAAAAAGATTCAGACACATCATTCCCATGTCTGCAATTGTCATGTATAAGCATGCACTGTGTAACAAATATTATAAAATGAATTTTTATTAAGAGTTTAAGATTAAAAAACACCAATAAATTAGTATGTATATTGATCGGGCTTTAAAAGAAATAAACAAGGTAACAATGTTATGCATCCATAGAAATTATGATGAAAGTTTCTAGTACATTTAAATTTTTAAGTATGAAAATATCTATAAAAATACATAAATTTTGTATCATATTAAAGACTAATCAATTCTGCCTACAGAATAATCAGAGTTATTATTCTCACGACAAGTGTTTTCTAATAAAAGTCGACCATTAAAAGTCACTCTAATGAGAGAAATCAGAACAAATTACAAAGATAGGAAGGTGTGACAAGTTATACATTACATAATAATTAAGCTTGTAATTAAGACTTTTGGCTGAAAATGTTTTAGCATGATTAGTATCCAAGAAACTCAGTCTGACATAAATTTCAGCTATCTGGTGCCAGTATTTCCGAGTAAATAAAGTCAGAAGTTTTGATCGAAATTATTGAATAGCAAGAAAGGTAAAGTTTAAACTAATAATATTTATGCTGTACTTACTGTATGCAAAATATCATCAGTTTTCAGTGATAAATTTCTGAGTAATAATAATTTTAAAGTTTTTTTTTACTAATTTTCATAAATTAAAAGAACTGATTAAAATTTGCACTTGAAAGTTTAACAGTTGAGGTAGAAAAATATGTCACATAGGACATTAAAATTTCAAGTGAATCGAATAAATAGCTTCCAAATTATGAGGCAAAAGGTGCTGGCGCCAATAGAATTGTCTAGCAGATATTGAAATCAGATTATTTTGACAAATTAATAAAGGCTATAATTAAATAATGGAAACTTTATTAATCAATAACTTTTGAGATAATTCACCTATTAGTACAATTCAAGCCCCAATTTTTAGAAAATTACGAGAGACAGGGAATGATGTAAGTCTCGACATGATCTTGTCATTTTTTCCATTTTAAATTATTGCTGTATTGAAACAGAACTAGATTAATATCGTTTTTTTTTTTTTTTTTTTTTTTTTTTTTGACACGGAATACTACAACACGATATTTCATTAGGATTTACTAGTTAACTTATTTTAAACAAATTAAAAATAAAGTACATAGTGAACAAAAAAAGATAACTAGTACTAATAGTATATAAATAGTTAATTTGAAAATAAACTTACCTTAAAAAGAATACGTCCTTTGCTTCCGAATAAAAAACACGTTGTACTCTAATTCTAAACAGAGGAATACAAAATTCTCCTCGTTGGCGCCAGCCCCGGCTCGTTACGTCACATACGAGGGGGAAGGAAATTGTGTCTGGCTTGATAGTCTTAAGGCGGCTTTGAGCTGTCGCGTCAACGCATACAGCTTTACTGGAAACAAAAGCAGTGTACTATATGAAGATGCGAGTATTTGCAATTCACGAAATATTAAACACTTTCCTTTATAATTTCCCTGGTTTTTAATAATTTAGTTAACATATTATTTATTTACCTGCCCACACAATATTTAAAATCAAATGAGATGTTGTATACACTTGATATAATCTAATTTGTAAAATATCAATAAATATTATATACAAACTAGTGGGTTTAGTCGCCTACGAGCTACGCTCGTCAACCACCCTTCAGGTTTCCCAGTCTCTAAAAACACACAAATGTGCCCTGTTTAATAAATGTCATCAGGTTACGGAAGATTGAATGATATTATCACTATAACAGCGGCTATCTTCGTTGCCATGCTTTTCCGTTTGAAAGGGCATTTTTCGGTTATCATGGATTCATCCATTGCTGTCGTAATAAATGACGTCTGTTTTCAGGATAGATAAGGAAGATCATTTATACATTTGAAAATCAGCTTGTACAGAATGGTTAGGTTAAAAATTACGTTATCTGACTGAGTTTTATAACGACGCTATGGAGAATATTCTTCCTTTAGGTTTGAGGTTAAAAAAAACTCCTTCTGCTTGGTAATAGCTTTCAGATCCACGCATTGAAAATCATTGTGCTTTGAAATTTTACTCTTATATTTTATATCTTTATCGAGTTTTAGATATTTCAGGAACAGGTATTGCTTATTGATAAATTCTTTTCTCTATTTTAATACACCATCATGCATATTTTCACGTTGTATTTAGAAGGTATATTGTTTTATTAAATAATAAAAATATCCGAATTTTCTAATATGCATTTATTGAATAGTAATTCGTACAAAATAAACTGAAAATATGTTGCGCATACATTTACCTGTATTTATGCTGCATCAAATGATGTAATATCACAAAAAATTTACTTGCCGCTCTACTTTTATACCATGTGACGTCAGATTCACGGAATGAAAATCACTTTAAATATACCGCTTTAATATATGACGCAATTTTCCCTATTAAATGCATTTCTCATGTTATAATTTATCTATTAAAAAAATTTCTCTTTTAAGATTCACAGGTACATATATTATTTGACTTAAAGGTATTTTGAATTTATTACTATTTGAGCTTTTTAAATATGACCATTAATTTTTTTTTACGTATAACAATTTAATTATTGTAGGCACTTTAAATATTACGATATTCAATGTTTAGAAATTTCACACATGACGGTAATTATCATCTATGAATGCGTTTCGCATATGATAATATTATTATTTTAAAATTTTCGTACTTTTTTAATATTTACGTGAAAAGATTTTAACGTAACTTTCTTCATTTTCTGCTTTTAACATGTGATCATTTAATTCTTATTTTAAAATTAGCTGCCTGTTTTTAAGATCATTGATGTCATCTGTCATTTTTCTCTTTAAAATTTAGAAAAAGAACCTTGTTTTTTAGTCTATGGAATTTGAAAGTAAAAGGCGATTTTTCGTTTCTAAAATAAACTCATTCGTAATGATCGAAAGGTAAAAAAATGTTTTTATTTTATTTTTTAATTTTCCCGATAAACATAATTTTATCACATTATTGTCTTCATTATCGATTCCAATAAATGATAATTTCAATTTCAATTTGTAAATGACGAAAATGAAGGAATCTAATAATCCCTGTGTTTTTTCCATTTTTTTCAACAAAAATGGAATAATTTAGTTGCCATCATTATAAAAATGTTACTAAAATTAGAAAAAAAGCAATATGTCGAAAACTAATTCAAATTTTAAAATTCTGATACCATTTTTGGAACCTGTGGATCAATACGGGTAATTGGAGTTAATTTTACCGCCAACTGTTCCATAATTTAGGAGAAATAGCTGTGAAACATAATCAGTCGTTTCATAAAATCGTTTGATAAATTCATTTCATAAACTCGTTTCACTACGTTTCTATATGTATAGAGTAGATATATATATACATCATGAGTATGTGCATGTGCTACTTTTGAGTTCTAATTTGAATATAACACGAAATTTCTTTATGGCACAACATTCCACTAAATGTAATTTATCTGGTGAGGGATCCCATTAGATTAGTAGATATATAACATATGATGATGATAAGGCTGATATAGCCATTAATCACTGGGCTTTTTCAATTTTAGACATTTTGTCAAAATTTTAAAGATATACTTGCCGGATTTTTTTGTAACTTCAGGATTATGAAAAATATGTTTGACTTCATATTTATCAACGACGATTGGATCAGAAGGACAATTAGGTGGTCAACAAAAAATCAAATAAAAATAAAAATATTTGGAATAACCTTGTAAAATAAAATGCACGAAATGCTCTGTCGATATACCTTATGAATATGTGGATATTGTACATTATGTGTATTCCCTTGTATGAGAATTGCACGTACATCCATGACGATATATCGATATTTTTAAAAAGTACAAAAAAATTCTTGCATGTTTTTTGTTTATATCATGGAGGGTTTTCTACCAAATTTAGCGCCAGTTTCAGAAATTTTAATAAAATGCAATAGAAATAATATAGTGCAATTGGAGTGTACATATATTAAGCATTTGGTAAAATATGAGCAGTTGCATGAAATACTTTTTATCTGCGCATGCGCGCATGATAACGCATTTTTTTTCCTGATTTAATAGTCAACTTTATGGAACAACTCATATGAAACAGCCAGTAAAATATTGTGAAGATTTAAAAAGATATCGCGATAGAGTGAACTGATTTTTAGATCTCTCTAAAAGTAGCTGAATGATCAGGGATTTTACACAAACTGTCTTCTTATTATCTGGTTTTCAGCAAATGAGTTAGTATTTAAAGAATGTCAACCAGTAGATTTAGAACAAACGCTTTAATTTTTATACTTCTTTTTTCCTTGGAATATGCTCGTTCTGATGATTTTCCAAGCATAACTAAAGCTTCAATAAAAAATTAAAATAAAAAAAAATAATTAAAACGATAATTTATGGAAAACCCTTTATCATTTAGCTGTTTTTAGAGAACAACTAAAAATCAGCTCAGTCTATCGCCGATATCTGTCTGAATTTTCAAGACATTTGATTAGCCTTTTTTATATGAGTTGCTCCATACTATTTACTGCTGTTATATCATGAAAACAAATCTCTCTTATCGTTCGCGCATACGCAGATAAAAAATATTTCATAGAACTGCTCACATTTCATCAAATGTTTAATATATACATTCCAATTGCACTATATTATTTCTACTATATTTTGTCAAATGTTCTGAAACTGGTGTTAAATTTGGTTTGAAACACTGCATAATATAAACAAAAAATATGCAAGAATATTTTAAACTTAAAAAAAATCAATATATTTCCATGAATATACGTGCTATTCTTACACAAATAAATGCACATACTGTGCAATGCCACATATTCGTATGCAATAGTTATAGATAATTTCATGCAATTTATTTTACAGGGTGATCCCAAATATTGTATTTAATTTTTGTTGTCCCACTATTTGCCCATCTGATCAAATCGCTGTTGATAAATATGAATTCAAGCATATTCTACATAATCTGAAGTTCCAGAAAAATCCGACAAGTATCTCTTTAAACATTCGACAAAATGTCAAAACTTGAAAGTGTCCGGTGATTAGCTGCTATATAGTATATATGCACTTAAAATAAGATTTACGTATTCTAAAAAACTTTATTTCATGTTACTGTATTAAACTTACATTTAATTTTCCAGTTAATAATTCTTACCGATTAACTTAAGTAATTCATCTGTATCGTATGAAGTTCTTTTTATTTTTACTTTCTTCAGAAACAAAATAATTACATATAAGAATTGTATGCAGAAATTAAAAATGTGAATGATGTTAAAATGGAAAGATACTAATTAAAATATATAATTTTGCATGAATTGCATTATCTTCTTCAATTATATGAATATGGCACCTCTTTCTCTCAATATATAAAGAAATTCTATTTGAATTAAACTAATTATCTAAGTTTGAAGTCAATAGAAATAGAATGAATGAAAATAATACAGATGCATAGCAGTCGTAGCTATCCAACAATGCCATCACCTATATATTTTTTTATATAAAGCACTATTACACAATTAATCTTTTGCAGCAAGTCATTTATATATTATAAACTTATTTATATATGTCCCTAAATCTTTTATAATTGCTGAGAGAGTAGCTTTTAATTCAAGCCATTAACTTCGAAAATCGTTTCTTCATTTTGCTAAATAAATATACAAAGAAAGTGTTCTTATTTGGCAGTCAAAATCTAATTTTTAACTGTCCCAGAAATATTGCTTGTGTTAATGTGGATAAATAGAGTATTGATTTCTCAAGACATTCAGATTTACTAGAATATAAATTAGATGAAATTTAGTGTTAGCATAAATATTTAATTTGTGATTTGTTACAAAATAAATTTTGATACACTTTAGAAAGCAAAAATAATTGTTGGAAACATTATGATGATTCTAATATTTCACAGAAGTGTTTTAATGTGTATGTTAGCGACAAATTAGCTGTTATTTTCATTTTGCGGAAGAACTTTTAGTGTTTAAACTTTGAATAGCATAGTGTTGTATTTCTTTATTGTTCTATTTTTTAGGGCCCCAGGGGATTTTTCTCATTTGTCTCGTTATATGCACCACTTGTGATTATACTATTTAATATTCGCCGGCAATTAACAGAGTTTATATTTTAAAAATTATTCAAATAACATAGCATGTATTAAAGAAAATAGATTCCAGATGATAAATTTTTCATTCTGTATGAAAATAATTACCTTCTTGAAAAATCATATATGAATACCAATCATCAAATTCTGTATTAACTCTTTCAGGGACAAGTTAAAATTAATGAATGACACCGGAATTTGAAAACACATTTATTTGTAAATAAGAAAAAAGGTTATATTTCACGCACATAATAAAAAGAATTTTTGTTAACCAAAATTCTGGTGCCAATATGGCATTTGGGAATTAAAATTAAGCGGTTTAATAAACATACCACCGCCCCTCAAGGAATTATATAGTTAGTTCTCGAAAGTTTGAAAATTCATTTAAAACTTTTTGTGTCAATAACTATTTATAACTCGAGGTTTCCTTAATTTCAATCGAGGGTATACGATTTAAAACCAAAGTGCCGAAGGTATGTTTAATTTTTTTTTTTTTTTACACTTCAATAAATCTTAATTACATTACATACAAAATAATTATTAGAAACTGACAATTCCTTTGTAACTTTTTATAATAAACTTTATTCCATTAATTTGAATGTGGCAGTAATATTACAATTCAGATATTTAAAAATAGAAAATAATGAAATGCAGAAAATTATTAATAATTAATAACCGGATACCATTAAATGAAAAATTTTATTTATGAAGCCTTAATTTAATAAATATATTTTATTATGCATGCTAAATAATAAATGGAATTTTCGATTGTGATGGTGTCAGAGATATTTACTTCCCCTTTTATGAATCATATATCTTTGTGAGATGATGATTCAACATTTTACACAACCATAAGATAAATTATTATCGCGGATAAAGCATCACTTTAATTATTCAAACAAGTTTAGATGAATAGGAAATAAAACGTATATGATTAAGTTGATTAAATTTAAGTCCTTCAAGAAATGCTTGTGCATGTAAAATATATTCCTGATTATCAGCTATAGAGTCTGTTTCAAACAAGTTAATTCTTGAACATTTAGACATTTATTAAAAAACTATTTACATCATGGCATAACTAACAATCTCGAATATGTGATATAAATATATAATAACCAGAGATAAACTTGAATTCTACACATGAAGAATTCTGTACTTGAAGTTTAATTACACTGTACGAAAAGATTCATTATCAATCAAGAATTCCTAAGTGATTCTTTTAATACAATTTTTTTATTCCTTTATTGTATAAGTAGATTTCAATTATTGCAATAGTACTGAAATATGGAACTACTTAAAAGAAAAATAAGAAAAATAATTTAAAATATTGTTACAAATTAAAAGTTTAACATTAATAACCGAAATGATTCTACTCACGAGATAAATTGAATGAAGAAATAAAGCTCCTTAAGCATGTTCAATAATAATTAAAATTTTCATACGTTATGGTGTTAGAGAGATAAATTTTCCATGTATAAATCATGTATCTTTATGATGTCATAACGCTTATTTTTTACTGTACGGCATCAGGAGGAACTTATCAACGTGAATTTATAAATCTTTAATTATTAAAATAAGTGAAATAAATGGAACAATGCACAGTTTAGATTATTAATGTTGTAGTCCACGAGGAAATGTTTATGCATATGAAATCTGTACTGGAGTCCCAGTTGCCACCTGTTTCAAGAATTTAATATTAATATTTGAACTTTTCAGAATTCACGAGAAGATATTATGTGCCAAAAGATAATCGGAAGTTAACATTTGCATAACTAAGATTTGGGAATGCTATAGCATAATTCATTTAAATTATAAATCATTTTGTTCTTACATCGATTAAGTAGAAAGGACTTTTGCTAGCCGTAATAATTACTTTAAACTGATTTGACATGTATAAAAATTAAGAAGTTTTTTTTTCGGTTTTCACAAAATTCCTCCCCATTTCCACCCCTTTTATTCGATTTTGCCCATTAACGAACTTGACCGAGATTTTCTACCCCTGGATCTTATGTATCAGTTTGGAAGAGATTTGTGCAAAATTACGGTAGTTATCGTGTCCATAAAAAAATGATATATAGGGGAGACTAGGGATGGTTGACCAATTTTTAAAAATCGATTTTTTAATTTTGAAATATTGAACCAAGAATAAAGTTTTATATATCATTTTATTCGTTACACAATCAGTTATCAAAAGAAAATTGCTACATAAGTGTAATATATCAGAAGCTTGAAAAATGATTGATTTTAATTATAGGAAAATAATGGGTCAAGGCCCCCCACCTGTGGGAGGGTTGACCCACCATATGGGAGGCTTGACCCACATTGTTTTATATTGAAATATTTGTTAAGAGAAATAAAATCAGTTAAGAAAAAGCAAAATAACTGTATGCTACATGCTTTAATTATTGTAAAAAAAATATTTTTCAATATATGATGTTTAAAGAAGCCTGTTTAGACGGAATCGCAAGTCACAGGAAAAAAATTTCCGTTTTAAACCGGAATTTGTCTGAGCAGGTATGATTGTACAGCCGGGAAAATGAAACTGTAACATTAAAGACAGTATTCCGTTAGACACAGGTTCCGTTTTCATAGGGTTTCATGTATTAATATGTCTGGAATTAGAAGCCACTGTCCCGCTTTTGTTTTTGTCTCCTTGTCGTATCTTTTACGGCACTCGACCTGGCAACACTACTTGTCACATTCTTTGACATCATCTCAGTGTATTCATCTTGGTGACATTTGTCGATATACCTTCCTAAAGTTTTTTGATCCATGCTATGCTCTTTTGCAGCTGCATGATCAGGTGAAAGGAGGACATTTTTTGAAAAAAAAAAATATTTTTCTTTAATTGGCTTAAAAAATGCTTTTAACCTTCCTGAATCCATAGGTATACCAAGGTTGTTTTCTGACTATTAAAAATAATTGTAAAAATTTAAGGGAAGGCAAGAGGTAAGACTGGGACGCCACGCCCACTGACTTTAAGGGAAGACAGTACTGGAACGCCACGCCCATTCATATTAATTTTACTCTAACATTCTATACTAATTTATCATATGTAATTAAATTTTATCCAAGTGCTTATATATACTTTAATTAATGTATTTAATACAACTGTGCAAGAACTTCACACAAGTTAGAAGTGTCTAAGTTTTTTAGCTATACATAAAATTGTAATTTTCAGATCATTTTTTCAGGTTTCTTTTCACCCATTAACTCCTAAAGTACTCGAGCGATTTCCATAATTTTTTTTTTATTGTAGAGTATGAGTATAAGATCATATGTGGCAGACAGTTTAAAAAAAATAATTAGCAGTAGAAAAAAAGTTTCTGAAAATAGAAAATTTCTGAAAAATTGATATTTCTCTAAAATAAACTGTTTTAGTCGCAGAAAAAAACATGCCTGCCATAAATCTTGAACATACTCTAATAAATAAGGATCCAAAATTTCATCAAAATCTGTCGGGTAGTTTACGAGGAAACGGGTCTTAAAGTTCGCATACTTCCCATAGTATTGCATCCAGTCTTGTCTTCCTTTAAGGGTCTTTAAGTTCGCATATTGCACATATTATTGCATCCAGCTTTGTCTTCCCTTAATCATTTCCTGCACAGTGGTCCGAAGTCGGGACAACCTAATTTTAATTCCAAACTCACAAACGGCACCAAGAATATTTTAATAACATTTTCCTTTTAAAATGAAAGTTCAAAGTAATGAGGCTCGAACTGCTAAGAAAGTTGTTTCTAAATTCCGGTGACAGCCAATCATATCATCCTTTTATGAACATAATTTTTCTGTGCCGGAAAGGGTTAAGAGAACACCCCAAGACTGGGTAACTAACTAATAAACTACCCAACCGATTTTGATGAAATTTGGAATCCATTTTCATTGGATTACGCAGACAGTGTTTTCCAGCGACTTAAATTTCCGGTTTTACAACAATGGCAAGTTTTCAGAAATTTTCTATTTTTCATAAAAGTTTTTGAACTAAAAATAACTTTATTACTAAAGGAAAAAAAAAAAATAATAATAAAATGACTTTATTAAAATAACTTTAAAACTAATTTTTTTAACTGTCTGCTACATATGATCTCGTATTTATACTTTACCACCAAAATTTTTTTATCGAAATAGCTCGAGGATGTTCGGAGTCGTGAGGTTTTCAGCCGAAAAGTACAATTTTTGGAACACACTGCACAGTGCATTTTCTGCACAGTCTTATCAAACACATGAATTAAAGTATATATAAACATTTGGACATAGCTGCCAACCTTCCACTAATCTTCCGTAATGTCAGGATTAATTTGACCCAGATTAACCACATTTCGAACCAGAAAATTTATTTCATGAATGCTTATTTATTTAATTCCAGGTTTCTGCGTGGAACAAATTTAATTTCATTTATTTAAAAAAATTCTGGTTCGAAACGTATTAAACCAGGGTCAAATTAACGCAAGTATTACGGAAGATTAGTTTGAGGTTGGCACCTATGCTAGGATAAAATTTAGTTACATATAATAAATGAGTATAAAATGTTTGATTAAAACTAACGTGAGTGGGCGTGGCGTCCTAGTCGTGTTTTTTTTTAACTTTTAAGACTGCTGTTTTCATTAGTTATAGTCCTTTCTAGTCTTTTCCATTGTTTTTATTTACCGGCTGTAAATGTTATTTAAATGGAAAAAGTTCCTATGAACTTTCCCATTTATATTTCATTAAATATTTTCTTACCGTGGATACTACGGTAATTTTTCACATCTTTCTTTATTTAGTTTTAAACATTTTCTTTACCTTTACCCCATTTTACTGTAGTTTTACAGAATAAATTTACATTCATTTTTTTATATAACCATTAACCTTTTATTATGTACAGTGTATAATAAAAGGAATTCCAAACCAAATTAATTAAGGGAGCCTTGACCATCTGGTTAATCCTCCCTCTCATTGATTCTGTTAAGCCTCCCCACACAGCCCTTTTTCCAAAGAATAGCACATTGTTATGTTAAGCCTAACTTATTGTAAAATCTTTATGCCCGGAATGAAAGCACAGTATTTCTGCATTACTTTAAACCTACTTACTTAAATTTCTATGATATATTTTATCTGAAAAAAGCTTACAAAATATTCCTAAAAAACACAACTTTTTGGTTGAAAACGCCTTACAATTGGTTTTTCCATATCTATTTCGATTATCTGTATGAAACAAAGACATATGTTTGACTATTCCAGTAGCTTTGATTGATACCTATTCGTTAAACTCTGAAATTATTTTAAATATGAAAACTGTGGGGTTGGGTCAAGCCTCCCGTATGGTCAACCCTCCCTAGTCTCCCCTACTTACAGTGATATTTTTAAGCACATCTGTCTTTTAGATCCAGAGTAACAATTTTTGGAAGATGGAACCATAGTCTACAAATACAGGCTCAGAAATGTGCGATTAGAGAAAAATAAAAAAATTGGACACCCCATATTTCATAAACTATGAGGTGTAGGAAGGAGTTTTTTTTATTTGTTCATATCAGGGTAGGGCTAGTATGTACACAAAGTTTCACCCAAATCCCAGTCGGTCGGGTTACAAGGTCTGGTTGAATTGACATGGAATCACTCAACACCGTTTTTTGCATATATGCAAAGCTGCGCACTAAAGGGTTAACCATTTCAGAGGCAAGTAATTGCGTTTGTGTAATGTAGGATTCACACCGGAATATTCGAAAAATTTTGTTTCAAAATAAGGAAAAGGAATTTTTAATTTTTTTTCCACCAAAGTTAGAAAGGTAAATTTTAATTAAAAGTTTCTGGTGCAAATCTTGATTAAACTCAAGTAACTATCCCACCACCCCTGAAGGGGTTAAAAAGCTCAATGTCGCCTTTGTTTAGGTGAGGGGGATTTTTGGATTTATGAGTTACTTTTAAAAATAAGAATGCCAATCATAAACTTTTTCGCGGATTTATGATGAACCTACAGAAATACAGTGGACCATCGATTATCCGCACTAATAGGTGACCGAAAATGTTCGGATAAACGAGATTTCGGATAGCCAATTATTTTTGGAAAAAGAACATTCTAGGATTACATGAGCATAGTGAAACACATAAAAAATGATAATAAATACAAATATGTATGTATTTTGCACTGCAATGCTTACAACAATAAGAAGGGAACAAACTATCAAGGTATAAAGTGATCAAAGAAATATGCAGGAATCAAAAGCACAGTAATGTCTACATTTTAAGAAAATAAGTCCAAAAATTTCTTTTGCTTCAGAAAGGACAGCTTTTTTCTTGCTGCTAAGCAATGATGTAGTCGTAAAAAAAACAGAGGGTATACGCTCTAAGCAGTGGGCATACCTTAAACAGAGAGCAAGACAGAGAGCATACCTTAGAGTGTATATACAATAGCTTTTTTGAGAAACAGAGGGTATACGGTGTTACTGAAAAAAATACAGAAGGTATAGGGCGTATATCTCCGTATACCCTCCACTACATCCCTGCTGCTAAGTCTCATATATGTTTTAATGAAAGCAGTTGAGCAGAAACACACTTCCTTGTTGCTCCACTCACTTAAAGGTTGTCTATAGTTATAGGCTGTCCAAAAAGCTTCCTCAACCCATATAGCATTTTTCGTTTGCAGAAAATTTGCAGCAGTTTTGCTTTGAAAACCTGCAAAGTTGCAGCAAGCTCAGCATGACAAGACCAAAAGTTCTTAACAAGACTGCAGCAAGATTACGCAAAGGCCGAAGTCACCACACTTTGAGCATGCAGCTAACTTGTCGTGCAAGTTAAATTCATGCTGTATCAAATTTACTGCAAATTAACGGCAAACTGGTAATCAAAAATACTGCAAAGTAGTAATATTTCCATGCCACACCACTTGTTTGCAAATGTTACACTATAAGTTTACCCCCTTCGATTGGCCCTCATAGACCTGATCTGGCACCGTCAGAAGGTGCATGCATCGTTCCTATCACCATAAACAAGTTAAGGTAATATTTGCATCGCTCATTTGAAGCCTTTTTTATTTTGTAATGTATAAGTATAGCGTTTAAAAAAAGCGGTGCCAACTGAATAAAATTTCTGCAATTTCTGCGTATGTGTTGATTGTCTATTCTCTCAACAGAGGGATTTTTTGCTTTCGTCGTAACTTTCGTGAATTAAAGACAGTCTTGCCATCAGTTTCACAACAAACTACTCATGCAAGTGGATGATTTGCTGCGAATTTCTCTTTTCAAATTTGTCACGACAATAAGAAAAAATCAAACTTGCTGCTAATGATCATGCTATTTGGGAATGGGTGGACCTTTTTCAACTTGTTCTTCGTCACTAAAGTCCTCGTCGTCGTATTGGTCTTCTAAAGGGCTTCGGCCTCCCATGATAGTAGCAAGGATTTCGTTGACCGTCAATAGTTGGTGGCCACCAACGTCCCATTCCAGTCATTCTTGAATGTTGTCCTCGTCACAATCTTCAAATGCTGCACATTCTTGAATCAACTCAGGCAGTTCTGATACAAATTCCCTGTTTGGTGGCTCTTCAGGGAGTCATCTGAGGATGGGCTTTAGCAAGCTTTAGCAAGGGTAGTGTCCTTGACAGAGACCCAAAATCTGCTGTCCTGTACACAGCATCAATAGGTAGGCCATTCTTGGTAGGTTACGTAAGCGATTCTTTGCAGGGAGGGCTACGCCAGTTACAGAGAGGACAGATAAATGGACAGAGAAACCGAATTCATAAACACTTTTCACCTTTGTTGGAAAGTGCTAATAATATGCGTTATGTATAAAAGAGTAATTTGCACAAGAAATATGTTTGATAAAATAGGTACTCTAGCAAAACTACATCTTTGTGTCAAAATTTTAGATTTTTTTTTTTTTTTTTTGCGTTCCTCAAGTGTGTAATTATTTGTCCTAAAGCGGTTTCACGATATTCTTATTCCTTACACGCTCTTTTACGCGTAGAATGTAACGCATCTCGTTGAACGAAATGTTATAGTAAAACTTTTGACTGCTTACTTTCAATTTTTAAAAAACGAAAGTTAATCGTTTCTGCTGAAGTTTATACAAAATAAAAGTATATATATATATATACAGTGGCGGTCAAAAGTTTCCGGCCAGCATAAAATTTTTGATTAATTTGAAAGTATATGAAGAGCATAGCTACCAACCTCTTCCGCTTTTTCAGTCGACAAAAATTTTATAGTAAATTTTACCATTTTAAATCGCCAAAATCTGCCGATTAAATAAGGTAGAGTTTTCTATTATATATTTCCGGGCCAAAAAATCGGAAAAGTTGGCAGCTATGGAAGAGGAATCTCAAAGTGATACTTATGCACTTTATTGACATAATAGTTCGGAATATAATTATGGAATAAAAAATAAATATCAATAAATTTAATTGACAAAATTAATTGCAAAAGAAAACGCATGTTCTCAGAAGTTTCCGGCCATCTCGGCAAGTTTCGAAAAAAATGGTGTTATAACAGAAAATGACAGTGATGAACAACATTTACAATCAGTATTTTGTCTTCGTACACTTAAGAATAAGTATTGCGGCGCAGAGACGTGGCATCGATTCAAAGAACGGTTGAAAATCGTCTATGGTAAGTTTTTTCCAAAGTTTTTGCAATTTTGAGGAAAATTCTGCTGAATTGGAATATTTATAATTCCGCACATGTTTTCAAGTTTGTTCCAAAGATTTTCTATTTTTTTCTGATCGGGTGAATGGGCTGTCCATTTCAAGCGAAGAATTTTTTCCTGCTAAAGCCACTGCTTGATGAGCTTGCATGTATGATTTGGGTCGTTTTCACGCTGAAACAAATAGTTGCGACCATAATTTTTACTCCAATGAGGCAGCAAATGATCTTCCAAGATATCTTTATACATTGCACCATTCATCTTTCAGCGCATTTCAACTAACGGACCGATATAGTTTCCATAAAATGCTCCCCACAGCATAACGTGTCCTCCGCCATGCTTCATTGTAGGAATAACGTATCCCGAATCTTATCTTTTGTTTTTAGGTCGTCGTATGTAAGGTCTGCCATCATTCCCAAAAAGGTTGAACTTCGATTCGTCAGAAAATAGTACTTTTTTCCAGTTTACGTTTGACCACTCTTTGTGTTCCTTGGCAAGCCAGTCGGGCCCTCTGATTTTTTTTTAGTTATGAAAGATTTTTTAACACCGACTCTTGCATACAGTCCTACGTCACGAAAGTGTCTTGACACGGTAGACCGGCTTATTTCAACAATATTTTAACGCCGTAAATCGAGGGATGCAGGTCATCAACTGCTTTTCTCCTGATAAATCTATCCACACGAATAGTCGTTTTCCGGGATCTCCCGGATTGTGTCAAGTTCTGAAGGCCATGGCCATCTTTATATATTTTTAAATATCGTTCACAGTAAATTTTCCGATCGATAACTTTGCTGCAATCTCACGAGAGGATTGGCCATTTAGAGACAAGCAAACCACTCGTTTACGAACAATTATTGTTGAATTTAAAATTTTTGAATGTCAAATACATTATTCACGTTGATTAATTGATAAACACAGTCAAAAAAAACCACTTTACCGTTAGAAAAACTAACGAACGACGAATGGCCGGAAACTTTTGCACACGCGGATTTTGAATTCCTCCCCTTTGCATCAAGTATCTTCAGTATCCAATCAAAATGATCACGTTATCAGAGGCAATTTGCTTACCCCTAACTTTCGGAACAATTGTTCTTCTTCTTCGCTGAAACCTTCTAGAAAACATGTCATAGAAACTTTTGACCGTCACTGTATATATATACATAGCTGCCAACATCTTACGCTTTTTCAGACCACAAAAATTTTATAGAAAATTTTATCTTTTTAAATCGCCGTAATCGGCCGATTAAATAAGGCAAAAATTTCTATTAAATTTTTGTGGTCTGAAAAAGCGGAAGAGTTGGCAGCTATGTATATATATGTATATTTGAGCTTAAAAAAGTTACAAAAAAAAACTGTTCAAAGATTGCCATTTGGCCGATATAAACTGTTTAACCCCTTGAGGCGCGGTGAGATATATTTTATCCCACCTACGATTAATGAAGATTTACACCAGAAAAATTTTATGAAATTTTACTTTTCTAACTTTGGTTGAAAAAAAAAAAAGGTAAAATTGCTTTTTCCTTATTTTGAAATAAAATTTCTCTAAATTTCAGGTGGGAATTCAGCATTACACATACGCAATTGCTTGCCCCTCAAGAGATTAAAATGAATTTTAACCGTTAATCCTTAGTAATTATGTTTGTAACGTGATGAAATGGTGGACTGACACCGGAATTCACAAATGATTTTTTTAATAAAAATAAAAACTTGCTTATTTTCAATTACTTTATAAAAGCAAATTTTTAATTAAATATTCTGGTTGCAGAACTCTTACAATTAGGTGTCCTTTTTGAGGACACCGTTCGCTAAAGGGTTAAATTAAGTTCATACGTGGTGAAAGTACATTTTAAAAAGCATATATGTACCTTTATTCTGATCTATAAGTTTCATCACTCTCATGGCGACTTTTTCAAGATCTATGCAGTAATCCCTTAACATTCGCGAGGTTTAGGTTCGCGGAAGCCTCCGCGAATGTTGAATGTATCTATCCGTGCATAAAAGTAGGTTAGGTTTTATAATTTTCTTAAATGGAGAAAAAACAATCGAAACGTAGAAATGTATTTGTTAAGCATGAAAATATGCTGAAAATTTATTTGAAGATTTAAAAACATATTGTACAAAGTTTAATTGTTAGTTGATTGCAGAAAAAAAATTATCCATACACGATTGCTTCTAAGGAAAGATCTTTCGTTTATTAATTTCCATATAAGGAAAAATTGCGGTTCCGAATTCTCTTTAAAGTTTAAGAACCTTCACCAGTTAATCCCTTGACCTACAATGACGGGCATATCCGCGTTAGTGATCGAGCCAAATGCAAATTCTTCTTACCACTAAAATTTCACAGTAAATATCGTATAATTTAATCGTCAGTGCTGAACAGTGCTGAACAGTGAAGCAGCGGTTAAGGGTTGCCTGGTTGAAGTCAACTTTACACCCAGTCTGATTAAATGTGATGTCTTACATAATGTAGAGCCATTGGGAAAGTAAGAAATGTGTAGTTGTTTGCAATTACTTATAAAAGGAAAAAAATTTAAGATATAACTAGCATAGATGCTTCAAAAGTTAAGAGAAAAAAGATTAAGAACTTGGATTTACATAGTGAAATTATATTAAGATATAGGTTTAGCTGCAGTACAAACTGCTGTAATGAAGAGAAAAATAAGTTAGAATAGAAGTTAGCACTAGTTCAGTAAATTACTCACACCAAGCAAGGGCAGGGTCGGCGGTTAAGGAAGACAGCAAGGCTGCCTACAAAAACAAAAAGGCACTAATCAGGGCAATATTTTTTTTTATATATAATAAACTATATATAGAGGTTTTTTTTTTTTTTTTAAAGAAAAAAATAAGAAATAAAAAAGGAGAAAAAATTTACTAAGCAATCTTATGCGGTGAACACAAAGCTCACGGGCATTCCATTATTGTGGAATATTTCGGGCGTTTGCGATGATGGGGCTCGAAGGCGTCATAGTCAGGGAGCCCTGCCACAATATCATTTGGAAGGTCATATAAGGTAGAATAGAAAGTATTTGCAAGGTCTTTAATTCTTTTCCTAAGCGTGATGGTGTTCAGATCCCTACGGACAGTGGTATTACGTAAGTATCTGGAGGCGCCTCGGACAGTGCGAAGGTTTTTATTATGGAGTTTGCTTTGGTTGTCCATAGAGGATTTGCAGGTAAAGCCCCAGATAGGGCTTGCATAAGTAATGATGGGGAGGATACAGGAATTGTATAGGATGAGCTTGTTGTGGACAGAAAGAATTTTACTATTGAGAAGTGGTTTAAGGGCAAGAGAAGCTCTGGCGACTTTCCCTCTGACGGATAGAATATGTTTGCTCCAAGTGAGCCTACGATCAAGGATGACACCCAGGTATTTGGCCTCGTCGGACCATGGAATTGTAGTGTTATTTATTGTTAGTCTAGGAGGATAGATAAATTTACGGGAGAAATAGACAGCTTTAGTTTTATTTTCGTTGATGAGAACGCGCCATAGGTCACACCAGTCAAGGAAGTCTTCAAGATGAGTCTGCAGGTACCTGTATAGACTATCTGGGTGGTGTGCAGAAGCGTAGATACATGTATCGTCCGCATACAGAGCTAAATAAGTAAGTAATGAGCGTGGGATGTCATTGAAAAATATGTTAAATAACATTGGGCCCAACACGCTCCCTTGAAGGATGCCCGCTAGGATAGAGAGAATTATGGATAATATGTTATTGATGCGGACTCTGAAAGTTCGACCGCAAAGGTATGAGTATATTAAATGTATGAGTCTAGCACGGAATTTTAGCTTAATTAATTTGTATATAAGGCCTTCGTGCCAGACTTTGTCAAAAGCCTTTGCGATATCAAGGAAAATGGCAGCAGCAGGGATCTTCGCGTTGAGCTTTTCGCTGAGAAACTCAACAACGCGAAGGAGCTGGTGTTGGGTTGAATGTTTTGGGCGAAAGCCAAATTGTTCAGGCATAAGGATGTTGTTTTGCTGAATAAAGCCCTGCAACTGGGTCCTAATGTCACGTTCAATGACTTTACTAAGAGAAGGAAGCAGATAAATAGGTCTATAGTTAGTAGGATTAGAGAGATCAGTTCCAGGTTTGGGTATGGGTGATATGATAGAGAGTTTCCAAGGTTTCGGGAAGTAGTTAAATTTAAAGATAGCATTAGTAAGGTAGGTGATATAGATAATACAGTTGGGTGGAAGGTTTTTAAGAGCAGTGTTAGAAATTTTGTCCTAACCTGGGGTCTTGCGTTTTTTCAGTTTATTAATAATATTATGTATTACAGGCATGTCAAACTCGATTACCAACGCGGGCCAAATACGATGATATCTATAAGGCCGCGGGCCATATTACATCATATTAAAAAAAAAAGAATGAAAAAATAAGGTTTTTGTCACACTGTACAAAACAATTCAAAGTACAACCGAGAGTTTTTTTAAATAAAACATTAAGGAAAAAATGATGTTAGATTTATGATAAAATTGCCCGATAATACAAAAAAGATCCAGCAATTTTTATTCAGTTAAAAAATATATTTCTTTTTACAATTTATAGATTATTCTGGTTATGGAAAATTATTCAACATAAATGCATATTTATTAAATATTAGTTGAGGTAGAATATTTTCTTATTTTTAATACTAGCTTATTCACGAGCAAAAAAAAAAAGAAAAAAAATACGTGTGTTTTTCATTCGAGATACATTATGTATTACTTATAATAACGTACTTATTTTAATTTTAAAAGATATATTTTGCATATTCCTCCATGCGGAAGAAAAGAACACCTATAGGGGGAAAAGGAACCTGAACTCCTATTACAGTCGAAGAAAAATGCCAGAAAAATTAGAGACATTGCCAGTTGAATACATTAGAAATCTGCTTCATCTGTAGATTATATTGATGCACAAGAAAAATATATCTTTTGAAATAAAAATTAAGTATTTTTTAAATTTAAACCACTGAGGAGTGAAAATAAAACTTGCCAATAAAACAATTTTTCTTATACTTTTAAGTTTTATGACAAGATAATAACAAAGAAAATTCAATGCTTTTGTATTTAATAAATTTACTCAAACTAATTTTTTACAATTCGAAAAACTTATTAAACACTCCTTTCATGATAATAATAATAATAATAATAATAATAATAATAATAATAATAATAATGCAACTGAAAATAATACGATAATCAAAATAACAAGAAACCAAATATCATACCCTTAAAACAAATCCAAATAATGAGAAAAAAAAAAGTTATATGGCAAAATGCTACTCATTTGTTTTCACGATACAGCACAAGGACGCAAGAAAGAACCTTTTGGATTACTGAAAAATTAAGGTAATGCAAAATTTTCAATGTCCGGGTAGATATCAGAATGATTCAACACTTTCAAGATACAAATAACTAATTCTAAACAAATAAAAATAATATGTAATAATAATTTAAAACTGCTACCTTAAAATGCTCACTATTAGTCAGAATAAAATAGTAATTTATACAAGGCACCATTTGGATAAACTTTATAAACAACAAATTTATGATATACGAAAAATTAAGACAGCGACAAACATCTAACAATAAAATCTTAATAAAAATATGAATTTTGAAAATTCTATACATTACCATGAAATCTAAATAAAATTATCAGTTTTAAAAATACATTTTCATTTTATGCCTTTGCTATTTCTGCTGTTTTTTTAATAAATGAAATGATAAAAAAAAAAAAAAAAAATCTTAGCAACGGTATTTTTGAATATTTGGCATTTGAGTGCGTTTGGCAAGCTTTAATTCCGCAATGAATTGGGTAGAATATTTACGCTTAGATGTAACTTTTCCGCAAAATCGATGTTGTCAGAGATATAACTTACTGTTTGAAAAATAAATTAACAGACAATTATTGAAACATAAAAAGTTTGAGATTAAAAAACTACAAGGTAAAATATATTAAACATATAAAAATAAAACATTTATATTATAACACGAACATAAAATAGGGAAAGCAATTTTTAAATATCAACAAAATACAAATACCGTGCAAAAGGAAATGTTTTCTTACATATTAATGACTGGCATGGTATGACGCAAGGGTGACATATCTCGTGCTTAATAATCTCCAATAGCAGTAAAAATAGAAAATCCAAAGTCATACTTTATGAGTTTTAATCTAATTATTTAAATAAAACTATAGTATTACTTTTTTGAAGAAACTTGACAGCGTTTTTCTTTAACCAAATCTTCAAAATTTGGTTTAATTTGCTGGGCTGTTGCTATTTTTAAAATTGATTGTAAATGCTGATCAGTTAATCTTGATCTTTCGGGAGTTTTGTTGTTTTTTAAAGTTGAAAATAATTGTTCGCACAAATATGTGCTTCCAAACATAGCCAAAATACGTCTTACTGTGCATAACATATTGGGAAATCGGTCAGCTGATAAATAATTATAGAAATCTGGTATTCCTATACGTCTATATATTTTTGTTTTAAGATAGTATCACACTGAATTTCGATTAACTCCATCTGTAAATTCTCATCAACAGTTTCAACATCAATTGAAAAAGGAGAAGTAAATAGAAGGAATTCATTTTCACATTTTTTAAAATCTAAAAATCTCCTTTCGAATTCATTTTGTAACAACTTAATCTGATTATTGTATTCTGAAAACTTAATTTCTAGCGATTTTTTAAGTAATTCCTGGCAGCATTCAAAATGAGATAAATTTTCTTTTTGAATTTGTTTTTCCCAAAGAACTAACTTTCGCCTGAATACATTAATATTATCATATAAAGTTGTAACAAGGTGAAGTTTACCTTGAAGTTTAAGATTAAGTTGACTGAGGTGATTTGTAATGTCAACTGAAAAAGCGAGATCCTTTATCCATTGTTGATCTTTTAATATCGTGCATTCATAATTTTTCGATTCCAGAAAAATGGTGATTTCATCCAGCAATTCGAAGAATCGCTTTAAAACTCGAAAGCCACCGAATTTCAGTGTAATAAGGTATATCGGTACATTCACTACCTACATCTTCAAGAAATGTACTGAATTGGCGGTGGTTCAGTCCATGTGAACGAATATAATTGACTATTTTGCTAACATTTTTTAGCACGTGCCCAATGTTTAAAACTTTCGAACACAACGTTTGCTGATGAATAATGCAATGGAAATGATAGAAATATGTATTTCCTTGTTGCTCGCATTCCTCTTTTAGTTTTGTAACCGCTCCTTTAATGACATTAGTCATGGCAGGAGCACCATCAGTTGCAATGGAAACAAGCTTTTTTAAAGACAAATTGTATTCATTCAGTCCTTTCATAAGCGAGTCGAAAATATCTTTTCCGGTGGTGGTATCATGCATTGGTATAATTTCTAGAAGCTCTTCACTTACTTTTAAATTCAAGTCACATCCGCGAATAAAAATTGCCAATTGAGCAGTATCCCGCACATCCGAACTTTCGTCAATTTGGATGGAATAGGTTTCAAATGTTGTGATTAGAGATTTTAGTTGTTTTCTTAAATTACCAGCTATATCATCAATTCGGTTTGCAACTGTATTTCGCGTTAAACCAATATTTTTGAATTTTTTTATTTGCTCCGGACACATCACTTCCACTGCTTTAAATATGCATTCATGAACAAATTCCCCTTCTGTGAATGGTTTTGACTTGCTTGCAATTAAATGTGCCAATAAATAACTTGTTTTTACAGCCGCTATATTATCCTCATTTGGCTTAGTAAATGTACTTTGTTGGTTTTGAAGTTTCAACTTTAATTCTGACAATTTATCTTCCCTAAGTTTGCCAATATATTTTTCATAATTTACTTTATGGTTGGTGTCATAATGTCTTTTAACATTATACTCTTTCCAAACTGCAATAGTGTTTCTGCATATTAAACACAAAACTTTGTTTTTGTTTTGAATGGAAAAATATTGCAATTCCCATCTTTCTTGAAATCTTCGATGCTCTTCGTTTGATCGATTTTTACTCATATTGATAAAAAATGTCGATCTTATTTTTGAAAATCAGCAGTTATTTTAAGAAAATACTATACGTTTCATTATAGAAAATGCACTAGAAATAATAGACTGAATTCAATAAAGTGTAAGCAGCTAATACATTTTACCGCTGCAGTGCAAATTCTTAGGGTAACATTCGACCGGTGATAATAATCTTGTCATTCAAATATTTTCTCAAAATTTCCCTAATGATCATAACATTTTCCCCATTATTAAATCTCAAATGACTTTCAACTTTTAATACATGTTTTGAAACTTTTGACGAGAATATTAAAGTATGAGTGTGAAAGATAAAACGCTCTGTTTTAAAATACCAACTGATCTATTTTCGGGAGCTTTAATTTTATCATAGCTTTCAATAATCTGAATTTATTACAATATATATATATATCTTAAGTAAGTTCTTCACCGGTAGTCTAAACTAAATAATCGGAAATTATTTGGATAGGGAAAATGACAAAATACGAAAGGAGTACAAAGTTAATTTTCCCCTTGACTTTAGTAGGCAGGCGCCAGCCAACTTGAAGATATTTTGTCGATGTATCAATGGGCGAATCAGAATCCCGTTATGTCTAGGCGAAAAACAGTCTGTCTGCCAAATTAAAAAAAAAAAAAAAAAAAAAAAAAAAGATTCGAAGCTCATTTATAAACTGTGTGATTTATTAAACATTATTGCTAAATAAGTGAGATTCTTAATACTACGTACAATAAATAATTTATGATGAATCAAGTTTTAAATTAATAGGAAAATATAAACCGGAAAATATTTTTTCAGAAACCCCATTCTGTTTTTTTTTTCCATTTTGTGTGTGAATATTCGTGTAACTAAATAAAACTTACAAATAATGCCAGAGGGTTGGCGGGCCACAAGTGGCCCGCGGGCCACGTGTTTGACATGCCTGATGTATTACAATAGGCTGAATAGTAGGGGGGGGTCATCAGGGGGGACGGCTAGGAAATTGCGAACAGTTTCACTAACCTCGTCTAGATGCTCCTGGCTAGCGAGGTTTGGGTTCGGAGAGAATTGTAAAGCGTAGGAATTGGCAAGTAGGTCTGCTTTATCCTGGTCAGTATATGCATAGTTAATATTATTGCCCGAAAGAGGTGGAATGGGAGAATATTTTTTATTGAGTTTACGTTTGATTAGCCAAAGAGAATTATCCTCGCTAGCAAGATTTTTGAGGAAATTATTCCAACTTTTTTGCTTTTCTTTAAAAAGCCAATTTTTGATTCTATTGTTAGCTCTATTGATAAGGGGTTTAAGGGAGGGGTCTCCAGAATTTTGAAATTGACGCCGGAGTTGGTTACGGTGTTTAATCAGGTTATAAATATAACGGGGAGGAATGGATGAGTTGTTATTTTTGAAGGTAGCATGGTTTTGGGCTTCAATAATTTTGGAATTTAGAAAATCCACAGCATTATCAATATCAGTTATGGAGTTAATTACGGGAAAAGTAATGACTTGATTATCAAGATGGTTGGTAAATTTTTTCCAGTCAATGGCCACGGAAGGAGGCGGAGAAATAGGGATTATTATATCAATTTTGAAACAGACAGGGTAATGGTCAGAGGAAAGATCTTTAATGACAGTAGAGGTGATAGGATAGGGAAGATTTTTAGAGATAGCAAGATCAATTATGGAATCATGGGTATTAGGCGCCGTGCTTATGTGTGTAGGAGTATTAGGTGCGTGTAAGCTTAATTTAAGGTGTTGAACAAGATTATGAAGAGAGGTACCCCGAGGAGAATTGCCGTGACAGTTCCAACGCCTACTCCTGGCATTATAGTCGCCAACAAAGAAGCAGTGTTGGTGATGGGAAAAGAGTTGAGTTAAACTATTAACAGGAAAGTTACCAGTAAATGGTGCGTAAATTGAAGCTAAGTGAATATTAATGTGGGGAAGCTGAATGACTATACTAGTGTATTCAATGTCAGTAAAAGTAGGACTGCTATAGAGATAGTGGGGGATATGGTGCTTTATGTAAATTGCAGTGCCGCCTCTCGGGGTGCCGTCTGAGCGGGGTGTGTGAAATAGCCTATACCCAGGAATGTTAATATTAAAGATAGGGCTGAAAGTTTCCTGTAAGAAAATGGCATCAATATGAGGGTGATCAGAAATGAAAAGTTTAAGTTCATTTAATTTGTGATGTAAAGAGTTGCAATTCCAAGAGAGGAAGATTAAGGAGGAGAAGGAAGGGGAGGAATTACTCATTATTGGGTGAGTTAAATTCCGTGGCCAAGCTGTCAAAAGCGTTGATAATAATAAATATTCTTTGCATAGGATCATTGCAATTTTTTGAAAGTCTAGCTATGTTTTGAAAACATTGAATGAATTTATTAAATTTAAAGATTTCTTTCATCTCCTGAAAAGTTTTAAGGATATGTTTTAGATCAGTTATATAATTAGAGCTGTTAGAGGGTTCAGGTGCTGCAGTTTCAGGGTCTTTTGGCTCTTTTTCGTTTGATTTAGTAGTTTCAGGATTGGGTTCTGGAGTTGCAACCGTATCTGGGGCTTTCTTAGTAACTTGTGGCGCTGAGGCCGGTTTAACATAATTGTAGCTAGCCATTGTTTGGGCCAACATGTCTGGGAAAGATTGGGCTGGTTTATCTTTTGGGGAAGATTTTGAATTTTGGTTATTTTTGTGAAATTGGGGGGTTTTTGGACAACCACGATAAGTAGCCGGGTGGGGGTCAGAACAATTGCTACATTTGGGAGTTATCTTACCGATCTTGTCACAATCCGGGGTTAGGTGCCCTCCTGAGCATTTGGCACATCTTGCAGGGAGGTTGCAAATATCTGAGGAGTGGCCAAACTTTTGGCAACGGTAACATTGTTTTACAATGCCCGTGCCTTTAAATCGTTCGATAGTAACTTTTATATAACAAATTTCGGTTATTTGATAGATTTCTTCAAATTTTGCTCTTGGCAAGATGTTTATTACATACAGGGGCATTGGTTTGCCAGTTTTCCTGCTCTTTATCATAGAAGCTCTACTAGCTATAAAGTTGTGTTATTTAAGTTCATCTATGAGGATTTGCGGGTCCGTATAGCATTGGATTCCGCGTATTACCACTTTCCGAGGGCGCTGTTCTGCACGGCTCAGGGTGGTGTAAGCTATTGCATTAGTATCTAGGTATGCTTGGGTTTTGCGGAAGTCTGGGTCATTTTTGCAGTGGACTTTTAATAGTTCGCCGTCCATTTTGATAAGCGGGTTGGTCTCATTTTGCTCTTTTATTTTGGCAGCAAGTTCATGCCATTTACCCTTTATTTCTATGTAAAATGGGTGGATTTTTGTTTTAGGGGTGGTGGGTGAAGCAGAGCCACCGACTGCGCCGCCTTCAGATGAATTTGGGTATATCGGTATTTTCATTATTTTCTTTAGTTTTATCTGCTAACATGGCATATTTATTAGCTAAGGGTACGCTACTGGGTTCTTCACGGGTTCTTTTCCGGGTAGTATTTTTGGCAGGGAGGAAGCCCTCATTAGGGTTCACCGCTATTGCCTTTAAGTTAGTTAATGTTTCAATTAGGTCTAAGTTATATTTAAAGATAAAAGCTTTAAATTCTGATAAGTTACAAAGTCTCGGGTTAAATGGCTCTGTAAATAAAAACATCACAGAAGATAAAGTGTTACTCACATTATTTCGTAGGTCTTCGCGGCTGGAGTAGCCTGTCTCATTCACCAATTCTTTGATGTGGGTGTCACATTCTACTAGGAAATGCTTGACGATTTCGCTTTGTTTCTCATCCGAAACTGATGGATATTCGCTCCATGCAGCAGCGAGGTCAGATGGTTCTTCACCGTTAATTATGCGCAAGGCATTCGCATTAAAGTCAAATGGATCCGTATTATCCATGGTAGATTCGACGTAGAACTCTCAAAAAGGCACTACTAGGAGTTAACGACAGTCCACGATAAAGTCCTATTCTGCTACGAACCGGAACTACATCATGAATCCGCTGTCACCAATACACATAGTAGAAACAGGAATAAACTCAGTTTAAAAAAGCGTGAGCGCGCGGCCCTTTGCACCGCAAAGATGAACATCACGAATCTGTCTGAGAGTGTGAGCAGGTGCTCGCTCTGTGATGAGATGATGGGGCTTTAATCATAGAAATCCCATGATTAAACAAGGCGAAAATCTCTATTAAATTTTAGTGGTAGCTATGGATTTGCCAAACCGTGGAGCTGTTGAGACGTAAATCGTAGGTTAAGGGGTTAAGGATCGCATTTTGTTGTTTTCTATAAAAGTTGTTGTTGAAGTTAGTTTTAAAATTTCCCGTACAGTTTTTGCAGAAAAGTTTTCGCTTGCAATAAACATTTTGAATTTTAAAAAATTTAGTTTTTTTTTAATTTTTAACAATACAAGGGATGAAATTTTCGGAACTTAGGCAAGTTTACTTTGCAAAAAATATTCTTTATAAAACAAAATTCTTGAATAATCAAGTTAAGTGAATATTGAAATGTTCTTCATTTTTTATTTCACGAATAATCAAAACTCGCGAATGTTAAATCCGCGAATAATTTACTGTTAGCATGTATTAACTTAGTTTAATCAACCTTTTATTTTAAATGTTTTTATAACCTCTAGAGAATTTAATAACCTTTCATAATTAGGCAAAGATGGTGTTTCTTTTTTTTTTTTTTGCAACAGGATAAAAAAATATAGATATAAATTACTTGCATTTTAGGCCATAGAAGTTGAGCCTCTCCTTAATCAGGAAGCTAGTTCAATTGAGACTAATAATAAACTAGAATTAGCTCGGAGTCGTTTAGCAACTTCATTGCCCCGTGCCCGGCACTTCCCGCTTTTCGGTGTCTTTAATTTGTGTAATTTCCCTTTTAAATTTGTCCGGTTTCAATTTTTGATTTTTTTTTTTCAATCTGGCTTTCGCTAGAGAGTCTTTCATTCGGGACGTGGCTGGGCACCTGGGAATCTTGCTTCCGCAAAAGAGTCGGAGTAGAGTAGAAGAATAAAGGGTTGCGGACGAAGATGGCCCGCTCGCCGCGGCGGTTGTTGATTGGTTGAAAGAAGGCCAAGGTTGAAAAAAGTTCAATATAAAATTATGCAACATTATCTTATTTTTCCTTTACCCTTTAATTCTCGCTCCCGTGATAGTCACGGGCTGTGACTTTTATTCAGATTATTCAGATTTGTTTGATTCCCACCAACTTTATAGAATAGTATAATTGGCTTTATTATGGTATCAGTTTACCTGACATTAAACAAGGTGAGCATTTCTTTTTCAAAAAAGTGGTGCCAATAAGCAATTTGAATTTTCAAACCTTAATTTAATGCGACCGGTAAGGGGTTAAAGCAAGAAAGTATTAAGAAATAATTATTATTTGATTACGTCTAGTATTATATAGTTTTTCGTATTAATTTTTATTATAATTTTTCTTATATATGGACTAAAATCAGTTAATAATAAGTTGTCACACAATAATTATTTTAATTGAAAATTCTGTAATCCAAACCAACAAAAATGTTGTTCAGTATAGTTTCTAGTTAAAACTTGCAAGATTTAAAAATAATAATAATAAAGTGAACCCGGAAAAGTTTTGCAGAAAACTATATAAATAGTTTCAATAATATTTTGGCAGTATAATAGTTCAACATTGAATGTTGTTCGAGGCACAATTCTGACAGTCCTTCCTGACGGATTGTACAAGAATACAATTAACCCTAGAACTACCGGAAATTTTACTCAAGTTTTATAAAAACATTCTAGACCAGAATTTTTACTTAAAACTATTTAATTTGTTTATTTAACTTATTATTGTCTGATTTATACATTTAGTTTGTTTTGAAGAAATTTTCTGGTTTGAATAGATATTTTGAATATACATGTCGGGTCCATTGGACCCTTCTGGTAGACAGAGGGTTAAAAGCTCGTAAAACAGGTCTCAAGGTCAATATATAATCTTTTTTACTTTCTATTTTAGTTTTTATTATAGTTGTCAAACTACTTTTAACAGATCAATTATTTTCCCCCCCACTTACTTTCAACTGCACTTTGGGCGAAAGCTGCATCTCAGTTTATTTTTGAGATATTTATTTTTCTGTAGTTTTTGACGCCATTTCTGTAGAAAGAAAAGGGAAAATAATTTAAAAATAGTATATTGCTATATCTTTTTGTTGCCATTTTCTCATAACAGAAAAAAATAATTGTAATACTCTATATGTTATTTTAAGATATTATTATATATATATGTGTGTTATTTTAAGAAAATATAAATGAATGATTTCTGATAAAATATGGAGCTATTAATAACTATATTTAATTTTAAGTCTATCCATATTAATATTACAAACAAATCAAGGCATAAGAATCATTAGATAGCCGATGTCTTTTTTTTTGTGTGTGTGTAGAGTTTACGACATCGTTTTTTGCTGGGTTTGTGCGTTATTCAACGTTAGTGACACTCTATGCATACTTTTCTATACATGTTATGTAAGACTGGATCTTAAATATCGAATTCTTCAGCTGATGCAAATGACGTCCTTTTATATAAAATAATAGCGTGTATTTTAAGTATTAAAACTAAAATATGCTTTATACTATATTAGCAAAACCCATGGCTTTGCTCGGATAATAGTTGAAATATACCAAGTGACATTCATATGTCTAATTTTTATTAGAAGAAATTATACTTTTAGGAATAATTCAAAAATTACTAATAAAGCCACAGTTTGACTAAACTTCATTATTACACTTCATTAAGCAGAAATGAGACTGAAATTAATAAGAAGAAAAACTAATTCTAAATAAAGGATAATTGACGAAGTATTTTGAAGCTTTTATGCTCATTTCACTCCTTAACTGTCGCATTAGATTACGGTTTAAAATTGCAAATTGCTTATTGGCACCACTTTTTTGAAAAAGAAATATTCACCCTATTTAATGAGAGGTAAAATGATACCATAATAAAGCCAATTACACTATTTATTAAAACTGGTGGTAATCAAACAAAAAAGAATAAAATGAATAAATGACACAGCCCGTGAATGTGACGGGAGCGAGAATTAAGGGGTAATACACTCATTTCAGTGTTCACCGTTCTTTGTACGCATTTACATCTTTAAATTAACCATCATGTAAAATTCCAAGCTTCTTGTCTAACGGTCTACAACCTCTCTGTTGGTAGTGGCACTAACATAACATACCTAAAAAAAAACAGAGACTGTCACCATATTTGCCGACATTAATTTTGAAATTGGTTTGGTATTTCCTAATATTCCATAGAAAACGTAATTTAGAAAGTTTTTAAAGGCTTTTTTAGAACGTTTGTTGTTCCTGCCAATCCGAAGTGGTAGTGGCACCGGGGGCGATTTGCTCGAAACTGGCTGTACATATGCTTTAGAACACTGTCTACTTAAAAAAATTATCAGAATATTAAAGTTTCTCAAATTAATCTGAATTCCATATACTAACCCCTTCGGGACGGGAGCCTTTTACGAAATTTTTAATCTTTTGTCACCGTTTTTTAAAAACATAAATTTGTGTTTTGTTGAATCAAGAAAATGCGCTGATTAAATAAAGCAAATTTTACAGCAAAATTTTAATGGTGAGGAAAAACAAGGATTCTCTGCGCTTCTTGCGGCACGTATACGTGTCGCTCGTCCCCAACGGGCTAAGATACATGGATATTTTGTTATTTGAAATAAGTGATTAAACCTAATACCTTTTACACTGCGATTTAACAAAAACTGGATACATCATACTGAAAAACTTTATATTAAAAATTTCTGCATCGATGTTAACACTTTAAATGAAAGCATACAACATTGGTCAAGGGCGGGGTTTAAACATAAAGAGGCGTGATGGGTAGGGTTCAGGTATAAAGAACGCTTTAATATGTTTCCAGCGCATAACTTTTAAACAGATTTGGGGTAATATAATTTTCCTTGTGCTTTTCAAGATTTTCTTTTTCGTCTTTTTATAGGATCTAGATTTTACTAAATGACAATAATATTGTTTAAATATATATTTAAGCTGCGGAAAATTACATCCACAAAGAAAAAAAAAATAAATTTTACACTTAACATATAACCCTTTAAAGTTATATCTAGCGTGAAAAATGCAACCTCTGTTGCTGGATAGTATTTGCTTAATTTATGATACAAATATTTCAGCAAAAAATATAACTTTTATTCATTACTTTAGCAAAAATGTCCTTTAGTTCATAATAATCCTTTCAGAAAGTTGAATAATAAATAATAAAATTTAATTATCCTTATATGTGTAATTTTATCTCGTTTAGAAAAAAAACTAAGTTAAAGCTCATAATTACCACTTATTTTATTTTTAAAGTTGTTATGTTATAGTCGTATGTTATTTTTAAAGAGAAGATTTTCTTAATTGTATTTAAAGTACATAAAACATTCTTTGTTTTAAATACATTTTTATTATTTTTAGTTTGCAATTACTAAAGAGAGAAAAAAAAAAAAAAAAAAAAAAAAAACAGAAAAATTCTTGAAGTAAGAGGTTACAAAAATTTGCAAGATGTAAACAAACTGACTTTTTAGCAATTAACAAAGACACACTGAATAAATCTGACATAATTTTATTTTCCAAAGAAATTTCCACGAGTTTTTATTCATATACTTCAGCAGGGTGGGGAAACTTGTAAAATAATCTGTTCGCTTTCTATACTACAGTTGGCATAGGCAAATTTTTTTTGGATCTGTTCGAACTGTATATATGCAATATAATTGCCATCTACTTTAAAAATAGATAATGTGTCATCACAAACTTTCAAAAACATAACTTGCACTTCACCATCTTCTTCTAAATCATCTTCTGTAACGGCTATGTAGTAATACTTCATTTTTCTCTTTTTTTTCAGTTACAAATTCTACTGTTATGTATGTTCCGTTAATTATTTTATCTGGCGTTACTTCTGTAATTTAATTTTCTTCTGCAGTGGATTCAAGAACTTGAAAATTTGTTTTCTTAGGAGACATTTTTACATCTGGAAAATGCCACAAATAAATAATACTTACTACTGCCAAAATAAATATACCGTATACGTATATACTCGCGTATAAGTCGACCCCCTAACTTTCGAATGCAAATTCTGCAAAAAATCAAAAACCCGCGTATAAGTCGACCCCCTAACTTTTTACTTCAATTTTGCACAAAATCAAACCAAATATTTCACTTGCCTATGCGAAAAAGTAGTAAGTAAATAAAAATAAATCATTGAAAAATTTTTTAATGATAAATTATTATTATTTGTATATTTTCTGTAATATTTTATTATTCATACACATAAACAGTCAGAATTTTGCAATATTCGAAGATTTATTTTTTATTTTTTAATTTACTCGCGTATAAGTCGACCCCCCAAAATTGCTTGCCAAAAATTGTCAGAAATTCCTCGACTTATGTTCGAGAATATACGGTAAATGAGTAATAATAATGATAATAAGTAAATTTAGCACTATTAATAAATAAATATGTATTATTACCACAAAAAAATGTATGTTCGGGGATAAAATGTAACCTCTGTTATTTGTATGCAACATCTGTTACCAAAACGTAACTACAGAAGTTACATTTAAGGAAAAAAAAATTCTTACATAATAATATTGTAAAAAATAATTATTATCTTTAAATAAACTTATTTTGCTTAGTATTTTGTGATTTACAGAAGAATTTAATTTTTAAAACAATATTTAAATCTAAAATTGGTGTAACAGAAGTTACAAAGAGAAAACACACTCATCTTAGAACTATATTCTAAACATGTGGCAGACAAAGTGACAATGGCAATTGACTTCTATTCTAAAAAGTTTTTTGAGCAATACAGATTAGTAGCGCCCTTTGTTGGACAAAAATTTTATTATTCATTCTACTAAATGTAAGTAAAGTAACACAGGTTTCACTTTCATGGACAAATGTTAAATTAGACTAATGCAGTTACAAAACACATATCTTAATTCAATAGTATGAATTTATTAAACTACTATATCTGTTAATTAAAGAAAAACAGATAAATATTGTGTTATTCATAATATTTAGAATTGTAGTCTGTTTAAAGTTGTCTCTCCAGTCATTTGGACAGCTAATTTTCATAGCTCAGAATGGATAAATTGCATAAATTATGCAATAAACACAATAACAGTGGCGAGAGTAAATTTTAAATCAGTTAAGAATACATTTTTCTAAAAGATGGCATAAGAAATTTGGAATTTCTTCGTGTATTAGATGAAAAAAAAAATAAACTTTTGGACATGAAAACACGTGTATTCTTGGTTTCACCCATTTCTCGTTAAACAAAAGATTCGGCCCATTTAAACTGTCATTTTATAAAGATAATGAATATCTAAAAGAGGTACGGAACTGAAATTTAGAAATAAAGAACAGTATTGTCAATGAAAGACACTGAAATTTGTACACATTTTATTTACATATGAAAGAGTCAAATCTAAGTTATCAATATTCATGATGTTTAGGATGCCTTATTTAATACCTTTAGAAATTTTTTTGACTTTATTTTATGCAAGTGAAACATCGACAGAAGCGCTTTACATTTGGAAATTAAAAAAAAATACAAACAGCTGGCCATTCCTGCTGAAAATCACTCTGTTTAACACTTTTAATTATGTCGAGAGTTAAAAATATAATTAGGTTCTAAAAATCATTATTTACATAATTTTCGTTAAAAAGAAATTCATAACCACCTTAGCTTCTCAAATTACGTGGCGATTAAATATGCTTGTAAGACACTCCTTTACTTTAAAATAGCATTCACTTTTTAAAATTCTCAAAAAAAAATTTTAAAGAAAAAAAATAGTATTCAGTTTTAATATTATCCTTCTATTTGTTAATCAAAAATAATTTCCTTGCATTTGCAATGTTTTATAATAAAACTATTAAAAATAGGCAAGTCACGTGATGTGAGAATCGAGTGGGATATTATTCTGCGATTTAAGAAAACAAGTAGAATCCATGTAAGAACGTTGGCTAAACTAAACTGATTTTAATTATAAAGAAAAAGTTGATAAACATTTCTTTTCAATTTCTATCTCGATTCTTTCTGAGATTGTGGTTTTATATTTAGTTTAGAGCTAGTTTTAGAAAAGGCAAAGTATTTGAATACGAAAGTTTTTCTGAAAAGTGAGAAAAATGAAATCTAATTTCATACACATATATATATATAATTATTATATTAAAATTATTTTCATTGTTATTATTTACTAGATTTGAGGGAGACGATAATTTATGTTTATAACCTGATTAAAAATTTAATGTAATGACGCTTACTACTGTTATAAATATAAGTAGTATCCATATAACAAAAAAAAAAAAAAGCTCTGCATCAATCTGGAGATAAGAGACTATTTTCAGTTGCCTGCACAATTTCTGACCTCTTATCAATATGTTTGCATAGCTGCCAACTTGTACGGATTTTTGCTACCACTAAAATTTAATAGAAAATTTTGTTTAATTCAACCGCCAAATTGCAGTGATTTTTGATAATTAAATAAGGCAGAAATTTCTGTTAAATTTTAGTGGTAGCCAAAATCCGTACAAGTTGGCAGCTATGTGTTTGATCAAGCAATCACAAAGAATTTAAAAGTTCAAATTTCATAAGGTGTTCTGTTAAAAAAAAAAAAGAAAAAAAAACTTTTGAAACAGATTTTACTGATGAAATAGAAGAAGACTGTATATTAACCCCTTAAAGAAACAACTTTAATTTTAACTTTATGAAAAAAAAAACAAAGTTTGGCCTGGTTTTGATTTGTTGATAGCCCTCAAGCAAATGTTATATACATCATTTAAAAGTAGACTTTATTTCCAATCGTTTCGTACCAGTAACTTTTTTCTAAAATAATTAGTCGCAGAGTTAGTAGGGTATGTTTACATTTATTTTCCACGACAGTACTATAATTTCATGTTAGATTAGAAATATACAAAACTGCTTTTGCCTCTACTGTGAAATTTACTTTTGTCACGATGTGTCACTTTTCTTTACGGGTGAGAGATATTATTTATTAGTTGTTTAGTCGTTTTTTATAGTTTTGTAAAAGTAAACTCAGTCCAGTTTCGAAGCAGTGCTGCTCTATATAACTACCACTATATAAAATATTTAACAAATTTAAATTCAAAAAATTTCCCCAAATCAAGCCTTTTTTGAAAAATTTTATATATACAAAAAAAAGGAAAAGAAAAGAAAGAAAGAACAATCAACGAAATGACATTTTTATTGTGATTGATTACTTTCATGAAGAAAATAACACTAATTATCACAAGATAAATACATGTTAGTATTAGATATGTTATACATTAGAATTGTAAATGACGAGCACGAGGATAATGATTGATAAGTTTATAAATTTCTACTTCCAAATCGACGAATACAGAACCAGCGTTGCGAGATTATTAATTCTTTCGAGGGCGGTGTCCTTAAAAAAGACACCTAATTTTAATTCCAAAACTGACAATTGGCACCAAGAATATTTAATTAAAATTTTCCTTTTATAATGTACGTGATTTCGAAGTTGATTTGGTCGAGGAACCCGGGGCCAATTGCCCCACATCCCCGTCACGTAAGACCGTGCAGGTTAAATGGAACAACAAGATTCGTAGCTGATAGCAGGGAAAGCAAGTTCGGATTTTCTAATATACTCGTTTATAAATTCTGGTGTCAGTCCATTATTTCAACAGTTTATAAACGGAATTGCTGCGCGCCGGAAAGGGATGAGAGTAAGCTTTAACCTGAAAAACATAAAATAAGAACAGAATTCTCGAAGTTTTCTACCAAAATGTTGATACTCCCCAAAATTGCTTCACTAAAAATTTTCCCCGAAAAATCCACCTCCCAAGCTTAAAAATTTCCCAAAACGGAGACAAAATCGCCAATCTGGAAACAGTGACCAGAAACATGCCCAACGAATTGCTATGTACTAAATAATGCATGCAGATCATCATCGGAGGTAGTTTCCAGATGTCCCTCGTAAGTCGGAGCTCCAAATGTTCTGGACACCAGTATTTTAACCCATTAAAGCCGGAATTATTTTCTTCTTTCAAATGCAAAACTTGCATTTCACGCCAGTTTTTATAAAATAGAAATTTCTGCTTGATTTTATTACGAAGTTTAAGACATCAAATAAAGATAATGTTTCCGTTAAAAAATACTGGTGTACAATGAAAACTAGTATGTTGTGGCCATCACAAAACTTTGTTCTATATAAATCACGTCAATTAAAACATTCAAATAGTGTAAGAGATTACATCAATTTAGAACCAATTCGTATCCCTGAATTCGAAGTTTGATGAAAATTCGTGCATTAGTTATTGAGATAGAGCTGTAGGGGAAATTCTGAAACATTCAGCATAGCAGCGCCACCTGTTGAGCGATTTGCACCAAAACACAAACAGTACTAATTCATATTAAGGTATACCGGAATCTGAAGTTTGAGGAAAATCGGTGCATTAGTACTGGAGCTAGAGCTATTGTGGAAAACACAAAAAATGCAGCACAGCAGCGCCACCTGTTGAGCGATTTACACGAAAAGGTACAAAACATCATTTCATGTCAAGAACTAACTGAATCGGAAGTTTGATGAAAATCGGTGCATTATTTCTGGAGCTAGAGCTATTGTGGAAATCACAAAAAATGCAGCACAGCAGCGCCACCTGTTGAGCGATTTACACGAAAAGGTACAAAACATCATTTTATGTCAAGGACTAACTGAATCTGAAGTTTGATGAATATCCGTGCATTAGCTCTGGACATTGAGCTATTGTGGAAATCGTGAAAAATGCTGCATAGCAGCGCAGCTGTTGAGCGATTTACACCAAAACATAAACAGCACTAATTCATATCCAGGTATACCTGAATCTGAAGTTTGTTGAAAACCCAAGTATTAGTTCTTGAGATAGAGCTATTGCGGAAATCTAAAAAAATGTAGCATAGCAGCGCCACCTGTCGAGCGATTTACACCACAAGGGGCAAAACGTCAATTCATGTCAAGCACTAACTGAATCTGAAGTTTGATGAAAATCCGTGCATTATTTCTTGAGATTGTGATTTTACGAAAATCGTGTAAATGCTTGAAAATGCAGCATAGCAGCGTCATCTGTTTGGCGATTTGCACCAAAACGTTACCAGCACCAATTCATATCAAGGATTAACGGAATCTGAAGTTTTATAAAAATCCGTGCATTAGTTCTTGAGATAGAGCTTTTGCGGTAATCCTGAAAAATGCTACATAGCAGCGCCACCTGCAGGGCGATTTACACCAAAAACTAATCAGCACCAATCTATATCAGGGACTACCTGAATATAAATTTTTATTAAATTCCGTGCATTAGTTCTTGAGATAGAGCGCCCACAAAATTTGTGTCACATACAGACAGACAGATTCACAGACAGACATTTTGTAAAAACATGTTTTTTGGAATCTCTGACCCATAAAACGTATAAATCCGTCGAAAACTGGAATTCGAAAATTTTCATGAAACCAATACTATCTTCTTGTCAAGATAGAAGAAAGTAAAAATGTTCGAAACATTTCCGGTACCATATGGCAGAATTAGCTGCGATTAAAGATGGCAAAATAAACTGTAAGAAATTAGTGCTGTCCAAAGCATTTTGATCCTCGATGTTCGCTAGATGCTTCGCTACACTAATGGGAAGCCAAAAGTTGAAATGCTTGGCTATAGAAACTTAGGAGTTGCACTGCCAATGACTTTTTAACACTTTCCAAAATAGTTGAAAAGTGTTTATGACTTCAGTTTGTCTGGCCGCCAGTCCGAGCTCTAATTCTCGTAAACAAATTCGGATTGCCCTGAATTTTTTGCGTGTGATTGATGCTTACTACAGGGGTCGTATTCATTTGGGAAAATTTTATTGTTCCTACCACTATTTTGAAAATAATATCTTCATTGTATCCTTCTATAGTATATTTTAAATAAAATGATCACGAATATGACTGATTAAGGGTTCTGGTAGGAGCAATAAAATTTCCCCTATACAATGCGACCCTTGTTACTACTGCACATTCGGTATTGAAAAGGAGGTGTGTAACATTTATAGTTCGTCAAATAGTCAAAAATTTTCGTTACAATACGGTCGATGAAAAAATATCGTTTCAAGTTCCTTCTAAGGATGTTAGACACTTTCAAACATAATGATATTGATATGCTTTTATATCGTGTACTGAATCATACATTCTTTAGAATATGCTGTGCAAAGCATTTACTATTCCTTTACAGGGCTACGCAAAAAATTTTGTTGTATAATGGTCCAAGGAGAAAAACTCTTTGCAGCGAATTTTGTTTATATTACACCAGTTCAAACATTATGAAATTGATATGCATTACTGAGGCTTACTGTAAGATGCTTGTTGTATTACACGATGTCCATAGCAATTATCATTCATTTACAGGCACACGCAAAAGATTTAGATTCAGTACTGTATCTGAAGTACATTGACTATTAGCTATAAGTACTGAAAATTCAATTTCATTTGTGGTAAACGTGCTTAACTAAATTTTTGCCTACTGTGTAGTGTGTATTAATGCTTTAGATCATATATAGGACAACACAAAAGAATTCGCAACCATTCCGGATTATCAAAGTGAATGTCTTCAATCAGCCTTTTAATTATATTCTGCACTTTAGAGCCTAACTATATTTATTTGTAAAATAAAAATAAAATCACATACGGTGTTACGCAAAGAACTGGATACATGACCTCATAATGATAATAATGGTTAGAGGAGTGTTTTACGTAGTTTTAACTATGTTTTAGTCTGAATTATACCTTAACTTAATACCAAGTGTCCTAAAAAGGACTGACTATTTTTAAAATTCAATAACTCGCAAACAGTGACAGATATTTAAAATATAAAATATAGTTCAAACTATAATTGTTGAACGTCACATTCACCTTGAAAAACATATAAAAAAAATACGATGTTACAATTCTGATAAAATTTTACTTAAAAAGGTGCTAAAAATACATAAAAGGCTTCTACAACATGAAAACCGTCAAAGATGTTAAAATCCCAAGCGCTTTCAACTGCATTATAACAGTCGTCTTCAGGGGAAAACTAGAGGAGTGAAAGTTCATGGAAAATTCTTTGCTTAAGTATCAGTGGACGAGTCTATTTCAAAGGAAGGAAGGAGGGGGGGGGGAGGTGGTAAAATGAAAATGATTATGTTTCAAAATCGCTAGAAATATCTAGTATACTATACCAGATCTAGATATGATGATGCCTTCCTTTGAAATAGACTCGTCCACTGATACTTAAGCAAAGAATTTTCAATGAACTTTCACTCCTCTGGTTTTCCCCTGAAGACGACTGTTATAATGCAGTTGAAAGCGCTTGGGATTTTAACATCTTTGACGTTTTTCATGTTGTAGAAGGCTTTTATGTATTTTTAGCACCTTTTTAAGTAAAATTTTATCAGAATTGTAACATCGTATTTTTTATAGATATTTAAAACATTCTTGCAGGAGGGTTATGTATGATGTCAGGATTTTTTTTACCGTGATTCTCGAATTTAGTTAGAATTACAAACAACAGATGGCGCTGCAAACAATAGGCGCTAAATTCAAGCTGGATTTTTTGGCCTTTCTCTTCTCCCATGTCAAAAATGGAGATTAAAATTTATTGAGTGGGTCCCAAAGTACCAAAAATCGGGCTTGGATTTAGCGCACATTGCTCGCAGCGACATCTATTGTTTGTAATTTGAACTAAATTCGAGAATCACAGTAAAGAACTCCTGACATCATACATAACATTCTTGCAAGAATTTTTTAAATATCTGTCACCGCTTGCAAGTTATTAAATTTTAAAATCAGTCAGTCCTTTTTAGGACACCCGGTATATGGCGCATACGAAAATCTGTTGGTAATAAACAGGGCTGTACAATTCAAGTATGTTTCCTTATATCGATAGAAACTACTGAAGGTGAATTTTCAACTTATCATGCATTTTCTTACAAAGTTTTAGCATATTGAGTAGAATATGTACAAATTGTAGATTAAATACAGGGGTGCACAAAAAAATTGGATTACTTTTCCGGCTGTGGGCGGTAATTGCTGAAATCTTGTTTTCATACGTGCTATGAAATTTCTAAAATGTTTTTTAGAGTTCTTTTTAATCTTATTAACCAAAAAACTGCCGAAACTATAAGATCGGGATCTTGAACTTTTTCGCTGAAAAAACGTTCCACCACAAATTTTGCAAGATAATCTTGGCTTTATTTAATGGCGAAAGATTCTATTTTAAATTAAGGAAATTTTTTTAATTCCAAAATAGTGGTATTTTGCTAGTTAATTTAAGAAATGAACATTCATTTTTAACGTTGCGCAAACGCGACACGAGCAAGTAGTAGGTTAAACTGCGAAACTTCGCTAAATAATACAGAAAGCGTTGGAAAGGGTTTTATAATATACGCTTCTCATGACTTTTGGTTTCTTCTTTGTTATTATTATCAGCTGCGTCAAACAGCCGATTTCCATGAAACGTAAATGACAACACAGCAGATTACGGTAAAAAAAGATTTCTTTTCTGTATACATATTTACTTTCGATAATTTTACGGTGTCAGTTTTATAATAAATGGATATAATTTGCTGTGCATATTTATAAATTAACACATTCACGCCGGCGCGATGGGTCACACTCGATTGTCTCAGAGTTGTCAAGTCTCCGGCTTTTTGCACACCACTGTTATTTTCGTGAAAATATTGTTTTTTTAAATCGCCCAATTGTTCTAATCAAATGAAACAACATTTTCTGTATTAAAATACTGGTATCCAAAAAACCAGAGACTTCGCATCTCTGAGACAGTCGAGAGTGACCCACCGCGCCGGCGTGAACGAGTTAAGTTTGTAAGATCATGTGATCTAACTGAATAAATTTTTGTGTGCACTGTAAAAAAATTTCAGAAACGTTTCGGAAAGTAACGGAGACCTTTGCTGCACGATACTAACGCAAAGGTTTCTGATTACAGCAGAAAAATGTTTCGGCTATAATACGGAACCTTTCCGATTCGTAATGAAAAGTTTCTGAATATATCGGAAACCTTTCATTCCCAATCGGAAAGGTTTCTGAATATATATGAAATCTTTCTGAAGACAAGGAAATGTTTTTGAATGTATAGGAAACCTTTCATTACGAATCAGAAAGGTTTCTGAATACATATGAAACATTTCTGAAGTCTAGGGTTATTTAAAAATTCATAAAAAGCACAAATAACTGTACTAAAATTACTTGCAGGTTCATACATCTATACTCGTCTATACTCATCATATCTATACTCCTATTATAAAGAGGAAAAAATTGTTTATTTGTCGGAGATAAGCTCAGGAACTACCGAACCGATTCCAAAAGTAATGGTATCAAAATGATGGTGTTCGCACAACTTAGAACATAGGCTATATCTTATGTCGGTGCCACTACGCCAAAGGGGGTGCAGGAGCAAAAAACGTTCTAAAAATGCGATTTTTGCGTTACTGAAGGGCCTAGAAATAAGAAATTTGGAATATTAGTTACTTATAAGATATAAATGGTGTCTAAGAACAGTTCTTAAACAATTCGAAATTTAAAAGGGGTGAAAATGCACAAAAAACGTTCTAAATGGTAGTTTCTACATAATCACAGGAAATACCAAACCGATTTCAAAAGTAATGGTATCAAAATGATGGTGTTAGTCCAAATTAGAACATAGGCTATATTTTATGTCGGTGCCACTACCCCAAAGGGGGTGCAGGAGCAAAAAACGTTCTAAAAACGCGATTTTTGCATTACTGAAGGGCATAGAAATATGAAATTTGAAATATTAGCTACTTATTAGGTATAAAGGATTTCTAAGAACAGTTCTTAAACGATTCGAAATTTAAAAGGGGTGAAAAAGCGCGAAAAGCGTTCTAAAAAACGTTCTAAATGGTAGTTTCTACATAACCTCAGGAAATACCAAACCGATTTAAAATATATTGGTGTCAAATTTTGGTGGCAACGCTTGCTCCAAGATAGGCTATGTTTTATGTCGGTGCCACTACCCCAAAGGGGGTGCAGGATCAAAAAACGTTCTAAAAATGCGATTTATGTGTTACTGAAGGGCCTAGAAATATGAAATTTGGAATATTAGTTACTTATAAGATATAAATGGTGTCTAAGAACAGTTCTTAAACAATTCGAAATTTAAAAGGGGTGAAAATGCACAAAAAGCGTTCTAAAAAACGTTCTAAATGGTAGTTTCTACATAATCACAGGAAATACCAAACCGAGTTAAAAAATATTGGTGTCAAAATGATAGTGACAACGTTTGCTCCAAGATAGGCTATGTTTTATGTCGGTGCCACTACCCCAAAGGGGCTGCAGGAGAAAAACGTTCTAAATTGCGGTTTTTGCGTGACGGAAGGGCCTTGAATAGTGAAATTTAGAATGGTAGTTAGTTATAAGATATCAATGATCTCTAAGGACATTTCCTAAAAAAATCGAAATTTAAAAGGGGGGGTCAAAATGCTCAAAAAGCGTTGTAAAAAACGTTCTAAATTGCAATTTCTAAGCAATCTCAGGAAATACTGAACCGATTTCAAATATAATGGTATTAAAATGATGGTGACAGATCTTGCTACAATATAGGCTATATTTTATATATGTTTCCACTAACCCAGAGGAGATGCAGGAGCAAAATGAGCGAAAAGCGTTCTAAAAACGTTCTAAATGCCGATTTGTCTCCAATATCTCAGGAAGAATCAAACTAATTTCAAAAGTAATGTTAAGAAATTGATGCTGACAGCCTCTGCTCTAACATAGACGCTATTTTAAGTCGGTATTACTATCACCTAGACGTTGCAGGAGCAAAAAAGCGTTCCAAATTTCGATTTTTGTGATCGGTAGGGGCTAGCAACTTAAAATTAGGCAAGGTACATATGTATTACATATAAATGATCTTTAAGAACAGTTTCGAAAAAATTGGAAATTTAAAAAGGGGTGAAAATGCGCGAAAAGCGTCCTAAAAATGTTCTAAATTGTGATTTCTACTCAATCTCAGGAAATTCCAAAGCTATTTCAAAAGTAATTGTTGCAAATCAATAGTGACAGTCCCTGCTATAACATAGGTTATATTTTATGTTGCTGTCACTACCATCTGAGGGTTGAAAAAGCAAAACATGTTCTAATTTGCGTTTTTTGCATAACTGAAGGGTCTAACACTTTGAAGTATGGCATGTTATTTACTTACAAGATGCAACTCTATGAACTGTCGAAAGAAAATTTCAAATTCAAAAAGATGAAGGATGCGAAAAGCGTTATAAATTACAATTTTTATGTAATCTTTTCAAACACCAAACCGATTAAAAAAATAATGATAACAAATTGTCGGTGATAGAACCTGCTCAAACATAATCTATATTTTATGTCTGTGCCACTACCACCAGAGGGTTGCAGTAGCTAAAAACTTTCTAAATTGCGATTTCTGTGATACTGAAAAGGCTAGAAACTTTAAATATAGCATGGTAGTTACTTATAAAATATAAATGCCCTCGGAGGACTGTCGAAAATAAATTCGAATTAAAAAAGAGTGAAGTGAAGGGGAGGTGCGAAAAGCATTCTAAAAAAGTCCTAAATTACGGTTTCTACGCTATTTCAGGAAATATAAACCAAATGTAAAAGTAATAGTTGAGAATCAATGGTAACAGTCTCTGATCCTACACAGGCTATATTTTATGCGGATGATTCTACCACCTGGGATTCACAGGAACAACAAACGCTCTAAAAAAGGCCTTTAAAAGCTTTCTAAATTACGTTTCTGTGGAATATTAGAAAATAACAAACCAAATTCAAAATTAATGTTGGCAAATTAATGGTGACAGTTCCTATTTCAACACAGCCCTTTATGTTGAGAGAGGTGGTAGGACTTGGAATTTGACATGATGGTTAATTTTAAGATGTAAGAAGATGGTTTCTAAAAAATTCAAAACTTCAAATGAATACTGAAATGAGCGTATTAATTAAGCATAAAAGTTTCAAAATATTTTCTAAATTATTATTTATTTAGTTTTATTTCGTTTTATTAATTTAACTCTCATTTCTGCTTTATGCAGTGTAAGAATGATATTTAATCAAACTGCGTTTTAAATAGTAATTTTTTAAAATTATTCCTAAAAGCAATAAGTACCTTTTAATAAAATAAAATATTACCTTTTAATAAAATAAAATATTACATTTTAATAAAATAAAAATTTAGTTAGTACCTTTTAATAAAAATTAGACATATAAATATCACTTGGCATATTTCAAATATTACGCGAGCAAAGCCGCGGTGTTTGCTAGTCTATACTCCTATTATAAAGAGGAAAAAAATGTTTATTTGTAGGAGGTAAGCTCAGGAACTACCGAACCGATTCCAAAAGTAATGGTATCAAAATGATGGTGTTAGTCCAACTTAGAACATAGGCTATATCTTATGTCGGTGCCACTACCCCAAAGGGGGTGCAGGAGCAAAAAACTTTCTAAAAATGCGATTTTTGCGTTACTGAAGGGCCTAGAAATATTAAATTTGGAATATTAGTTACTTATAAGATATAAATGATGTCTAAGAAGAGTTCTTAAACAATTCGAAATTTAAAAGGGGTGAAAATGCACAAAAAGCGTTCTAAAAACGTTCTAAATGGTAGTTTCTACATAATCTCAGGAAATACCAAACCGATTTCAAAAGTAATGGTATCAAAATTATGGTGTTAGTCCAACTTAGAACATAGGCTAATATTTTATGTCGGTGCCACTACCCCACAGGGGGTGCAAGAGCAAAAAACGTTCTGAAAATGCGATTTTTACGTTACTGAAGGGCCTAGAAATATGAAATTTGGAATATTAGTTACTTATAAGATATAAATGATGTCTAAGAACAGTTCTTAAACAATTCGAAATTTAAAAAGGGTGAAAATGTACAAAAAGCGTTCTAAAAAACGTTCTAAATGGTAGTTTCTACATAATCTCAGGAAATACCAAACCGATTTAAAGAATATTGGTGTCAAAATGATAGTGACAACGTTTGCTCCGAGATAGGCTATGTTTTATATCGGTGCCACTACCCCAAAGGGGGTGTAGGAGCAAAAAACGTTCTAAAAATGCGATTTATGTGTTACTGAAGGACCTAGAAATATGAAATTTGAAGTATCAGCTACTTATTAGATATAAAGGATTCCTAAGAACAGTTCTTAAACAATTCGAAATTTAAAAGGGGTGAAAATGCGCGAAAAGCGTTCTAAAAAACGTTCTAAATGGTGATTTCTACACAATCTCAGAAAATACCAAACCGATTAAAAAAATAATGGCGTCAAAATGATGGTGAAAACCCTTGCTCCAACACAGGCTATGTTTTATGTCGGTGCCACTGCCCCAAAGGGGGTGCAGGAGAAAAACGTTCTAAATTGCGGTTTTTGCGTGACGGAAGTGCCTTGAATCGTGAAATTTAGAATGGTAGTTAGTAATAAGATATCAATGATCTCTAAAGACATTTCCTATAAAAGTCGAAATTTAAAAGGGGGTTCAAAATGAGCAAAAAGCGTTGTAAAAAACGTTCTAAATTGCGATTTCTAGCAATCTCAGGAAATACTGAACCGCTTTGAAATATAATGGTGTAAAAATGATGGGGACAGATCTTTCTTCAAGATAGGCTATATTTTATATCTGTTTCCACTACCCCAGAGGAGATGCAGGAGCAAAATGAGCGAAAAGCGTTCTAAAAACGTTCTAAATGCCGATTTGTCACCAATATCTCAGGAAGAATCAAACTGATTTCAAAAGTAATGGTTAGAAATTGATGCTGACAGCCTCTGCTCTAATATAGACGCTATTTTAAGTCAGTATCACTATCACCTAGACGTTGCAGGAGAAAAAAAGCGTTCCAAATTTCGATTTTTGTGATCGGTAGGGGCTAGCAACTTAAAATTAGGCAAGGTACATATTTATTACATATAAATGATCTTTAAGAACAGTTTCGAAAAATTTGGAAATTTAAAAAGGGGTGAAAATGCACGAAAAGCGTTCTAAAATCGTTCTAAATTGCGATTTCTACTCAATCTCATGAAATTCCAAAGCACTTTCAAAAGTAATGGTTTCAAATCAATGGTGACAGTCCCTGCTATAACATAGGTTATATTTTATGTTGCTGTCACTACCATATGAGGGTTGCAAAAGCAAAACATGTTCTAATTTGCGTTTTTTGCATAACTGAAGGGTCTAACACTTTGAAGTATGGCATGGTTTTTACTTACAAGATGCTATTGCTTTCTAAGAACTGTCGATAGAAAATTTCAAATTTAAACAGATGAAGTGAGCGAAAAGCGTTATAAATTACTATTTTTATGTAATCTTATCAAATATCAAACCGATTAAAAAAATAATGATGACAAATTGTCGGTGACAGAACTTGCTCAAACATAAGCTATATTTTATGTCTGTGCCACTACCACCAGAGGGTTGCAGTAGCTAAAAACTTTCTAAATTGCGTTTTCTGTGATACTGAAAAGGCTAGAAACTTTAAATATGGCATGGTAGTTATTTATAAAATATAAATGCCCTCGAAGGACAGTCGAAAATAAATTGGAATTAAAAAGGGTTGAAGTGAAGGGGAGGTGCGAAAAGCATTCTAAAAAAGTCCTAAATTACGATTTCTACACAATTTCAGGGAATATAAACCAAATATAAAAGTAATAGTTGCGAATCAATGGTAACACTCTCTGATCCTACACAGGCTATATTTTATGCCGATGATTCTACCACATGGGGTTCACAGGAACAACAAACGCTCTAAAAAAGGCCTTTAAAAGCTTTCTAAATTACGTTTCTGTGGAATGTTAGGAAATAACAAATCAATTTCAAAATTAATGTTGGCAAATTAATGGTGACAGTTCCTATTTCAACATAGCCCTTTATGTTGAGAGAGGTGGTAGGACTTGGAATTTGACATGATAGTTAATTTTAAGATGTAAGAAGATGGTTTCTAAAAAATTCAAAACTTCAAATAAATACTGAAATGAGCGTATTAATTGAGCATAAGAGTTTCAAAATATTTTCTAAATTATTATTTATTTAGTTTTATTTTGTTTTATTAACCCTCCGTCTACCAGACGGGTCCATTGGACCCGACAGGTACATACAAAATATTCATTCAAACCAGAAATTTCTTTAAAATAAACTAAGTATATAAACCAGACAAAAATAAGGTAAATAAATAAGTTAAATAGTTTTAAATAAAAATTCTGGTGTAGAACGTTTTATTAAAACTTGAATAAAATTCCCGGTAGATCTAGGGTTAATTTAAGTCTCATTTCTGCCTTATGCAATGTAACAATGATGTTTAATCAAACTGTGTTTTAAATAGTAATTTTTTTAATTATTCCTAAAAGTAATAAGTACATTTTAATAAACAAAATATTACCTTTTAATAAAATAAAAATTTAGTTAGTACCTTTTAATAAAAATTAGACATATAAATATCACTTGGCGTATTTCAAATATTACGCGAGCAAAGCCGCGGGGTTTGCTAGTCTATACTCCTATTATAAAGAGGAAAAAATTGTTTATTTGTTGGAGGTAAGCTCTGGAACTACCGAACCGATTCCAAAAGTAATGGTATCAAAATGTTGGTGTTATTCCAACTTAGAACATAGGCTATATCTTATGTAGGTGCCACTACCCCAAAGGGGATGTAGGAGCAAAAAACGTTCTAAAAATAAGATTTTAGCGTTACTGAAGGGTCTAGAAATATGAAATTTTGAATATTAGTTACTTATAAGATATTAATGATGTCTAAGAAAAGTTCTTAAAAAATTCGAAATTTAAAAGTGGTGAAAATGCACAAAAAACGTTCTAAAAAACGTTCTAAATGGTAGTTTCTACACAATCTCAGGAAATACCAAACCGATTTAAAAAATATTGGTGTCCAAATGATGGTGACAACGCTTGCACCAAGATAGGCTATGTTTTATATCGGTGTCACTACCCCAAAGGTGGTGCAGGAGCAAAAAAAGTTCTAAAGCGATTTATGTGTTACTGAAGGGCCTATAAATATGAAATTTGAAATATTAGCTACTAATTAGATATAAAGGATTTCTAGGAACAGTTCATAAACAATTCGAAATTTGAAAGGGGTTAAAATGCGCAAAAATTGTTCTAAAAAACGTTCTAAATGGTGGTTTCTACACAATCTCAGGAAATACAAAACCGAATTAAAAAATATTGGTGTCAAAATTAGGGTGTCAAAATGACGGTGACAACACTTGCTTCAACATAGGCTATGTTTTATGTCGGTGTCGCTACCCCAAAGGGGGTGCAGGAGCAAAAAAAGTTCTAAAGCGATTTATATGTTACTGAAGGGCCTAGAAATATGAAATTTGAAATATTAGCTACTTATTAGATATAAAGGATTTCTAGGAACAGTTCATAAACAATTCGAAATTTGAAAGGGGTGAAAATGCGCGAAAATTGTTCTAAAAAACGTTCTAAATGGTGGTTTCTACACAATCTCAGGAAATACAAAACCGAATTAAAAAATAATGGTGTCAAAATTAGGGTGACAAAATAACGGTGACAACACTTGCTCCAACATAGGCTATGTTTTATGTCGGTGTCACTACTCGAAAGGGGGTGCAGGAGCAAAAAATGTTCTAAAAGTGCGATTTCTGCGTTACCGGAGGGCGTAGAAATATGAAATGTGAAATATTAGCTACTTATTAGATATAAAGGATTTCTAAGAACAGTTCTTAAACAATTCGAAATTTAAAAGGGGTGAAAATGCGCGAAAAGCGTTCTAAAAAACGTTCTAATGGTGGTTTCTACACAATCTCATTAAATACCAAACCGATCTAAAAAATAATGACGTCAAAATGATGGTGACAACCCTTGCTCCAACATAGGCGATGTTTTATGTCGGTGCCACTACCCCAAAGGGGGTGCAGGAGAAAAACGTTCTAAATTGCGGCTTTTGCGTTACGGAAGGGCCTAGAATCGTGAAATTTGGAACGGTAGTTAGTTATAAGATATATATGATCTCTAAGGACATTTCCTAAAAAAAATCGAAATTTAAAAGGGGGTCAAAATGCGCAAAAAGCGTTGTAAAAACTTTCTAAATTTCAATTCCTATGCAATCTCAGGAAGTACTGAAGCGATTTCAAATATAATGGTGTAAAAATGATGGTGACAGATCTTGCTCCAAGATAGGCTATTTTTTATATCTGTTTCCACTACCCCAGAGGAGATGCAGGAGCGAAATTCGCGAAAAGCGTTCTAAAAACGTTCTAAATGCGGATTTGTCGGCAATATCTCAGAAAGAATGAATCTGATTTCAAACGTAATGTTAGGAAATTGATGCTGACAGCCCCTGCTCTAATATAGACGCTATTTTACGTCGGTATCACTCTCACCAAGACGTTGCAGGAGCAAAAAAGCGTTCTAAATTTCTATTTTTGTGATCGGTAGGGGCTAGCAACTTAAAATTAGGCAAGGTACATATTTATCAGATATAAATGTTCTTTAAGAACAGTTTCGAAAAAATTGGAAATTTAAAAAGGGGTGAAAATGCGCGAAAAGCGTCCTAAAAACGTTCTACTCAATCTAAGGAATCTATTTCTACTCAATCTAAGGAAATACCAAAGCTATTTCAAAAGTAACGGTTACAAATCAATGGTGACAGTCCCTGCTATAAAATAGGCTATATTTTATGTTGCTGTCACTATCATCCGAGTGTTGCAAAAGCAAAACATGTTCTAATTTGTGTTTTTTGCACAACTGAGGGGTCTAACACTTTGAAGTATGGCATGGTATTTACTTACAAGATGCAACTGCTTTCTAAGAAAAGTCGAAAGAAAATTCCAAATTAAAAAAAATGAAGTGAGTGAAAAGCGTTATAAATTACAATTTTTAAGCAAACTTATAAATTACCAAATCGATTAAAAAAAATAATGATGACAAATTTTGGTGATAGAACCTGCTCAAACATAAGCTATATTTTATGTCTGTTCCACTACCACCAGAGGGTTGCAGGAGCTAAAAACATTCTAAATTGCGTTTTCTGTGATACTGAAAAGGCTAGAAACTTTAAATATGACATGGTTTTTACTTATAAAATATAAATGCCCTCGAAGGAACGTCGAAAATGAATTCGAATTAAAAAGGGTGAAGCGAAGGGGAGGTGCGAAAAGCATTCTAAAAAAGTTCTAAATTACGATTCTATGCAATTTCAGGGAATATAAACCGATTATAAAAGTAATAGTTGCGAATCAGTGGTAACAGTCTCTGATCCTACACAGACTATATTTTATGCCGGTGATTCTACCACCTGGGGTTCACAGGAACAACAAACGTTCTAAAAAAGGACTTTAAAAGCTTTTTAAATTACGTTTCTGTGGAATATTAGGAAATAACAAACCGATTTCAAAATTAATGTTGGCAAATTAATGGTGACAGTTCCTGTTTCAACGTAGCCCTTTATGTTGAGAGAGGTGGTAGGACTTGGAATTTGACATGATGGTTAATTTTAAGATGTAAGAAGATGGTTTCTAAAAAATTCAAAACTTCAAATGAATACTGAAATGAGCGTATTAATTGAGCATAAAAGTTTCAAAATATTTTCTAAATTACTATTTATTTAGTTTTATTTCATTTTATTAATTTAAATCTCATTTCTGCCTAATGCAGTGTAATAATGATGTTTAATCAAACTGTGTTTTAAGTAGTAATTTTTGAATTATTCCTAAAAGTAATAAGAACCTTTTAATAAAAAAAAAACCTTTTAATAAAATAAAATATTACCTTTTAATAAAATAAAAATTTAGTTAGTACCTTTTAATAAAAATTAGACATATAAATACCACTTGGCATATTACAAATATTACGCGAGCAAAGCCGCGGGGTTTGCTAGTCTATACTCCTATTATAAAGAGGAAAAAATTGTTTATTTGTCGGATATAAGCTCTGGAACTACCGAACCGATTCCAAAAGTAATGGTATCAAAATGGTGGTGTTAGTCCAACTTAGAACATAGGCTATATTTTATGTCGGTGCCACTGACCAAAAGGGGGTGTAGGAGCAAAAAACGTTCTAAAAATGCGATTTTAGCGTTACTGAAGGGCTTAGAAATATGAAATTTTGAATATTAGTTACTTATAAGATATAAATGATGTCTAAGAACAGTTCTTAAACAATTCGAAATTTAACAGGGTTAAAAATGCACAAAAAGTTTTCTAAAAAACGTTCTAAATGGTAGTTTCTACACAATCTCAGGAAATACCAAACCGATTTAAAAAGTATTGGTGTCAAAATGACGGTGACAACGCTTGCTCCAAGATAGGCTATGTTTTATGTCGGTGCCACTACCCCAAAGGGGGTTTAGGGGCAAAAAACGTTCTAAAAATGCGATTTTAGCGTTACTGAAGGGCCTAGAAATATGAAATTTTGAATATTAGTTACCTACAAGATATAAACGATATCTAAGACCAGTTCTTAAACAATTCGAAATTTAAAAGGGGTGAAAATGCACAAAAAGCGTTCTAAAAAACGTTCTAAAAGGTAGTTTCTACACAATCTCAGGAAATATAAGCCGATTTAAAAAATATTGATGTCAAAATGATGGTGACAACGCTTGCTCCAAGATAGGCTATGTTTTATGTCGGTGTCACTACCCCAGAGGGGGTGCAGGAGCAAAAAACGTTCTAAAAATACAATTTATGTGTTACTGAAGGGCCTAGAAATATAAAATTTGAAATATTAGCTACTTATTAGATATAAAGGATTTCTAAGAACAGTTCTTAAGCAATTCGAAATTTGAAAGGGGTGAAAATGCGCGAAGATCGTTCTAAAAAACGTTCTAAATGGTGGTTTCTACGCAATCTCAGGAAATACCAAACCGATTTAAAAAATAATGGTGTCAAAATAAGGGTGTTAAAATGACGGTGACAACCCTTGCTCCTACATAGGCTATGTTTTATGTCGGTGCTACTACCCCAAAGGGGTTGCAGGAGCAAAAAACGTTCTAAAAATCCAACTTTTGCGTTACCGAAGGCCCTAGAAATATGAAATTTGAAATATTCGCTACTTATTAGATATAAAGGATTCCTAAGAACAACAGTTCTTAAACAATTCGAAATTTAAAAGCAGGGAAAATGCGTGAAAAGCGTTCTAACAAACGTCCTAATGGTGGTTTCTACACAATCTCAGGAAATATTAAACCGATCTAAAAAATAATGGCGTCAAAATGATGGTGAAAACCCTTGTTCCAACATAGGCGATGTTTTATGTCGGTGCCACTACCCCAAAGGGGGTGCAGGAGCAAAAAACGTTCTAAATTGCGACTATTGCGTTAAAGAAGGGCCTAGAATCGTGAAATTTGTAATGGTAGTTAGTTATAAGATATCAATGATCTCTAAGGACATTTCCTAAAAAAATCGAAATTTAAAAGAGGGTCAAAATGCGCAAAAAGCGCTATAAAAAACTTTCTAAATTGCGATTTCTATGCAATCTTAGGAAGTACTGAACCGATTTCAAATATAATGGTGTGAAAATGATGGTGACAGATCTTGCTCCAAGATAGGCTATATTTTATATCTGTTTCCACAACCCCAGAGGAGATGCAGGAGCAAAATGCGCGAAAAGCGTTCTAGATGCCGATTTGTCGGCAATATCTCAGGAAGAATGAATCTGATTTCAAACGTAATGATAGGAAATTGATCCTGAGAGCCTCTGCTCTAACATAGACGCTATTTTATGTCGGTATCACTATCACCAAGACGTTGCAGGGGCAAAAAACATTCTAAATTTCGATTTTTGTGATCGGTAGGGGCTAGCAACTTAAAATTAGGCAAGGTACATATTTATTAGCTATAAATGATCTTTAAGAACAGTTTCGAAAAAATTGGAAATTTAAAAAGCGGTGAAAATGCGTGAAAAGCGTCCTAAAAACGTTCTAAATTGCGATTTGTACTCAATCTAAGGAAATACCAAAGCTATTTCAAAAGTAATGGTTGCAAATCAATGGTGACAGCCCCTGCTATAACATAGGTTATATTTTATGTTGCTGTCACTACCATCTGAGGGTTGCAAAAGCAAAACATGTTCTAATTTGCATTTCTTGCACAACTGAGGGGTCTAACACTTTGAAGTATGGCATGGTATTTACTTACAAGATGCAACTGCTTTCTAAGAACAGTCGAAAGAAAATTCCAAATTAAAAAAAAAGAAGTGAGTGAAAAGCGTTATAAATTACAATTTTTAAGCAAACTTATAAATTACCAAACCGATAAAAAAAATAATAATGACAAATTTTGGTGATAGAACCTGCTCAAACATAAGCTATATTTTATGTCTGTTCCACTACCACCAGAGGGTTGCAGGAGCTAAAAACTTTCTAAATTGCGATTTCTGTGATACTGAAAAGGCTAGAAACTTTAAATATGACATGATAGTTACTTATAAAATATAAATGTTCTCGAAGGAACGTCGAAAATAAATTCGAATTAAAAAGGGGGGTAAGCGAAGGGGAGGTGCGAAAAGCATTCTAAAAAAGTTCTAAATTACGATTCTATGCAATTTCAGGGAATATAAACCGATTATAAAAGTAATAGTTGCGAATCAGTGGTAACAGTCTCTGATCCTACACAGACTGTATTTTATGCCGGTGATTCTACCACCTGGGGTTCACAGGAACAACAAACGTTCTAAAAATGGGCTTTAAAAGCTTTTTAAATTACGTTTCTGTGGAATATTAGGAAATAACAAACCGATTTCAAAATTAATGTTGGCAAATTAATGGTGACAGTTCCTGTTTCAACATAGCCCTTTATGTTGAGAGAGGTGGTAGGACTTGGAATTGGACATGATTGTTAATTTTAAGATGTAAGAAGATGGTTTCTAAAAAATTCAAAACTTCAAATGAATACTGAAATGAGCGTATTAATTGAGCATAAAAGTTTCAAAATATTTTCTAAATTATCATTTATTTAGTTTTATTTCCTTTTATTAATTTAAGTCTCATTTCTGCCTAATACGGTGTAATAATGATGTTTAGTCAAACTGTGTTTTAAATAGTAATTTTTGAATTATTCCTAAAAGTAATAAGTACCTTTTAATAAAATAAAATATTACCTTTTAATAAAATAAAAATTTAGTTAGTACCTTTTGATAAAAATTAGACATATAAATATCACTTGGCATATTTCAAATATTACGCGAGCAAAGCCGTGGGGTTTGCTAGTCATATTATAAAGAGGGAAAATTTGTTTATTTGTCGGAGATAAGCTCAGGAACTACCGAACCGATTCCAAAAGTAATGGTATCAAAATGATGGTGTTCGCCCAACTTAGAAATAGGCTATATCTTATGTCGGTGCCACTACCCCAAAGGGGGTGCAGGAGCAAAAAACGTTCTAAAAATGCGATTTTTGCGTTACTGAAGGGCCTAGAAATATGAAATTTGGAATATTAGTTACTTATAAGATGTAAATGGTGTCTAAGAACAGTTCTTAAACAATTCGAAATTTAAAAGGGGTGAAAATGCGTGAAAAGCGTTCTAAAAAACGTTCTAAATGGTAGTTTCTACACAATCTCAGGAAATATCAAACCGATTTAAAAAAATAATGGCGTCAAAATGATGGTGAAAATCCTTGCTCTAACATAGGCTATGTTTTATGTCGGTGCCACTATCCCAAAGGGGCTGCAGGAGAAAAACGTTCTAAATTGTGGTTTTTGCGTGACGGAAGGGCCTTGAATCGGGAAATTTAGAATGGTAGTTAGTTACAAGATATCAATGATCTCTAAGGACATTTCCTAAAAAAAATCCAAATTTAAAAGGGGGGTCAAAATGCGCAAAAAGCGTTGTAAAAAACGTTCTAAATTGCAATTTCTATGCAGTCTCAGGAAATACTGAACCGATTTCAAATATAATGGTGTTAAAATGATGGTGACAGATCTTGCTCCAAGATAGGCTATATTTTATATATGTTTCCACTAACCTAGAGGAGATGCAGGAGCAAAATGAGCGAAAAGCGTTCTAAAAACGTTCTAAATGCCGATTTGTCACCAATATCTCAGGAAGAATCAAACTCATTTCAAAATAATGTTAATAAATTGATGCTGACAGCCTCTGCTCTAACATAGACGCTATTTTAAGTCGGTATCACGATCACCTAGAAATTGCAGGAGCAAAAAAGCGTTCCAAATTTCGATGTTTGGGATCAGTAGCGGCTAGCAACTTAAAATTAGGCAAGGTACATATGTATTACATATAAATGACCTTTAAGAACAGTTTCGAAAAAATTGGAAATTTAAAAAGGGGTGAAAATGCGCGAAAAGCGTTCTAAAAACGTTCTAAATTGCGATTTCTACTCAATCTCAGGAAATTCCAAAGCAATTTCAAAAGTAATGGTTGCAAATCAATGGTGACAGTCCCTGCTATAACATAGGTTATATTTTATGTTGCTGTCACTACCATCTGAGGGTTGAAAAAGCAAAACATGTTCTAATTTGCGTTTTTTGCATAACTGAAGGGTCTAACACTTTGAAGTACGGCATGTTATTTACTTTGAAATTGCAATTGCTTTCTATGAACGGTCGAAAGAAAATTTCAAATTTAAAAAGATGAAGTGACCTAAAAGCGTTATAAATTACAATTTTTATGTAATCTTTTCAAATACCAAACCGATAAAAAAAATAATGATAACAAATTGTTGGTGATAGAACCTGCTCAAACATAAGCTATATTTTATGTCTGTGCCACTACCAACAGAGGGTTGCAGTAGCTAAAAACTTTCTAAATTGCGATTTCTGTGATACTGAAAAGATTAGAAACTTTAAATATGGCATGGTAGTTACTTATAAAATATAAATGCCCTCGAAGGACTGTCGAAAATAAATTCGAATTAAAAAGGGGTGAAGTGAAGGGGAGGTGCGAAAAGCATTCTAAAAAAGTCCTAAATTGCGATTTCTACGCTATTTCAGGAAATATAAACCAAATATAAAAGTAATAGTTGCGAATCAATGGTAACAGTCTCTGATACTACACAGGCTATATTTTATGCCGATCATTCTACCACCTGGGATTCACAGGAACAACAAACGCTCTAAAAAAGTCCTTTAAAAGCTTTCTAAATTACGTTTCTGTGGAATATTAGGAAATAACAAATCAATTTCAAAATTAATGTTGGCAAATTAATGGTGACAGTTCCTATTTCAACCTATTATTCCCTTTATGTTGAGAGAGGTGGTAGGACTTGGAATTTGACATGATGGTTATTTTTAAGATGTAAGAAGATGGTTTCTAAAAAATTCAAAACTTCAAATGCATACTGAAATAAGCGTATTAATTGAGCATAAAACTTTCAAAATATTTTCTGAATTATTATTTATTTAGTTTTATTTGGTTTTATTAATTTAAGTCTCATTTCTGCCTTATGCAGTGTAACAATGATATTTAATCAAACTGTGTTTTAAATAGTAATTTTTTTAAAATTATTCCTAAAAGTAATAAGTACCTTTTAATAAAATAAGATATTACCTTTAAATAAAATAAAAATTTAGTTAGTACCTTTTAATAAAAATTAGACATATAAATATCACTTGGCATATTTCAAATATTACGCGAGCAAAGCCGCGGGGTTTGCTAGTCTATACTCATATTATAAAGAGGAAAAAATTGCTTATTTGTCGGGGATAAGCTCAGGAACTACTGAACAGATTCCAAAAGTAATGGTATCAAAATGATGGTGTTCGCCTAACTTAGAACATAGGCTATATCTTATGTCGGTGCCACTACCCCAAAGGGGGTGCAGGAGCAAAAACGTTCTAAAAATGCGATTTTTGCGTTACTGAAGGGCCTAGAAATATGAAATTTGTAATATTAGTCACTTATAAGATATAAATGGTGTCTAAGAACAGTTCTTAAACAATTCGGAATTTAAAAGGGGTGAAAATCCGAAAAAAGCGTTCTAAAAAACGTTCTAAATGGTAGTTTCTACATAATCTCAGGAAATACCAAACCGATTTCAAAAGCAATGGGATCAAAATGATGGTGTTAGTCCAACTTAGAACATAAGCTATATTTTATGTCGGTGCCACTACCCCAAATGGGGTGCAGGAGCGAAAAACGTTCTAAAAATGCGATTTTTGAATTACTGAAGGACCTAGAAATATGAAATTTGGTATATTAGTTACTTATAATATATAAATGGTGTCTAAGAACAGTTCTTAAACAATTCGAAATTTAAAAGGGGTGAAAATGCACAAAAAGCAATCTAAAATACGTTCTAAATGGTAGTTTCTACATAATATCAGGAAATACCAAACCGATTTAAAAAGTAATGGTATCCAAATGAGAGTGACAACGTTTGCTCCAAGATAGGCTATGTTTTATGTAGGTGCTACTACCCCAAAGGGGGTGTAGGACCAAAAAACGTTCTAAAAATGCAATTTATGTGTTACTGATGGGCCTAGAAATATAAAATTTGAAGTATCAGCTACTTATTAGATATAAAGGATTTCTAAGAACAGTTCTTAAACAATTCGAAATTTAAAAGGGGTGAAAATGCGCGAAAAGCGATCTAAAAAACGTTCTAAAATGTATTTTCTACACAATCTCAGGAAATACCAAACCGATTTAAAAAATAATGGTGTCAAAATGATGGTGAAAATCCTTGCTCCAACATAGGCTATGTTTTATGTCGGTGCGACTACCCCAAAGGGGCTGCAGGAGAAAAATGTTCTAAATTGCGGTTTTTGCGTGACGGAAGGGCCTTGAATCGTGAAATTTAGAATGGTAGTTAGTTATAAGATATCAATGATCTCTAAGGACATTTCCTAAAAAAATCGAAATTTTAAAGGGGGGTCAAAATGCGCAAAAAGCGTTGTAAAAAATGTTCTAAATTGCAATTTCTATGCAATCTCAGGGAATACTGAACCGATTTCAAATATAATGGTGTTAAAATGATGGTGTCAGATCTAGCTCCAAGATACGCTGTATTTTATATATGTTTCCACTAACCCAGAGGAGATGCAGGAGCAAGAATTGCGAAAAGCGTTCTAAAAACGTTCTAAATGCCGATCTGTCACCAATATCTCAGGAAGAATCAAACTGATTTCAAAAGTAATGTTAAGAAATTGATGCTGAAAGCCTCTGCTCTAACATAGACGCTATTTAAAGTCGGTATCACTATCACCTAGACGTTGCAGTAGCAAAAAAGCGTTCCAAATTTCGATTTTTGTGATCGGTAGGGGCTAGCAACTTAAAATTAGGCAAGGTACACATGTATTACATATAAATGATCATTAAGAACAGTGTCGAAAAAATTAGAAATTTAAAAAGGGTGAAAATGCGCGAAAAGCGTTCTAAAAACGTTCTGAATTGCGATTTCTACTCAATCTCAGGAAATTCCAAAGCTATTTCAAAAGTAATGGTTGCAAATCAATGGTGACAGTCCCTGCTATAACATAGATTATATTTTATGTTGCTGTCACTACCATCTAATTTGCGTTTTTTGCATAACTGAAGGGTCTAATACTTTGAAGTATGACATGTTATTTACTTACAAGATGCAACTGCTTTCTATGAACTGTCGAAAGTAAATTTCAAATATAAAAAGATGAAGTGAGCGAAAAGCGTTATAAATTACAATTTTTATGTAATCTTTTCAAATACCAAACCAAATTAAAAAAATAATGATAAGAAATTGTTGGTGATAGAACCAACTGGTGACTGAAAAGGCTAGAAACTTTAAATATGGCATGGTAGTTACTTATAAAATATAAATGTCCTCGAAGGACTGTTGAAAATAATTTCGAATTAAAAAGGGGTGAAGTGAAAGGGAGGTGCAAAAAGCATTCTAAAAAAGTCCTAAATTACGATTTCTACGCTATTTCAGGAAATATAAACCAAATATAAAAGTAATAGTTGCGAATCAATGGTAACAGTCTCTGATCCTACCCAGGCTATATTTTATGCGGATGATCCTACCACCTGCGATTCACAGGAACAACAAACGCTCTAAAAAAGGCCTTTAAAAGCTTTCTAAATTACGTTTCTGTGGAATATTAGGAAATAACAGACCAATTTCAAAATTAATGTTAGCAAATTAATGGTGACAGTTCCTATTTCAGCATAGCCCTTTATGTTGAGAGGGGTGGTAGGACTTGGAATTTGACATGATGGTTAATTTTAAGATGTAAGAAGATGGTTTCTAAAAAATTCAAAACTTCAAATGAATACTGAAATGAGCGTATTAATTGAGCATAAAAGTTTCAAAATATTTTCTAAATTATTATTTATTTAGTTTTATTTCGTTTTATTAAGTCTCATTTATGCCTAATGCAGTGTAATAATGATGTTTAATCAAACTGTGTTTTAAGCAGTAATTTTTGAATTATTCCAAAAAGTAATAAGTACCTTTTAATAAAATAAAATATTACCTTTTAATAAAATAAAAATTTAGTTAGTACCTTTTAATAAAAATTAGACATATAAATATCACTTGGCATATTTCAATTATTACGCGAGCAAAGCCGCGGGGTTTGCTAGTCTATACTCATATTATATAGAGGTAAAAATTGTTTATTTGTAGGAGGTAAGCTCTGGAACTACCGAACCGATTCCAAAAGTAATGGTATCAAAATGATGGTGTTAGTCCAACTTAGAAAATAGGCTATATTTTATATTGGTGCCACTACCCCAAAGGGGGTGCAGGAACAACAAACGTTCTAAAAATGCGATTTTTGCGTTACTGAAGGGCCTAGAAATATGAAATTTGGAATATTAGTTACTTACAAGATATAAATGATGTCTAAGAACAGTTCTTAAACAATTCGAATTTTAAAAGGGTGAAAATGCACAAAAAGCGTTCTAAAAAGCGTTCTAAACGGTAGTTTCTACATAATCTCAGGAAATACCAAACCGATTTAAACAATAATGGTGTCAAAATGACGGTGACAACCCTCGCTCCAACATAGGCTATGTTTTAGGTCGGTGACACTTCCCCAAAGGTGTGCAGTGGAAAAACGTTCTAAATTGCGGTTTTTGCGTTACGGAAGGGCCTAGAATCGTGAAATTTGAAATGGTAGTTAGTTATAAGCTATCAATGATCTCTAAGGGCATTTCCTAAAAAAATTGAAATGTAAAAGGGAGTCAAAATGCGCAAAAAGCCTTGTAAAAAACGTTCAAAATTGCAATTTCTATGCAATGTTAGGAAGTACTGAACCGATTTCAAATATAATGGTGTAAATATTATGCTGACAGATCTCGCTCCAAGTTAGGCTATATTTTATATCTGTTTCCACTACCCCAGAGGAGATGCAGGAGCAAAATGCGAGAAAAGCGTTTAAAAAACGTTCTAAATGCCGATTTGTCAGCGATATCTCAGGAAGAATCAAACCGATTTCAAATGAAATGTTAGGAAATTGATGCTGACAGACACTGCTCTATCATAGACACTATTTTATGTCGGTATCACTATCACCTAGACGTTGCAGAAGCAAAAAGGCATTCTAAATTTCGATTTTTGTGATCGGTACGGGCTAGCAACTTAAAATTAGGCAAGATACATATTTATTAGATATAAATGATGTTTAAGAACAGTTTCGAAAAAATTAGAAATTTAAGAAGTGGTGAAAATTCGCGAAAAGCGTTTTAAAAACGTTCTAAATTGCAATTTATACTCAATCTCAGGAAATACCAAAGCTATTTCAAAAGCAATGGTTGCAAATCAATGGTGATAGTCCCTGCTATAACATAGGTTATATTTTATGTTGCTGTCACTACCATCTGAGGGTTACAAAAGCAAAACATTCTAATTTGCGTTTTTTGCACAACTGAGGTGTCTAACACTTTGAAGTATGGCATGGTATTTACTTAGAAGATGCAACTGCTTTCTCAGAAGAGTCGAAAGAAATTTCCGAATTTAAAAAGATGAAGTAAGCGAAAAGCGTTATAAATTATAATTTTTATGCAATCTTATCAAATACTAAAAAGATTAAAAAAATAATGATGATAAATTGTTGGTGTTAGAACCTGCTCTAACATAAGCTATATTTTATATCTGTGCCACTACCTCCAGAGGGTTGCAGGAGCTATAAACTTTCTAAATAGCGATTTCTGTGATACTGAAAAGGCTAGAAACTTTAACTATGGCATGGTAGTTATTTATAAAATATAAATGCCCTCGAAGGACTGTCGAAAATAAATTCGAATTAAAAAGGGGTGAAGTGAAAGGGGGCTGCGAAAAGCATTCTAAAAAAGTCCTAAATTGCGATTTCTACGCTATTTCAGGAAATATAAACCAAATGTAAAAGTAATAGTTGCGAATCAATGGTAACAGTCTCTGATCCTACACAGGCCGATGATTCTACCACCTGGTGTTTACAGGAACAACAAACGTTTTATAAAAGCCCTTTAAAAGCTTTCTAAATTACGTTTCTGTGGAAAATTAAAAATAACAAACCGATTTCAAAATTAACGTTGGCAAGTTAATGGTGATAGTTCCTAATTCAACATAGCCCTTTCTGTTGAGAGAGATGGTAGGACCTGGAATTTGACATGATAGTTAATTTTAAGATGTAAGAAGATGGTTTCTAAAAAATTCGAAACTTCAAATGAATACTGAAATGAGTGTATTAAATGAGCATAAAGGTTTCAAAATATATTCTAAATTACCATTTATTTAGTTTTATTAATTTACGTCTCCTTTCTGCCTAATGCACTATAATAATGATGTTAAATCAAACTGTGTTTTAAATCGTAATTTTTGAATTATTCTTAAAAGTAATAAGTAAAAATTTAGTTAGTACCTTTTTCTAAAAATTAGACATATAAATATCACTTGGCATATTTCAAATATTACGCGAGCAAAGCCGCGGGGTTTGCTAGTAATATTATAAAGAAGTGAAGTTTGTTTATTTGTAGGAGGTAAACTCTGGAACTACGGAACCGATTCCAAAATTAATGTTATCAAAATGATGGTGTTAGTACAACTTAGAACATAGGCTATATCTTATGTCCGTGCCACTGGTCAAAAGGGGCTCCAGGAGCAAAAAACGTTCTAAAAATGCGATTTTTGTGTTACTGAAGGGTCTAGAAACATGAAATTTGGAATCGTAGTCACTTATAAGATATAAATGTTCTCTAAGAAGACTTCTTAAAAAATTCGAAATTCAAAAAGGTTGATAATGCGAGAAGAGCGTTCTAAAACATTCTAAATGGCTTAAAAACGTTCTAAATGGCGATTTCTACACAATTTGTATTAAACGTACAGAAGCACAAAATGATCTATCATTATGTTTCTCAATTAAGAAGTTTAGAATTCACGACTACTTTTGTAATAAAAAAATCTCGATATTTCGAATATCTAAAAAAAAAAAAATTCTCGGGATCTGTAAGTTTTATTTTTTTTATTGTAGGTCATTTTGAAAACACTTTATATCTGTACTCATTAAAAAAATCTTGGCTTGTTTCAGCCATTCTAATTGGAAAAAACATGCGCGCAATGTATGAAGAATAATTCTTTCGTAAAAATTGTACTATCTTTAAAAAAAAAAAATTAAAAAAAATTATATATGTGAATACCTTTTTTAACAACTTAAATTGATAAAATGGAATGTTCCTAACACGTGTTTTCAATTTTATAATTAAAAGTCGTCAATTAGTTAAAGAGTGAATGCAATTCTTACAGAGGTCACTGATCCATGTACTTTATTGGATCAAAGGGTACCTGACCACTTAATAACATACTCTGAAGAAGGGGGGATAGAAATAAAAAAACGGGACAAATGCTTTTTTCTGGAAAATATATATTACAGAGGTTTTGTTCAGTTTTAACCTCTTCGGTCCCTGGGTCCCCAAACGGAGACCTCGGTTCTTTTCCTTATAAAAACTAAAATGTCCGTATTTTTTCCATTTTTACATAAGTTCTTAACCACTTCACCGGCGGCATGTATGGGGAAACAGTGCTTTTACCCCCGAGTTATCTCGGGGAAAACGGTGAAGTGAATAGCTGAAGGTTTTTTTTTGTTTTCAAAGCAAACGAATAAATGGCAGCATCTAAGCTGATTCCCTCATAAAATAAATGTTATTTTCATCTGAGTTTGCAATATGCCTAAAAATGCCCAAAAAACAGTATGACCAACAAAGTGATAAATTATCATAAGTATTTAACTTAAATCTTTTTCGATAAAAAATTTTGAGGATTTGTAGATTATTTACTTGTGTAAAGCTCTTAAATTTGTGATTGCGTTAATTTGGGTTATTACGGTTTATTACGGGTACTATAACGGTTATTAAATTGATATTTTAGGTGGCTTTGTAGTTTTAGATCCCTATTTTGAACCTAAATTACTAAGCGCCTAAAGGATCAATTTCGGAAAAGATTCTGTCATTTACGATGTCATTAGGTTTGGAAAAATCCAATGAACAAGCATTTCTATTGTTATTTTAGCTTCGGAACTGAAGAGGTTAAACTTTTTCTCATGTTATCAGGTCAGATTCCATGTTTACCAAATCCTGCTATTTTCTATCGATAGAGGACTTAGTGTCTATCGATTTGAAAGGAAAAACTTTTCAGAAAACTTTGACAACAAGATTTTTCTAGAGTAAAAAATTTAAAATAGTTATTCAAGAAAAACTTACAAAACAATCTTTTGTGTTCTGATAATGCTCAATCACGTATGCACGAACACGAACGCAAGGCCGAATCAGCAGGTTTCTGACTCAGGATAAACACTGAAATCTGAAAACTTTACGCATTGAGAGAGGTTTTTTTTCTTTTTGTTTCATGAAATTCTGAAGTCCTTTGACGTAATTCTTCGTAAAATATGTAAATGGAATAAAAATAATATTTTTCTCTTTTGGAAAATATTACCAATCTTCCAAAAATAAGGAAGCGTCTGAAAAACATATATTTAATTATTACGTAATTGAGGCTAAGTTTGTTATGACTTCTTTCTTTCGAAAATTATGTAAATAGGGATTTCTAGCACCTAATTTTATTCTGAACACTTGACAGAATTAGAATTTTTAAACACGCTAATTTTCAGAAGAAATGGCACTCTATTTGTATTTTTTTTAATTCACAAATATAAGGCGCTTCTGTCGATCTTTTCACTTACGTAAAATTAAGCAAGGAAAATATCTAAATAATTAAGCATCCGGTATATCATGAATAGTAATTAGTTATTAATTTATATATAAATGAAAAAGCTTACAAATGTCAATGTTTTCATTTATAACATTGTTATTTCTAAATTTCAGTTCCATACCTCTTTTTATTTATCTTTCTAAATTAACAGTATAAGAGACGAAATTTTTTCTGCTATAACTTTATTATCGTTTTGTTTCTATGTGTAATCTCTTTAAATTATGTGTCGAAAAAAAAATTAAAACTTTCATTATTACTCAACTCCACTCCTATCCTTTATAGCTCACAGGCTATCAAAGCCTGAGAGCTAATGTGCCCGCCCGTTCTGTATGTATGTATGTATGTATGTATGTATGTATGTACGTAACGCGATAACTCTTGATAGAAACATCCGATTTGCTTCAAAATTTTTTTCTAGGTTCATTGTGATAAGGCGCTTCCCTGATTAGTTTTGGGAGTTCATTGGTTAAGGATAAAGGGGGGGAAAACGGGGATAGTCCAACCCCTTAATTCAGATAAATGGGTTTTTCATGCAGAATCATTCGATTTGCTCCGAATTTGGTATACCGGTTTATTATGTTAAGGAACTTCCCTGATTAGTTTTGGGGGTTCATTGGTTAAGGATAAAAGAGGAAAAGGATGGTTAGTCCACCCCTTTTAATTCAGATAAATGAGTTTTTCATGCAGAATCATTCGATTTGCTCCGAATTTGGTATACCGGTTTATTGTGTTAAGGAACTTCCCTGATTAGTTTTGGGGGTTCATTGGTTAAGGATAAAGGGGGAAGGGGGGCTAGTCCACCCCCCTTAATTTATATAAACGGGTTTTTCATGCAGAATTATTCGCTTTGCTCCAAATTTGGTATACCGGTTTATTTTGTTAAGGAGCGTCCCTGATTCGTTTTGGGGATTCATTGGTTAAGGATAAAGGGGGGGCTAGTCCACCCCCTTAATTTAGATATATGGTTTTTTTTGCAGGATTATTCGATTTGCTCCAAATTTGGTATACCGGTTTATTATGATAAGGAGCTTCCCTGATTAGATTTGGAGGTTCACTGGTTAAGTATAAAGTGGGAAACGGGGGCTAATTCCCCTTCACTTATTTTTTTGAGGGGCATTATTCTTTAAAATAAGAGTATATTATACAATTAGTGTGAATAGCCTGTGAGCTCAATGCCATCAGTTTAGCTGGGCACTTTTCTTTTTTATTATGTTTAAACCCCACCCATCACCAGTGTAATATGTTATATATATATATATATATATATATATATATATAATGCAAACGGCAATGCGAAAATTTAGCAATATACAGATTTTCGGAGTTCTGGTCTCCAGTTTTTGTTAAATCGTAGTGTAAAAGTTGTTACGTTTAATCACTAAAAAGTATTTCAGAAAATAAATATCCATGTATCTTAATATATGCAATTCCAGGGTTCGCACGCTATTAAGCCACGCCCCATTTTGTAAGGACACTACCACCAGTGTTATTATAAAGATAATTTTCTTCACGATTCATTAGCTAGAAGATAGTTTTATGCGATTACTGGTGGTAGAGCCCTTACAAAATGGGGTGCGGCTTAATAGCGTGCGAACCCTGAATCCACATTAATTTCAGCAACTGTCTATGCTTATAAAAGCTAGTCCTCGCTCTACATTAGATACTACGATTTAACTCATCTCAAAAATTCAAAATATCACAGAAAACACATTTTAAAAAGAAACTCATAGGCAAAAATGTATACATGAATACTTATATTTGCCCTGTATCATATCTACATATTCTATATTGTATATATAAATATCGATGGTTAGAAATTGTGTAACCGTCCCCAAAAATTCCCATCATTGACCAAAGACAAACAAAGAAAATGCAATGTTTAGGGCGGAGTAATCCTCAAGCTTCAAATGCGGAATTAGGAAACTCCGCAACAAACCATCTCGCTGCGTAATTTTTTAAAAATCAAAACAGTTTAAAAAATTGTGCATTTATTTTATTACATATTTCACATCTATATGTATTTTAGAGTTAAAATATGTAAAAATGTTTTGTAAAACAGTTTTTTTCTTTCTTTTTTTTTTTTTTTTTTTTTTTTTTTTTTTTTTTTTTGATGTAGAATTAGATCATAAAAAATTATTGTCAGAAAAGCGATTTTAAAGAATAATCACATAAAAGCGAAATTCTGAAAATTAATCTTTGTTAAATACATGCCCAAGGACATCGCAGGTTGCGCAAATTTTGGTACTTTTACGTTGCCGTGGAAATCGCGGGATGCGCAGCGAGAGGGTTGAAAAATTTGCCGTTTTCTACTTTTTATGCATTTTTATTCATATGTTTGGACATTTATGTAGGTACCAATTACAAATTTTGCGGCAAATTCCGATACAAATTTTTCGAATGTGTGACGCTTAGAAGTTAAACAAATTGCAGTAAATGCAAAATTTGTGGGTTAGGTCTTTGCCACCAAAAATATGATACCAGCGTTACTCATGGACATGTCTTTTCCTTATAACATTGCATTCAGAGCAAATGGGTTCATCTTTCGTAATTTTGGGTTGGAAATTTAAAAAGATTCATGCTTGAAAATTAATTTAAAATTCCTTAAATTCAGAATACTGTATCTCAGTTTTATGATTTTTAATGATCAGTATTAAAATCAGAAACAAATAAAATCTGAAAATCGAGATATAATTTTCAAATAAATTTCATTTGAAAGTTTTTTTTTTTTTCTATTCAGTGTAAAAACTGAAATTGTGCATGCATGTTTAAAAGTTAAGAAAAATTACAGTAAAGGCACAATTTATGTGTCAGGTCGTTGATACCATCAATATGATGTCAGCGTTACTCACTAACGTATTTTTACTTTATAATGTTTATATATGATATACCATCGAGAATTTTACTAAATACAACGCCAATTGGTTCATTTTTTTTCTTCGTATTATCAGGAAAATCATATATTTTTCTGTTACATCAGCCAAGAAAACGAGCATTCTGATATTTATAGCTGAGGGTTTTTACTATGGTTATAATACTATAACGTCATGTTTTCTGATTGTTTTTTATAATTATTTGTGGACGGGAATGCACAAATATAAGTTATTATTGCCGTATTATTTCATTTAAATTTATTATAACGGAAATGCCCCTCATAATTGACACGGGCGACGCCGGGTAATTCTGCTAGTATAATATAAAATTACTTAAAATATATTAGAAATATCTTAAAAATTGCACCTGCGAGTAGTTTTAGTATATTGACTTGTGCTTTTTTATATGAATTTTAATTATATACTCAAGGTGAATTTAGCACTAGTATTTTAACTTTTATTTAAGATTATTTTGTGAAAGGGGCTTAGTTTGGAAAAATGAATTTGTGAAGTAGCCAGTTTTATTAAATCAAATTTTATAAAGGAGTCAGTTTTAAATGGATGTTGGTTTATGAATCTTTTTTTCTTTTTTCTGAGTTCCTTGTTTTTTTTTATGTCTGTTTGATTTTATTGTGAAAAAAAAACATCAATACTGTTATACCTTTTTTATAATGTAGATAAAATTTATTGTGTTTTAACATCTTCCATTGATAATTTTTTAACCATGTGGGTTAACAAGTAACATTAAAGTGAACTGTATTATTATTGAAAAGGAAACGATAAATTCTTTCGAAAAGTGTTCTTTTTTTAATCATATCATTAGTTTTACTTATTATTTTAGTTCTTTATTAGCCTTTCTTTGCCATTTTAATACATAACATCTTATTATTATTATTATTATTATTATTTGTGCATGTAATTAAGATATAATTGCAATTGATGTTAATGTTGACCCAATATCGTATTATTCTTTTCATAGCATAATATTAATAAATTAAAATGCCTTATAACTTAAAACAAGACATTTTGTGTACTATATTTTCATAAAACAAGCTGATGATTACAATAAATGAATTTGAAAATCTCTAGATTATTAAAGTGCTTAAGTTAAATAACAACAATAGCTTTTTTTTTTTTTTTTTTCCACAATTTTGTTGCGTAAAATCAGAAGAAAGCATTTTTCTTTTCAAGCAAGAACATTTAGATGAACAAGTGAAATTCAAATCGCAAAAAATGCAATAGTTAATTTTTTCCAAGCATTGAAAAAAAAGTGTGTGTGTGTGCCGGGGGGGGGGGGGGGGAGGTTACATAACTGGACCTGAGTACTGAATAAGTTAATTAACTTAAAACATTTTTTTTTAATTTGTTATTAAAATTTGAGGAGAAAAGGGGTTTAATATAAAAAATTAATTAGTTTAACAGAATATGTTTAACATTATTCTATACATTTATAATGCACACATCGTAACTTAATTTAAAAACCAAAATGTATTGAAATGTATAATTAAAGGTAAAATATTATTACACTAAAAATATACATATAATTGAATTATTGATATTTCTATTGTGTATTATTACTGACATATAAACGCTATTTCGAATTTTTGAAAGTTTTTTAGGAAGCAGCAAAACAAATGAATCAATTTTATTAACTACTATAATGATTCATAAAAATAAAACGTATAATTGAAAGAATAGTTTACTGTATATTTTCAATTTTTACCCACAACACTGTATTTTTTACATAAAAGCAAAAAATAATAAAAATGTAAAATGTCGATGAACCTCCAGCTTGTTTGATAAAAATATAATACATAAATTTTCTTTTAAATTATAACGCATTTAATAATTTATTAAGAGCACACTGTGTACCGGAGTCAGTATTAACATCAAGTTTAACTACCGGGTGTCCCAAAAGGGACTGATTGATTTTAAAATTCAATAACTTCCAAACGGTGACAGACATTTAAAAAAATCTTGTAGGAGGATTATGCATAAAGTCAAAAGTTTTTTTACAGTGATTTTCGATTTTAGTTCGAATTACAAACAATAGATGGCGCTGCGATCAATAGAGGCTAGATTCATGCTCGATTTTTGGTACTTCGTGGCCCGGATAATACATTTCCATCTCCTTTTTCTGCATGGAACAACAGAAAGGACCAAAACTCGAGCCTGTATTTAGCGACTATTGCTTACAGCGCCATCTATTGTTTGTAATTCGAACTAAAATCGAAAATCACTGTAAAAAAACTTTTGACTTTATGCATAACGCTCCTGCAAGAATTTTTTTAATATCTGTCAGCGTTTGGAAGTTATTGAATTTTAAAATCAGTCAGTCCTTTTTGGGACACCCGGTATATTATTTTATTTACATGCACACATAACAAAAACAAGGTGTGATATATTAAAAAATAGATTATAAATTTATTTCCATGTATTGTAACAAAGCTAATAAAGAAGTAATTAATAATAAAAATAGTAAGTAAAAGTAATACTGTAGATGATTAAAAAAAAAAACACTTACCCAAAGTTGTAATTGTTCCGTCTTCAAAAATAATGTTTTTCCGAAGCTTTAAAACAGTCCACTCATAATATCCAAGGTTTATATTTCTTGTATAATTTTAAAACACAATAAAAATTACCCACAAAATGTAAAAAATATTATTATATTGTTTTTGTTTTCTAAATAAAACCCAATTGAAATCCACGTGCTACACAAGTTATCACGCCGCGCCGCCATTACTCATACAGACGAGTTGATGTTGATGTTAGCATAGACTTTCGGCTATTCCGGTTTCAGCACATGGATGAAATACTTGGAGTGCGCATGCGTTAGCGACAACAGAGGCGAACCGTGTATAGAAAACCTAACCGTTCAGAAATGTTTCTGGATGCTTCAGAAAACGAAAATAGCTCTTACATATCCGAAAGTATCGGAAAGGTTCCTGTTAGAATACTAAACGTTCCAACTATTTTTTACAGTGTGGAAGAAGCAAGAAAAAAATCTAATAATGTTTACCGTAGATAAATTCTTCATCTTACTGCAGGTATTTATTACTAGGAGATAATGAAATAAATTGATATAATTGGCCAATCAAGTGGATTAAATTGATCGTAGAATTAAGTTATTTTATTATGCAAAAACCTTAATTTTCACTAAAACGCTTAATTCCTAATTTAATATTTTAATATCTTTAAAAGGTGAATATTAAAATTAGGTCTAAAATTATTACATATAGTGTTTCATATTACATCTGCAAAGATACGAAAGTCGTTAAAAATAATCTATGATAACAAATATCTATAGAAATGTGTTAATTAGTGATGCGCCGAATATTTGGTATCTATTCGGTATTCGGCCTATTCAGCCATGTTACCGAATATTCGGTTTGGCCGAATATAAACTATTCGGTTTGGCCGAATATAAACTATTCGGTATACCGAATATTCAATTTGGCCGAAGAGCAAACTATTCGGCCTGCCGAAACTACTCGGTTTGGCCGAATATTGAAATATTCAGTCGAACCGAATAGTACTTAAGAACACTTTTAAAACATACTAGGAGCCTTCACCCCCTGACCGCTAACGGCCGCCAGACACCGTGAATTGCGACGCAATTCACATTGCGGTCTGTAAAGGAGATTTTGGATACCCAGATTCATGAATGAATAAAAGAAACTCCAACACAATACTTTAGGATATTTACATTTATTGTAAAGAACCTTTAAGGAAGGGGCCGTGAAAATACAGAAGTACGGGGAGAGTTTCAATAACTGCCCGACGGCGGACGCCCCACAGTGGGGCTTAGTTCGCAGACTACATAGCTCGAGGTCAGGAGCAAAAGTGAGTTAGAATTTGTTACAAATACTTACAGATTGGCGAACATTATATAACCATATGTAAGATGTTTGGCGAAAAACAAATTGGGTAGACAAAATAATCCAGAAGTTTTACATTCAGTTGAAAACTACGCCATGGCGGGCTCTTTAGGATTACAATAAATAACATTCTAGCGGTAAGTAGGGAGACTTAAAGAAATAGGAACACGTCATTTTATATGAACGTTACAGATATAACGACAGCTGCAAATTAGTCAGCAAAGGGGCATATGGTTTGTATCCGACAAAGTACAAGGGTGAGAATTGAATACTAATGCAAGCGCAGAGGCTGAGAAAATATGCATTACGTATCGTCGGCTGCGAAGCGAAAAAGACATTCATTTGTATTTTATACTTTTATTTTATTTCGGCGAAAAACGCTGCGGTTAAGATCTTTTTCTATCTGTGTGAACTTGCAATTAATGCATTTTGGAGGATTTCTACACTGAGGGTCAATGTGTGGCAAGGCACACACAGAGCATCTAATGTCATTATAACACGAAATTGAAAGATGATCGTTGTATACTTGACACTTGAAACAACGTCTAACATTTATATATGGTTTAACAGGGTACGGTTTTGATTGTATCACAATTTCTCTATGCATTAATAATTGTCTAGCATCCTGTGGTGCAAGCTCCAAGATCCAATTAAAGAACTTAATATGTAGGAGCTTGTACTTTTTAACAGAGTGAAAATCAGGTTCAGGTATATGGATTAAATCTGAAATACCAAACAAGATATCAGGAATATTTAAATTTTCAGGGAGGTTACAAATAATGACACGAATAGGCTTTGTTATATTAAGCTTAGCAGGGGATAACGAATTTAGAGAGGAAGTGCCAAGATCTGTAACTTTTTCATTGTGCTTACCTTGAGTGTGCAGGTCGGGGCTAAGATATATGTCTTTTTATCATTTTCCAGGTGTGGTAAGTTTTCTTGTTTACACATACAAGAGGGGACAGTTTGAGTTGATTTATCTAGGGCAGGTGGAGGGAGTTTGTTGTTGACATCTACCGCCTGATCACCCATAGTCTTACTACATTTAGTACGCTTCGCCTTACTTTTCTGTTGGGCTGTGATTTCATGTAATCTCTCTACAAGTTTCTGACTTACAAGAAATAAATTATCTTTATCCTGTTGTAATTTGGAATAATCTCTTAGAACATTAAAGTTTAGTTTAAGCACATGAAAATTGAGTTTAATGATCTGAAGGAAATCCATAATATTTTCAGACAAGGATGCAGCATTTTTGGTTTTAAGTGAATTTTGAATAGATGTGGCTTCCATATTAATGGAATCCGAATATCATAATAACATCTCCTCGAAATAATCTACCCATGGAGATACAGAAATGGGGTGATTTAAATCACTAACAGAATTTTCATCATTTGCTGCCATATTTTAATAATAAGCTGGTGAAGTGTCTGTTATCTCCCAAACCTTTTTTTTTCTCGTGTTTATTTAATCTCTGTTGTTTACTTTTTTGAACAGCCAAAATGGAAAAAAAGAGGAGGAAATTTTTTTTTTTTTTGAGAGAGCAACCCAAATAATGCAAAATAAATAATACGAGTGCTTCAAAAAGGTTAAGTATGCAAAAACTATACTTATCAGAAATGAAATGCATGTACATAAAAAAAACACAATAAGTTGCATAAATAAATCATACACAAAAGGAAAAATAAAGGGGGGGGGAGTGTAAAAAAAATATGAGTGTATCAACCGCAAGATTTCTGTAAGTCAAATTTTTGTCTACATCCAGTTGGATTAAAGTGTCTAAAATTCAATAAAATCAAAAAAAAAAAAAAAAAAAAAAAAAAAAAAAAAAACCAGGTAACTAAATTGTAATTCTGGTTTAGAATACAAAAAAAAGCAAACAAGGTCAGAGTCGAGCAACACATTCTGAGAGTAAGTGTGTAAATATCACACATAAGTGCAAATGTGCAAACGTTGTGAGCGTAAAATGCACATATTTATATAAAAATATCAAATACTGCAAAACTTGGAGCAGAGAATTTTTTGTTGCCTATCGGTTAAAATAAGTATACCTTCAAAATATGCCAGTGCGGTTAAAGGGGTAAATTATAGATTTTTAAATGCATAAAGAAAAATACCTTAAGAAAAAAAGGGCAAAACATAGCATGCAAATGCAATTTAATGGAAAAAATGAGAATACTGTCATAATTTAAACACAAAATTATTATAAATGAAATATTAATAAAAGTACTATAAAATTTTCATTTCAACTAGAAAATGCACTTATTATTATTTTTTTTGTAACCAAAAACAGCCCGAAAGGAGAAAAACGAAACTAGAATGCTATCACTATTAATAATTATATTTTAAAATTAGCTTAGAAGTAATTTCTCCGTTCAAGCTGACAACACAAAATAAATTTATGACACTGCAATTGTTATGAAAGTAGAAGTATGAATAGGGAACAAAAATAACCTGAAAGGAAACTGGTAATTTACTGAAATTGAAAAGAAAGAAAATAAAAAAACTAAAACAATTTACAGTAATTAATTTAATATAAAAACATTCCCTGTTCATACTTAAATGCAACATGTGTGTGTTTCTGTTTTTGTAGCAAAGTATAGTGACACAAGTGTTTTCATTGAATTCGATCAAGTAGGTATGTCACTTTTTTTTGTAGAGAGCATTCATTTGACCATAAAAACAGAACGAAATGAAAAAACAACGCCTTCTTTTTTTAAAAAATTAAAATGATTTCAGTAACAAACTGAAACGGGCAAATTTTGAAAACCAGTGGATATAATTAACGTTTTGTTTTCATACTTTGAATGCTTTAAAAAGATTTAGGATGAAAGATCACACATCATGTGACGTTTTGTTTAGCACTTTCTTTTTATGCATAATGAGTGGTTTCTTTTGGTTTTTGTTTTCTTGCTTGTTTTTTTTTTTTTTTTTTTTTTTTTTTAACTTTCCGGTTCTGAATTTTTTTGTCAAATGTCATCTATTCGCACATCACTGAGGTAATAATTTTTTTTATGACCACACCACAAATGAAGGTAAATATTATATCTCTTAATCATGGCACACTCGGTGCACCGAAGGTACCTGAAGAACTTTTTTTTTTTTAGAAAAATTGAAGATATCACCACAAAGAAGCACAAAGTAAATCGAAATTTTTCACTATTGCTTCGATTGCTTCGGACACAATTTGTTATACCTAACACAAGATGACACTTTCGCGACTTGCAGCACTAAGAATTTTATTACAAATGTGTTGCTTGTGCCGATAATTCATACCACAGCTAGGTGAGGACTTTTTCACAAAATATTTTTTAGAAAACTATCTGGAGTAGATGTACGTTCAGATGGCACTTTTTTTAAACACAAATATCAAAAACACTGATGGAGATTCCCTTGGAGATGATCGCACCAAAAATATTTCACAAAACAATATTAAAAACACTGATGGAGAATCACTTGGAGACGGTCGCACCACAAATATTATTTCACAAATGGAACAGGACGTTATCGGAGACACAATTTTACACTAAACGGTCACACGGAATGGAAGAGTAGACGGGGTGGTAATTTTAAATGACCACACACACCTCACAGAACCGACGGAGCAGCGGATAGTTCAGCTGTCATTTTTTTTGAGCGAATAGCACTTCTTGGGTGAGTCTTTGGAGAAAACAGCAGAATTTTGAGTCGGAGAAAATCCGCAAATATGGGGGCAGTCATCATCGAAGGAGATCGCATCTGAGAAGGTAGAATCACAATGAGATGAGGGATCGCCGACAACGAAAAAAAAAACACACATCCTTAAAGGTAGAGATCCAGTGAAAGACGGGGACCAGAGCAGTGATGTCCAAGCAAAAATTACAGCAAACCGCTGCTTTTGATGACCGGCACACCGGGAGTTAAGCGCTGAATCAGGAGGGTGAAGACAGCAAAGTAGACGCACTGTCGAAGTCCATAGGGGCGGCGAGTGCAGAGAAGGGAAAGTCCCGAAAAGTAGAAGCCGGAGAATGAGTGCTCGGAGTCGGAGGAGGAAGCCGGAACTCCAGTGGGAAAAGAAAGTTTGTCGTAGGTCCTTCATGTCGCTGATAAAAAGGGTGAAACGGAATGAAACTTCTCCCCGTAATATTTTTTCTATTATTGTTGTTGGAGAAAAACTGGGCAACGGCGCCAAATTTATGTAAAGGAGATTTTGGATACCCAGATTCATGAATGAATAAAAGAAACTCCAACACAATACTTTAGGAGACTTACATTTATTGTAAAGAACCTTTAAGAAAGGGGTCGTGAAAATACAGAAGTAGGGGGAGAGTTTCAATAACTGCCCGACGGCGGACGCCCATAGCGGGGCTTAATTCGCAGACTACATAGCTCGAGCTCAGGAGCAAAAGTGAGTTAGAATTTGTTACAAATACTTACAGATTGGCGAACATTAGATAACCATATGTAAGATGTTTGGCGAAAAACAAATTGGGTAGACAAAATAATCCAGAAGTTTTACATTCAGTTGAAAACTATGCCATGGCGGGCTCTTTAGGGTTACAATAAATAACATTCCAGCGGTAAGTAGGGAGACTTAAAGAAATAGGAACACGTGATTTTATACGCACGTTACAGATATAACGGCAGCTGCAAATTAGTCAGCAAAGGGGCATATGGTTTGTATCCGACAAAGTACAAGGGTGAGAATTGAATACTAATGCAAGCGCAGAGGCTGAGAAAATATGCATTACGTATCGTCGGCTGCGAAGCGAAAAAGACATTCATTTGTATTTTATACTTTTATTTTATTTCGGCGAAAAACGCTGCGGTTAAGATCTTTTTCTATCTGTGTGAACTTGAAAGAGAGAAAAAGGAACCGAGATAAATGATGTCTGCATTTAAAAAGAACCTTAAAAGTAAAAGTGAAACTTACAGTGGTGTGAAGGGGGGGTGAAGAATGACTAAAGCCATATGAAATTAACTATAAAATGTAAAATTTAAACTAAATATTTTATTTGAAGGGGTGGGGCAAGAATAATGACAATTTATAATGAACCAGTAAGGTTAAAAGTTGATTTTTGAGGGGAGAGGAGGAATGATGAATATATAACGGGAAAGCCGTTATACGGTCAATATACGTTCCTAGCACGCTTCGCTCGCTCTCAACTTTTTGCAGCAACTCCAGCCAAAATGAGTTCTATTATAGATCATTTTAACGCATGAAATTAATTTTTTTTTTAAATATAAAAATCAGTAATCGAAAACTTTGTCGAAAACACAATTAACCCGGGAGGGCGCGCGCCGGGTCTGCTTGATAGACCCGGAGTGCGTACGATTTTTACAATTGTCACCACTATCTTTTTAAAAGTAATCTTGAACTTGCTTTATCGCAAAATTGTCGCTGACTAAATAAGGCGACAATTATTATTTCTATTTATTGGTGACAAAGTAAAAAACATTCATATTCTGGGTATGCGCGCATTCTCCCGGGTTAAAAATGCGTTTAGTTGGTGCTACCTATGAACATAAGTCATTTCAATAGTTTGCAAGTTATAAATTTTTGAAATATAACATAATGAACTAAAAACATTACATTGGAAGTACAATGAATTTAAAACTCATTCATCTATAATATTGTATAGCACAATATTGTACAGTTAAATTCACTTCGAAAAACTTTTGAATATGACGCCTTATTTACAAAATTGTACTAAAATATTCCAGCTTTATGCAAACTATAAAGGTCATGACGTCATTCATAATTCCTAATAAACCGTTGTTATGTATTTTCTGTCTAATACTACGCCTTCACACAGTGGAAAATCTATCCAGAAATCGGCTGTTTGTTTGAAAAATTCTACCGTGTGGCATCACACTTTTGGAATCTATATGAGAATGCATCCTTTCTATCAAATATGACATAATTTTCCTTATCAGAACCATCCATCCCTCATAGATTAGATGTTCTAAAATTCCTAAATTTCATTAAATACTTATTATAATTAATTGGAAATTATGTAATTTTCAGAAATACTTTATTTCGTGCGTATCAAGGATCTTTAAATAAATAGCAAGATTTCAGGCTATTTAGGTGCAGGAATAAGAATCATTTCAGTGAATATGACATCATCACTGACACAGTTATAGTAAACTATTTTATATTCATGAATGAAAATGGATCTTTTACTTTCCGAATGACGTCATTTTCTCTAACGGAAACATTTTGCTTTACATGTTACTTACTAAAACAGATTATTTATAGTTATTTTATTTACGCATATTATTTGATATTATTTCTCAATAAATTATCTGCGTTCTGCTCAACCGCAATTATTGCATAAATAAACGCAATAATTTTAATATGTTTACATTTTATCAATATCCTTGAATTTTTTTTTTTAATAGAAGGAAAGTTTTAGTAGTGAAATTAAGCTTCAGATTGGTGGAATGTAATAAGGGAAATAAATTTTAACGATTAATGCCAAACAGCAAGTTACAAATTCAGCCTTATTTTCGCGCTACGTAAGAAAAAAAATATAGAGATGTAATAAGGGAAATTAATTGTAACGATTGATGCTAAACAGCAAGTTACAAATTTAACCTTATTTTTGTGCGACGTAAGAGATATATATATAGAGAGAGATTTTTAAAAACCTTATACAACTTCTACGGTTAACAGTCATCTTATAAAGATATTCAGAATAATTAGAAACAGAATCATATTTAAATAAAAGATAATGCTTTTACATTATTTATTTGCTGTTTGTTAAGTATTATTTAAGAAAATTAACCAATCTCGAGGATTTTCACAGGAACTAATTATGTACAAATGCAAGTTCCTGAACATTGTCTCGGAAATAATCTGTAGCTTGCTTTTTCACAAGAAAGGATGTTTCTAAACAGAATAGAATATCATCTCACTTGTGGTCAAACCTGTATTTACGTTTGCTACTTTAACAATAATGAAGATACCATAACTATATGTTCAACAGACTTGTTTTGATTTCTGTAAAATATGATATCATGATGAGAAGTGCTAGAAATTGCAATCATTCATATCCAAACAACAATGAGCTAGACATTCCTTTATTCAGAATGCTATTGACAGTATTTATACTGTATCATTGGCCAAAATTCAGCCATTTTCAATGATGTCACATTTAATACATGAAAAATTAATATTAACCCATTAACGATCGCATTAAATTACGGTTTAAAAATTCAAATTGTTTATCAGCACCACTTTTTAAAAAAAGAAATGTTCACCTTATTTAATGACAGGTAAAATGATACCATAATAAATCCAATTACACTATTTTATAAAACTGGTGGGAATCAAGCAATCTGAATAAAAGACACAGCCCGTGAATATCACTGGAGCGAGAATTAAGGGGTTAAACAAATGTCGCTAAAATATCTGCATTATCGATAAAGTTGTGAACGACAATTCAGTTTCCTCTTGAGTAGTGTTTTTGATTGAATGTATCATAATTTTGATGGAATAAATGAATTGAGATTTTGTTTCTTGTTTTGTTTTTTTGTCTTGAGTCTTGACCATATTATGACCGTTGAAAGTTTGTTGCAAGATTTTAAGAACAACGTTTACAATCTCTGAAAATGACCGCCCACTCCAGACACCGATAATGGATGCATTTAAAAACTTCCTTTCTTAACTCCTTGATGGCCGGTGTGCTATATTTTATCCCACCTAAGATTGATAAAGGTTTGCACCAGAAAAAAAATTATTAAATTTTACTTTTCTAACTTTGGTGGAAAAACGTCGTAAATTCTATAAACTACTCTTATGACATCAAATATGTATTTAATACTTTTAATGAACTCAAAGAAGTCTTTCAAATCACCAAATTCTTAAGCTGCATCAAAAAATATGATAATCCCATGCAAAAAAAAAATGATAGTTATTATCAACGAGTTCGACAAACTTGCTAATCTTCTTAACATAAATGAAGAGTAATTTCTTCCTTTGTTAAACTTTTGCCTTTTTTTTTTTCGTGTCTTGTTCTGCCAGTTTTTTTATAAAATAAAGAAAAAAAACTCTTTTTACTGCTCACTTATTGCTTTTTCATGTTTTTAAATTGTCTTACCTTATTATTCTTTTGTTCTATTATCTATTTATATGATGGTATCATTTTATCATCTATTTACATCGAGTTACCAGACTCGGAGGGCGCCGTCTTCTTTTTCCTCATGTTCCCCTTAATATTATGCATTTTTCTATTCAGTTAGTCTGAACTCTCCCCAGTTATGATTTTTATTATCGTTTTTTATTACTCTAACTTCTGTATTTTTATAATATTTTTGTAAATATGTAAATTATTTTTTTCTTTTCCAAATCTGTTTCGCACTGTGCTTTGCATTATTTTTTATGTTAATCTATGTATGGTCTCTGTAAAGAGTCTTTTTTGTTGTGCTGGGGCTTGTTTTTGGTGCTTTTTCGCCTGTCCGCGGACTGTTAGTTTTTGGATTAATATGGAACTTTTTTTTTTTTTTTACCTTATTGTTATATTAGCATTTTATTAGTAAGTTCTCTTACTCTTAAACTTTAAATCTTCTATTTTTTGTATCCACCGGCCGCGTTTAAACATCTTTTCACGGTTCCCATTGCATTGAAACACGCATTACCTTTACACTGTATATGAAGTTGCCCAGCAACTAGGAAATCCATGAACCTGCTTACATTGTTCCTTTGTTCATCGTAAATTTGCTTTTCCTTATTTGGCAATGAAATTTTTTGAAGATTCCGGTGTGAATTCGACATTTCGGAAACACAACTATTTGCCCCTTAACCCTCTGTCTACCAGAAGGGTCCAATGGACCCGACATGTATATTCAAAATATCTATTCAAACCAGAAAATTTCTTCAAAACAAACTAAATGTATAAATCAGACAATAATAAGTTAAATAAACAAATTAAATAGTTTTAAGTAAAAATTCTGGTGTAGAATGTTTTTATAAAACTTGAGTAAAATTTCCGGTAGTTCTAGGGTTAAGGAATTAACACGTTATGCCGGCGGAAATCACCGGTGGGTCACGCTCGTCTGTCCCATGGGCGACGTGCATCACCAGTGGGTCATGCTTGTCTGTCGCAAAAAGCGGCGTGCTTCACCGGTGGGTCACACACTGTTCCATAGAAGGCGTGTACTACAGGTGGGTCACACTCGACTATGCTAAAGACAGCATGCACTACAGCTGGGTCACACTTGAATATTCGAAAATTCAGTAGTAAAAATAATTCATTATTGGGCAATTCCACGAGCCCTTGTCGTGTAAGTCACATAATAGATTTTTGACTACCAGTATTTTAGAACGGAAAAATTTTACTTTTTTTATGGGAGATATTTCATTAATCTCATTAATTGAAAAAGGCGAAGCAGACATTTATAAAATAACGGTGGCCAGCAAGCATAGTACGTGACTTACACGACAAGTGCTCCTAGAATTACCCTATTATAAACTTAATACATTCACGACGGGAAACGAGAATTCTCGTTTTCATTCAAAAAATATCATTGACTAAGGGCGTGGCTTCTACCTTACAGAAATGCATTTATATCATGTTGTCCATATTTTTTTAGATTGCAAGACATTTTATATTAAATTCTTACATATGTAGTCAATAAAATCATGTCTCTATGTAATTTGCTTACTCCTTACGAACTTTCAGCCATTCACAATCAACTCTGCTGGTTATATTCGAGCTCAATTCAATAAATATGAGAGGGGCTCACAGTGGAGTATTTGACCCAAAAAGCTGGCCAAAAATGCAAAAATTAAAATTTCGTCAATAATTGTAAAAATCATATTTTTTAATAGCTAACTAACTGGTGCATCGATCTATGCCTATTTTAGGAATCTGAGTTATATCCGGTGGCTCCTGCCCTCAGCTGAAGAGGAAGTTTCTTTCCGAGAAGACGTGTATTTTTTTGTTGTTTTTTGGCATTGTTGTTATGTTCAGATATAATTTTTTTGTGGCTCAATGAATTGTTGAATGGAAACTAAACAGGGCTTACATGTTTAACAAAGATCACAGCTTAAACTATGGGTTAATTTAAATAGTTTCGTTTTTAATGTAATAAAAAAACATTAAATGTGTAAAAGGGTTATTTTTAAAGCGCTTTTGGCTCTAATTTATACATATCGAAAGCTTTTTAAATATGTGCCGCGCTTTGCCTCGCCATGTTTGAATTATAATCGTATTAGTTATAGTCTTGAGTGTTAATTTCTGCAAAAATATCTTCCGCATATTGTTGCCATTTTTTATGATTTTTTTTCGAGATGACTATTTAAATGCTCTGTTTTGCGGCCACCGAATTGAAAAGATGAGAACTATATATTTACTGTCGTATTGCAGGTTTTTAGATCACAGGATATTACCCGAGAGCTTTTTCACCTACATATTCTGTCTGTATATATGTACGTACATACGCATGCGACTCGATATCTTTCGATAGAAATATCCGATCGCCTTCAAATTGTATATACTTATTTATTGAAAAAGTGTTCCCTAATTAGTTCTTGGGGCTCATGTGTGTAATATAAGGAGAGAAAGGAGGGAATTAACCGTTTCTAGGGCGGTGTCCTTAAAAATAGACACCTAATTTTAATTCCAAAACTGACAAAAGGCAACAAGAAAATTTAATTAAAATTTTTCTTTTATTATGTACGTGAAAATACGCAAATTCATATTTTCTAATAACTCCGTTTAATAACTAAAAATAGCAAGCCATACAGTAGCGAAACCCTACAACATCTTCTTCCAGCAAGGTCTGATGGTATCCCGATAAAAGCCAAAAAGAGAGTGATGAAGAAGATGAAGAAGAGTTCTGAAGAATTATTTTGAAACTGGTAATATATTAAATACATTCAAAAACTAGCAATCTATACTATATAGACTCCACTTTACTGAACCTACTATTAAACATAAATTAAATGCAATAATTATTATTAAATGTAATTTAAATGTAATAAGGATTATTAAATGTAAATAATAAGTTTATATATAGTAAAATTAAATACATTTAATTAAACATTAATAGTGACTAAGACAAACCTATCAACAATTATTTTCCTCTTAAAAACAGTAAATAGTTAAGGTTACAAGTCGCTCAACTTCCAAACTCCCTTCAGTAATGTTAAGTCAATGGACATGTGATTTATTCGTATTTTTAAAATATCTACTTAGTAAATAAATATTTTAACTTATTTTTTCTTTGTGCTCTTCTTAAATGATGACTCTTTTTTTTCTTAATTGTAAAAATATTTATAAAATGTATATTTATTATTATGTGAAGTGTTAAATATCTTACTTACAGTTCGTCAGTTTTTAAGATATAAAATATTGCAATAAATTATGGATTTGTATGTATACTGCATAGTATGCTAAAAGTTAGTTAAGTGAAACGCATAGCACAGTTTAAAATGTCCATTCAGCTATTTCCGTGAATAAACGGAAATGTACTTGCGAACTTTTGTTCAGCCCTATATATGATCTATAGAATGTATCCACACCAAGTAATATTTAAAAAAAATATATTTTAAAACGCCTATCACAACTACAAACGCAATTCCTGCAATTATTGGTCATAGACTTCAATAGTTAAATTTATTCTTCAACAATATTCTTTTGTGTGTCCCTGTAAATGAACGATAAATTCTATGCACACTATATTCTACAATAAGTGCCTTAGTACACCATAGTGATGTATATAAATTTCAGCACGTTTAAAAGTGTGATATCATTAAAATACAGAGCAAACGATTTTTCCCCATAGACCATAATGTAAGGGAATTCTTTTGAGTGTCTCAGTAAATGAACCGTAAAGGCTATTGACTTCATATACAATACCAAACATGCCATAGTGATACCCAATAACATTTAAGAATTTCAAGCCAATCGGACTATATTTACACCGAAAAATATTTTTAAACAGGATTTCGGGTCAAATACTCCACTGTGGGGCGGTTCATTACATATAGTGTGTGAATAAGCGACAGTACGGCGCCACCAGATGCAGAGGAATATGAATTCGAGCACCGTCTCACAGCGAAAAACATGAATATCGGCTCCGGCGTGAACGTGTTAATCAAAGAGAGTAGAACAATTATTTTTGCTAAGTTTCCACCATATAAAATTTGAATAGATTGTATTATTTATTTACTTTTACTTTAGTCTCTTCCTGACAAAGAAATAATGTATGATCCTGTACAATTTTTCTTCCAATTTTTTCTTAATTCTCTTTGATTTTAAAATGTTTGTTTTAGAATTTAAGAAAATTTTATTCATTTGTTTTAATTCACAGACGAAGCCATGAAATTTAAAATTTTATTATTAAATTATTTAAAATTATTTAAAATTTGAAATTTAAAAGTTTGATAACTACCCTCATAGCATGCATGATCACGGTGACGTCGTTGTGACGTCACTGTGAGTCACTGTGGTCATGTCACATCTGTGACCAAAATACCACCACTCAGTGATGTCCCATTGTGACTGAGATGTGAACTTCTTAGAAAACTTTTAAAAATTACAAAAAAATATTCAAAACATGTTATTTATGTAAAATTATATTTTCTGGCAATTAAAAAAAAAATTGTGACGTCACTGTTATGTCACTGCATGTAACGTACGTCACGTCACATATGTGACGAAAAAACCCACCATATTGTAAGTCACAGTGTGACAAAAATATGAACATCAAAAATCTTTGACAGTTAACAGAAATATTTTAAACATGGCCGAGTTACAGCTACATAAGGAATGAAAATATATTAGTGGATAGGAAATAGTAAATTCGGACACGAAAAGAGGGGGGGGGGAGCATAAAAAGGAAAATGCACGGTACAAGTATCAACAACCTAGATTTTCATGCTATATTTTTTCAATTTGTTATCTAAGACAGTGAATGTATACTTTTTTTATGATTTCAATTTTATCTACCATTGCAATTTAATCCTTCACTGATTGTTGTTATTATAAAAGTGTTTCTCGGAAAAATGGTACGTACTGAGCAATTTGGATAACATATTTAGAATAAGGGATATTAAATCTATACACTTTACATATTTAGTTTGCAGGGAGGAAGTTTATTTTTTCTTTTTTTTTTGTCGACCAATGGTATTTGAAACACTTCTGTTGTTTCAAAACTAAAATTTTCTATTACAGTTAAGTCTGTAGCTTTTAATGAGCACGTAGAAAGAGGATTCAGAGTTTAGTCATATATGCATTTCTTGCTTTGTCATATTTTTTCCTGTTATTGTTTAACTATTTTAAATAAATATTTAAAAAAAAATTCTACTTCTTTCAGACTTTTTAAACAAAATTAGCATTTTCCGAAAAAATATGTATATAAATTTTATAGAAAACCCATGATATAATTATTCGTATTTCAAATTCGTGTTTTAGAGATATGACTGTAAAAAAAGTTATTTTACAAATTGTTTTATTCTACAGAAAATGAATATGGAAAAAAATGACAGATTGACAAAGAAAATTTTTTTGTCCTGTATACTCTCTTTTCATTTATTAAGAAGATACGTATTTTGTTATTTATTACGTGTAAAACAAACTTTACTTTAAAAAAAAAGAAAGAAAAAAGGCATGTGTTTCATTCAAATAGAAAATTTTCATAGACACTCTCATAAAGATAAAATAATTGCGCATTTAAACTCTAAATTTGTTGTATACAAAAAAAAAATTATAATAATATAGTACAAGCACCTGCTTGCTCAATATCGTCTGTGCTCGATTAAACCGCAGAATAAAATAAGGATCAGAGAACTTTGACGCGGGAAGTCAGTCTTTTTAAGCTAACAGAAATATGTCTGACAATTTAGGATAAAACACGGATATTATTAAAATATTTATGGAACTTAAAAGGTATGTCTTATTTAATTTAAAATTTTTATTCTGTTTGATAGATTAATATCAAGCATGAGTTAAATAGTTGCATGTTATATGCAATGAGACTGATCTAGTATTCTTTTCAGAAGTGATATTTTCCGATACCATGCTGTAAAATATATTAATCTGCCATCGCTAGAAAAAAGAAAGAAAAAAAAGCTGATGCAGAGACTGATTCTAACACAGTATTTATCGTCATTAATATTTTGGAGTTAAATATGATATTCGATTATAATGATATTACGAAACTGTTTCAATTTTGAAATTAACATTATACTGGGAAAATGTCTTTTTACATATCATAGCAGTGAAACTTTTGAAAGATTTTTTTTTCATTGCTATTAATATTTTAAATTAGTATTTAAAATCCTAAATCTTCATACGAATGTTTTCAAATTTAACATTTGCCAAAATTATAAAATTATAGGAATTCCTTATAACATATGGAAAGATTTTTGAGAAATTGTTAAATGCATTTAATTCATCTATTGTAGTTTGTTGTTGTTTAATAGTAAAATTATAAATACTAATTATTTAGTGTTTTTCAAATTGATATATATATATTTTTAATTGTATTTAAGCATTTTTTTTTTTTGCTGTTTGTGATTTTAATCAAACATTTAATTGTAGACATTCAGAATCAGTTATTAAATTTTCTTTGATTGTAAATTCATTTTCTACGTTTTCGATATATTTATTTTATTGGCATTAAAAAATAAAATATAATATTTAAGCATTGAAATAAAGTGTTTTTTCTTGCCCGATAAAGTTGAAAAGTGTTTATGACTTCGGTTTGTCTGTCCGTCTGTCCGCGCTCTAACTCGTGTAAATATACTCGGATTGACCTGGAATTTTTGGATGTTATTGACGTTTACCATAGCAAGGTCCCTATTTGAAATGAAGTTTTTAGCATATTTAGTTCATTTACAGGGACAGTCAAAAGTATTCCATTACATTACTACCTGTGGGAGAAAAATCGTTTCAAATGATTTTTAATGATTTTACACGCTTTCAAACGGAATAAAATTGATATGCATTTATGAAGCGCACTGAAATGTGCATTCCGTAGAATATGCGATGCAAAAAATAGCTATTGTTCATTTACAGGGCTAAAAAAGGAATTCCAATACATAATGATATAGGGGTGGAGGGAATTGTTTGCGGCGTACATTATTTATGTTAATCTATTTGATATGTAATGAAATTGATATATGTCGTTGAGGTTTACATACTATGAATTATTTCATGTATAATACGAAGTGTATATAGCATTTACAGGGACACACAAAATATTTCAGATACTATATTGTATCCGAAGTACTGTTCATTAGCGATGATTGCTGAAAATGCATTTTTAATTATGATATGCGCTTTTATGATTCACTACATTTATGCATAGTATATGGTGTATATATACCGGGTGTCCCAAAAAGGACTGACTGATTTTAAAATTCAATAACTTGCAAACGGTGACAGATATTTAAAAAATTCTTGCAGGAGGGTTATGCAAAAGGTCAAAAGTTTTATTACAGTGATTTTCGATTTTAGTTCGAATTACAAACAATAGATGGCGCTGTAAGCAATAGTCGCTAAATACAGGCTCGATTTCTGGTCCTTTCTCTTGTTCCATGCTGAAAAAGGAGATGGAAATGTATTATCCGGGCCACGAAGTACCAAAAATCGAGCCTGAATTAAACGTCTATTGATCGCAGCGCCATCTATTGTTTGTAATTCCAACTAAAATTGAAAATCACTGTAAAAAAACTTTTGACCTTGTGCATAACCCTCCTGCAAGAATTTTTTAAATATCTGTCACCGTTTGCAAGTTATTGAATTTTAAAATCAGTCAGTCCTTTTTGGGACACCCGGTATATATGCTATAATTCATATACAGAACTATACAAAAGTATTCGTAAGGGTTACTGGGTATTGATAAAAGGTGGTTTTTAAATAAGTTATGCATTTTTACGCTGCACTGTATTTAATTTACTAAGGAATGTTTATATAATATAGATAAAATGATATACATGGTCACGCAAAGAATTGGATACGTTGCCGTCTATAAATTATAATTTCTAGAAAATTGATTTCAGCAGTTTTAAGAGTGTTTTAGTTTGAATTAAATTTTAACTAAATAGAGGCGCGTAATAAAGGTTCTAGGTAAACTACAAGGTTGTAGAAAATTATTTAAGTATGTTTCCATATATTAGTATAAATTACTGAAAGATAATTTCAACCTGTTATGCGTTTCCTTGATTAACTAAATTTTTCCATTATATAGTATATATATCAATCTACAGACCAAATACAGGACTGTTTAAAAGAATTGGAAAACATATTTGGCTATGGATGGTAACTGCTGAAATCAGTTTTTTAAATGTTTTATGCGTTTTCATGTTTACTTAGTTATCTTATTTACGTTATCTCCCCCGATGTCTTGTTAAAACCATCAGGAAGAGTTGAAAAGTGTTTTATAATCTATGCTTAATGCTGGATATAGCTTACATGTTGTTTCTATTTCCCAGATCAGTCTCTTCCTATAAAACATACCAAATCTATTTAGCTCATATTCACAAAATACAATATATACGGGAATAAAAAAATTAAATAAATAGGGCTTATCATGTCGTTCCATAAATAACAGTTGTATTAATGTCCGTTAGACTTCATGTTCGTATTTAATAAAGCAATGACAAATCACATTAAAAAGCATACACATTCTTAATATTAAGCTTGAATTCAAGATCAAGCTTAGAACTTAATAAAAAAAGATGTCAGTTGATAAACATTGTTTTTTAAATGGAAAATTAAAAACATTTTAGAAGAATAGGACTCCAAAATAGTGATATCTTGCTAAAAAGTACGGTAAAAAGATAAGATTTTATATTTCAAACAAAACTTTACTTTAAAATTATCATAGTGTTTATGATAGGAATCATCACAGTATTAATACTTGGAAATTTTTCCAGAGAGAAAAATTTGCCTTGGATACAATATTTCAAATGAAAATCAAATTTCAAATTAATTGCTTAAAAAGCGCAAAGGCCAACATAGCAAAAAATATTCCACGCCGGGACTCGATCCCGGGTCATCAGTATAGCGTACTGACATTCTACCGACTAAACCACATGGAACGATACCCAGCCTGGAAAATTTCTCCCTATTACATGTTGGCAAGGCTACAAACGCAGCACAAGATGGAATATTTATCGTGAGCCACCGTCATGGGGTAAGCACGAAACTTAGTTAAATCCAGCATCGATTGAAACTATATTAATACTTGGAAATTTTTCCAGAGAGAAGCATTTGCCTTGCATACAGTATTTCAAATGAAAATCAAATTTCAAATTAAAATTGCCTTTTAAGCAATTAATTTGAAATTTGATTTTCATTTGAAATCATCACAGTGTTTATGACAAGTTCGTCACAAATGACACATTTCACAAATTGGTCACAGTGTGACTTCAAAGCATTGTCACTTTCGTTACAGGTTCGTGACAAAGTTAATGCCAAAATAGTCACAAATGACACACTTTTCACAAATTTGTCACACCGTGACTTCACAGAGTGGCCACAATGTGACGTCACCAACGACCTCTAAAACGGCCATAACGACCTCGCATTCTAGTCACTATGACGTCACATCGACAGTCACAAAATCACAGTGTGACTTCACAACGACGTCGCCGTGACGTCACCATGCCTTACGGGTATACTCTTCTAAATAATCAAAGCAGACTTTTTTCAGCATAAAGTTTACTTGAAAAAAAAAACCCTCTTGTTTATCAAAATGAAAGTTTCTGTTTTAAATATTATGTAAAATTCGTTTAAAATTTAACATTTTAATGCCTTTAAACTTTGAAATATAAAAGTATTCGACAAGCCAAATATTCGGTATTCGGTCTAACAGTTACTATTCGGCTGGCCGAATAATCGGTATTCGGTTCGTCTTTAGGCCGAATATTCGGTATTCGGTATTTGGCCAAAATAACTATTCTGTGCATCCCTAGTGTTAATGTTTATATATTTAAAAAAAAACTAATACGTCAGTTGAATATTTTATTTGGTATTTTAAGTTTATTAAATTTTACGAATAGATTTATTTTATCTTTAGATAGTATAGCTGTTAGAAATGTGTTGGAAGGGTAAAAAAAAATTTAGCGAACCGCGAAGTATGAAAGTGAAACAATCTACGGTTGGAAAAAAGGTGCGAAACCCTATTTTAAATGATTATATTCACTAGGGGACCGAAACCGGGCGGTAAATTTTATAGAATACAAATGAAAAATTCTTTATTTTAATAATGAATTTTAATAGATTTTTTTCATTAAATATCATTATTTTTTGCTTGGCCATTAACGACACTGAAAACATAGTTGCCAATACTTCCGCTTTTTTGTACCACAAAAATTTAATAGAAATATTGTCCTTATTTAATCGGCACATTAACAAGGTACTAGCTGAACTCAGGCGCTAAGGCATTAACTACGGCTATTTATAAAGCTAAAATTTACTAAAAATTTTTGCGGTACATAAAAGCGTAAGATGTTGGCAGCTTTGCTAAAAACATTTTTATGAAAACTAGCAGGTTTCGCCCGCAACGCAAGTCGGTTTCTCTAAACAAACTTTCATTCAAACGAAATATATCAGTTAATTTCACCTTTTGTTTTAAAATAATAAAAAATATTGACTTTTACCTGGAATGTCGTTCTGCATTGCTCAAAGCAATACAATCGCCACTGCGCTATTTCCCTACGTGTTAGACAAAATTTGGGCTGTTAACCCCTTCAGGGGCAAGCAATTACGTTTGTGAAATACTGAATTCCCACAGGAATCTTTAAAAAATTCTATTTCAAAATAAGTAAAAGTTTTTTCCATCAAAGTTAGAAAAGTAAAATATAATAAAATTTTTCTGTTGTAAAACTTCATTAATCGTAGGTGGTATATAATCTATACCCCTCAAGGGGTTAAGGATCAAAATTAATTATTTACTTCATCATTTGCAGTATGATTTAGTTAAACGATATGCAATAAAATAAAACCAACCCTGAAAAATTATGTAACACACACATCAAAATCTGACCCGTAAAACTTTTTAAGAGGCCTAATCATTCATAAACGGGTTCAACTGAATATAGGACTTTCCTTCCATAATTCGACTACAAAGAAATCAAGAACGATATGTGATACACAAAAACCTTCACTAAAATTATCTAACTAACAGTGTATGTTCTATCAAAATCTGTCCAGTAGAGCTTTTTAAAAAGGCTTATTTTTCGTAATCGGGTTCACCTGATAATAGAATTTCCTTCTATATTTTTATAACTAAGAAACGTAGAACGATATGTTATATACGTTCGTTATGTTAGTAACGTTATGTTAGAACGTTATGTTAGTAACCTTTCCTGAAATTTATCCAACAGTGCATGTTCCATTAAAATCCTTTAAGCAGAACATTCAAAAAGGCATTTTTCATATTCCGGTTCACCTGATGCTATTACTTTTCCCCATAAATCTATAACAAAATAGTGTACAATGATTTGTTACATACTAAAACCATCTCTGAAAAATAACAGTGCAAGTTCCATCAAAATCCATTCAGCAGGACTTTTTTAAGCCTAATCATTCATAATCGTGTTCACCCGATTATAGAAATTTCCCTCATAATTCTATAAATAAGCAACGTAGAACGATATGTGATACACGAAAACCTTCACTAAAATTATCTAACTAACGGTGCAAGTCTTATCAAAATCCATTGAGCAGAATCAAATTATAACAGCCAGAAGGAAATCACCATTTGCATTTTATACATACGAGGTAGAACCCGTCGATTTTCGACGAAAGAAAATGTTTAGGAAGGAACTGTTTCATTGATTTATAATAAACCTATGAAATTAGTTACAATAAAAAATGCATATTATATTAGTTAATCTAACTCTCAAACAAACATTATTTTAATCTAAAGTTACTCAGTTGTCCAAATTATTAAAATTAAACTTTAATCATATATGCAATCAGTAAAATATAATAAAGTTCAGATATTAAACTAAAGTTATCAATTGAGGCTCTTATGCTTGGTATTCTGGAATGAAAACTGAAAAAAAAAATACTGGTATATTACCTGGAAAATTACGCAAACCTTACGAACCCTGTATTACAAAGGAACGTACAACAATATTTCATATACTAGAACCTTCACCTAATTATAAAACTTACCCCCATAGTTCTACAACTATGGGGGAACGTAGAACAATATACAATATGGTAAAACATCCCTGAAAAATTATCTAACAGGGAAGTCCATCAAAATCCATTCAGAAAGTTTCAAGTTATAAGACGCCGGAATGAATTTCCCAATTTCATTTTATATACAGGGTGTCCGAAAAGTCTGGAAACGGTCGAATAACTCGAGAAATACAAAGCAGATTGAAAAACGAAATTATACGTATTAAATATTTTTAAAAAATCTACTCAGTGATACCAAATTTGATCCCCGCAACCGACTCCCCACCGGGGGTTCATAGATGGTCCAACTTTGAAATCTTGAATGATAACCCCCATTTTTTATTGCAGATTCGGATTCTACGGACAAAAATACGTAACTTTTGTATTAAACATTTTTTTCTAATCCTCATTGATCACGGTGTAATTGAGCAAATAAAACAGATACATATTTTGGTTTTCCCAACCAGGTTTTGACATCTCGAAATCTGATTGGCCAGAACTTTTAACGTGAAAGTTGCCGTCTTTTGCGGAAATAGTGTTTCTCAAAAACCATCAGTGGAGATTGTTTTCATGGCGCTTTATATGCTTTTTCCACAAAAACTAATAGAAATATATTAAATTAATTTTCTATTTGCATTTCTTTTTATCCAGTCAATCATTTTTAAATAATAAACTGCGTATTTTGATATTTTAATGAGTAAATAAGCACCTCCCTTCCCGAACAGAAAAATGGTAGTTTTCATTATTTGGAGGCGGGTTGTGTTGATATTCTGTGTTCACGTACTTAATAAAAGGAAAATTTTCATTACTATATTCTGGTGCCAATGTGACATTTAGGGATTAAAATTAGGTGGTCCAAAAATGAACCACCGCCCTTGAAGAGGTTAAAGAACTATGCATGTATTTTAGTTAATTCACGGAAAAAACTTGTTTTCTAAGAGTATGGAAATCATTTGTTAAAAACTGAGGAATAATTTAGTGTATATAGACGAGTTTTTCTGATGGCGTATGTGAATACTCCACGCTACCCACTTGAAATTTTGCAACAATTTTTGAATTTGACGAGCAGTATCCGGCCTGGTATATTCCTGAAAAGCTTTCATTATGTGCCTTCCATTTTCTATCCTGTTGAATTTTGGAAAAGATACTAATATTTCAACTGTGTTCAGATATATCCGTGTCAAAAATCGAAAGAAACTACCAAATTCACTGACAAAAATTTCACAATCACTGAAATCACAATTTTCGGAATCACTGCTCACAATGTCATCCATTTGTGGCTAAGAAAGAAACTTTACATTCAAATTTAGAATTCAACTTCGGAATAATGATATAAAAATTATACGGAGCTCCGTTACCAGAAACAAAAAGTCTAACGTATACGCTGAATATAATTCTGAACACAGTCTTATTCACACAAACGTCAGCAAGCGCAACACGCTATTTCGAAAACAAATACGTGCTTCGCATAGCATCCAAAAGCTAGGCAATAGCAAAACATGTTTTTGGATGAATAATGCCATTTATCAGCAAAATTTTCCACTAGACTGAAGTATACCGGATAAATAAAAATTTAAGTTTGGGAAATGCGATACTTGTACGTAGCACGGGCAAATTATGCTGGACGAAAATACACTGCCCATATGAGAGGTACTAGGAAAACTGGTAATCTCTTCAAATGAAGTGGCTTGAAATTATCTGCAGTCTTTACTTAGCGATAAAATAATTCGTACATGAGTACTGGAATATGTACCTTACTTTCGGATAGTGGATTTTAATTGCAAAAATTGTCAAACTACAAGAAAAAAATTAGCCATTTGATCGAGAATTATGTCTTTATTCAGTTTATGTTTACAGAGAAAATTCTGCTTACGGGCGCCATTCATGCTGAAATTGACACAATCTTTGGCGTTTTGAAATCGAATGCTCAGTTTTGATTGTACACTTGGTATTAAACATAATCTTCCATGATTTGTTCTGGTATTTAAAAGACATTCATTTCCTGATTTTTTTTTCTTTTACATTCTCAACCCCTTAACCTACAATGACGGGCATAGTCCGCGTACGATGATCGAACCAAATGTAAATTCTTCTTACCACTAAAATTTCACAGTAAATATAGATTAATTTAATCGTCGAAATTCCATGTTTAAACAAGGCGAAAATCTCTATTAAATTTTAGTGTAGCTATGGATTTGCCAAGCCGTGGAGCTGTTAGACGTAAATCGTAGATTAAGGGGTTAACCGTAAACTGCGTCGTGATTGACGTTTAAAAGTCAGCTTTTAATAAATAAATTGAGTTCAGCGAAACCACTACATTTAAATAAAAATATTCGTATTTTGTAACGGGGGTGAATGTTGCTCTATATTTAATTAAGATAAGGAATTTCTCTTTTATATTTCTGGTATTTACCCAAAATACGTGTACAAAAAGAATAAAAAACTTTCTTTCCAAAGACAAATTCTTGCAGCTAATATCAAAGAATTTTTCTCACTATTATCATTATTTTGTATTATACATCCATCAAACCAGCATAATTTTTCAGAGCAAGATTTTAAATCTTTGTATATTAAATTAAAAAAGCAAAATATTTTAAAATATTTACCCTAGAAAATAGCTACTTTCAAAGTTTTCTGCAAAGTTATTTTCTTCAACACAATGTCCTTGTACTTCAGGCAATGTAATCTTCTTTTAAATTTTCAACTATTTCTTCATCTAAAATCCAATTTCTGTAGGTGTAATCCTTCAGGGAGGAAAACTTTGAAGAAAATAAACAAACATTCTTTTTAACGCATCATTTTATTGAGAATTTTACATTCCACATGAAAAGGCATGTATACACAGAGTCGGTTTTAAATATTTTCTTCTATTTCACTTTTGGTCCATTAATTAAACAATGTCTAATTATAAATTCATACATTTGTAAAAGAATATATTTGTAAAAGAAGGGACTTGGGCCTTCTGATTTTCTTTAAGTATATACGACAAAAACAATTTTTTAACAGATTTCTTGCACATTACTTTATCGCGCAAAAAACATTGTCAATTCTACGGTTAAACGAGTGTGATTGGAAATTCTTCGATTAAAATATTAAATAGATGTTTCTTTATATGAAATAGTGGTTTCAGATTCTTTGGAACTTCCAAAAGAATGTATAATTGAGCATAATTGTGTAACATAAGTAAATATAAGTAGCCGCATGCTTAACCCTTTCGGGACGAGAGCCTTTTACGAAATTTTTAATCTTTTGTCACTGTTTTTAAAAAACAGAAATTCGCGTCTTTTTGAATCGAGAAAATGCGCTGATTAAATAAGGCATATTTTACAGTAAAAGTTTACTGGTGAGGAAAACCAAGGATTCTGAGCCCTTCATGCGGCACGTATACGTGTCGCTCGTCCCCAAGGGGTTAAAAATAAACTTATTTATAAAGGCAAATATGAGGCGGCCCGAACATTAAGGGAAATCTCAACAATTGTCGATTACTTTATAATACTTTTTTATTAACACTTTCAAACAAAGTTGAGAGGTGTTTAGGTATTCGGATTGTCTGTCTGTCTATCTGTCCGTATTCTAACTTGCGTGAATACTGCCCAATTGCCATGCAATTTATAGTTATTATTGAGTATCAGTATAGCATGTTCGTAAATATAGTGTGTGCCATTTACTGTTCATTTACAGGGACACGCAAAGGAATTCCACCACTTTACGGTCTATGGGGGAAATCAATTGCTTTGTATTTTAATGGTACTATAGTATTTGAAGCATGCTGAAATTTATATATATATATAACTGAGGTGTACTAGACGGTGCTCGCGATAGAATAGAGTGTGCATAGAATTTAATTTATCATTTATTTACAGGGACACAAAAAAGAATTTGGGCACAGAAGAAATTGAACAATAATTAAATTATTGAAGCATATGATCTCTGATTTCTTGAAGTACGTTTTCAATTATAGTACGCGTTTTCAAATTGAGATATATTTTTTTTAATATTACTTGGTATGTATTAATTTTATAGATCAAGTACAGGACTGCACAAAAGTTCTCAAGTACATTGCCGTTTATTCACAGAAATTGCTTAATGGAAATTTCTCAAATGTGCTATTCGTTGAACTAACTTTTAACCTTTTAACATACTATGTAGCATACATAACAATCTGTGGATCATATGTAGAGCTGCACACACACGCAAAAGACATCACATACATCTTCGTTATTTCGTGGTAATAGTAGAAATTGGGGTTTTAACCCTTTATGTACTGAGTTATGAATTCATGAAATATTTAATTTTAAAGCATTTTTAGTGAATTGTTTCATATAATAGAATATTTACATAATCATTTAATAAATTTTAGAAGGTTTAATTACATTTGAATTTTAAGGATTTTGTGCAATATTTATTACCCTACACAAATCTTTTATTTTAAATATTTTTCTTAGTATTTTGTAGAATTAGTAAATGTACAAATATAATGTTCTTACAATAGAAATATAGATATATTTCCGAGTTGAACATCCTCCCCCCCCCCCCCAACGCCAAGAAAGCTGAACATGTGCAAAGGCAAAAGAAATCATCCTTTTAAAAATATTTTTGTTTAATGTAATCAATAATGCTTTAGGGAGAAGATAAGTGGTGTATACTATAACTCATTCTAAACTGCATTACAGCTACTCGATGTATTAAATGAATTTTATAACAAGTTATTTTAATGGTACTTATAAATACCGTCTGTAGATAATTGGTTAAATGCGTTTCACGTTTTCCAAATTGTTTATTTAGGTATCGCCTTTCACCTCAATAAACTGTGAAATATTTTTTTACATTATTCTGAATGGCGTTGGAAAGTGTTTCATAATCTATGGAGGACGCAGGATTTTTCGTATTTGTTTATCTTAACTTAGAATGGAATTTTGTAATCAATTTTTCATCCATTTTCAGATAAGTTAGAACTAGAGTACAGTACAGAGTAAAACACTAAAGTACACAGTACAGAGATTTGTTTAAGATGAAAATAAAACATTTTAATATTTTTACATCTCAATCTATATATATATAAAAGCCGTTCTCTGTGTGTATGTCCTTTATACAAATCTTCAATTTTAGACGGATTTGCACGAAACTTTTAGTACATACGTTTTAGAACGTGGAAAAGATCAATGTCTACTTTAAAAAGTCATCAGACCAATATTTATCCCTTTTTTCTATGATCTTTCATAATTTAACATTATAGAAATATCTCATTTTAAATTTTCAAATGTATAGTTTCTTTCCCGTTGATTCACGAGCCACTGGTGTACAATAGAACTATGTAAAATTAAGAAGATTACACAAAAATCACTATTACAGCGCCCAATACCGGCGAATGTTTTCCAAATTAAGGGAGGACCTACTTGATATAGCTAAAAACAAATAAAAATGGTTTAATTATATGCATAACTTCATACAATTTTCGATGGTACGATATTCAAAATCGCACAAAAATCGCTATTACAGCGCACACTTCCGGCGGATTTTTTACAAATGAAATAACAGGGTGGCGAGTGGTCAGGGAAAAACACAGTATAAAAAGGTGTTAAATACCAGTATTTTGTTAAAGAGAAATTCTACTCCTTTAATCCTTTTATATTATTGGAAGAATTTTCTAGAAAAAAAATACTGGTAGTTCGCACTTTTTTTTACTGTGTTTTTCCCTGACCACTCGCCACCCTGAATAATGACCTACTTGTCATAGCAAAAAACATAAAAAGCTAGTTGGATGTGTCAATCCCAAAACTTTCTTCTATCTCATACATTTTAATATTTCAAAATGTTGTTACAGATGTCCCTATTTCATTTTTATTAGTTCAGTAATATATAAACTTTGACTTTCACCTTAAATTTCTGCTTCAGTCAATTAATCGGGGTTAAAACGAGTTAATTTCGATCATGATATTTATTAAAATCACGAATAGTCGCAAATAGTCGGCTTATCAGAATGGAAAGTTCCCGTCGATTCGCGGGTCATTGGCGTACAATAGAAGAACGAAAAATTAAGAAGATTACACAAAAAGCGCTATTACAGCGCCCTCTTCCGACGGAATTTTTCCCAATTCACGAACGACCTTCTTGCCATGGCCAAAAACATACACAAAAAATTTGGTTCAATTCTATATGTAACTTCATACACTTTTCCAAGGTACAATATTGATAATGGCACAAAAATCGCTATTACAGCGCCCCATTCCGGCGAAATATTTCCAAATTCAGAGAGCACCTTCAGGCCATGACCAAACACATACACAAAAAATTTGGTTCAATACTATTCATAACTTCACTTTTCGATGCTACAATATCAAAAATCGCACAAAAATTGCTATTGCACCGCCCCCTTCCGGCGGATTTTTTCCAAATGAAGGAAGGACATTCTTGCCATAACCAAAAACTTAAAAAAAAATTGGTTCAATTCTATGTATAACTTCATACACTTTTTGATGGTACAATGGCGTCAGACAGACGGACAGCCAGACATTTTCTATAAACATGTTTTTGGGGATTTCTGACCCCTAAAGCGTGTAAATCCGTCGAAAAAAATTTCGATTACAATATATTCTTTTATTGAAGATAGCAGAAAATAAAAATATATTTTGTAATACATTTACCTTGCAAATGTTGTCAAAGCGTATGCAAAGTATTTCTGTTTCGAAAAAGTGGTGCTAATTAGAATTAAACAAGAACTTAAAATCTTGTCTCGGAGTAGATTACGTAACAATTTCCATAACATTCAGAATACTGTAACGTACACACTTCACAGTTTATTAAGGTGAAATATGATGTATAAATAAACCATTTGAAAAACTTATGAGGTATTTGAAAATCGAATTTCTACTGTTACAACCATTTGTCGGGAAAATATAAGTTTTTGTGCAGACCTGTATATGATCTATGGCTTTGTATGTATGCTAGATATTATGCTACCAGTTAGTTCATAGAAACGAATTGAACATTTAAAAATTTTCATTCAGCAATTTCCGTGAATAAATAGAAAAGTACTTGAAAAATTTTGTGCAGTCCTGTATATGATCTATAGAATTTATCCACATCAAATAATATTTTTAAAAATTGTTCAATTTAAAAACGCGTACCAGAACTGAAAACGCACTTCCAGCAATTATTGTTCATAGGCTTCAATAGTTCAATACGCGCCCGTTTCCATTACGTTACTACACACGTGGGATTAATCTCACCCCATTTTGTCTCCATTATATTTTTGGCTAAATGCGTTTTAAAAACAAATCTACTGCTCTATATTGTGAAATGTTTCAATACTACTTCTTTTAGTGAAAAAATCATGCTTTTCATATTTATTTTCAGATTTTGTAGCAGTTTCTGTAAAAAAAAATCACGTTTTTTTTTTAGAAAATATGCAAACGATATGTTTTACACCTTAAAAGATGAATTGTTTCACAAAATTTAAATTAATTACCTTTAATAACCCTTTCATCAATATAGACAAGTAGCTTTTATGTTAATCTTTCAAAAAAATTATTTTAGTGTGTGTAATCCCATAAAAAGTGAACGTATAGAAATGAAACTTTTCTGCACGGACATGATTTTGTAGTCCAAAGAGGTATATTTCTCCCCTCCTAGCAATCTAAGAAAAGATATTGCTTCATCCATCCCTTCTCGACCTTGACATTGAAAGGTACAAGGCAGGTCAGAAACGTGCCCAAAACATTTATCATTTAAAAAAAAAAGAAGAAATGTGATTGGGCTGGAGTAGATCTTATCCCAACGCGTGTGCTGATGGGTTAAACTAGTATAATAGTATTAAATTACATCGCAAACGATTCTGACCCATAGACCGTAATGTAGCGGAATTATTTTGAGTGTCTCTGCAAATGAACTGTAAATGCCATACACTTAATCTCCAATACGGAACATGCTATAGTAATACCCAATAACATCTATCAATTTCATAGCAATCGGACCATATTTAGGTGAGTTAGAGCACGGAGAGACAAACCCAAGGCATAAACACTTTTCAACTACGCTAGAAAGTGTTAAAAATAGTCACCTGTGGCCAGGGTTTTAAAATACCGGGTATTTTGTTTTTTATAAAAAACCCATCCCGGGCAGCTAGCCACTAAAACCCATAGCCCTAGAAAGCTCCCTGGGTCTTTTTAGACCTATACACATGTTTCAGCTTGTGTTACTCAAAAACTACTCATGAGAATTTTCTGAAATATAATGACTTTTCCAGATTTGTTCTTAACTAACACATACTAAAATTTTAAATTAATAGAACTTTTAGTTTTAACACAACAAAAAAACACCTTAATCTGTCCCTTGGGTCTTTTTTGTCCAAGCATACAAATACAGTCACATAGTTTTTTGAAAACGCCGATATTGTTTTATTTCTCGTATACAGCTGCAAAAAAGGTAAGGGGGGAAAGGGGGGGTAGAATTATCAGGAAGAAAATGAACTTATGAGACATCTGGCACCAGGCAAGTCATACTGGAAATCCAATTTGTTTGTTGTTTTACTCTCAGCTAGAAGTAAAAAGTTTACCTTTTTGAATCAGTTCGAATATTTATTTCAGGAGAACGTTAGTGCATTTTTTATTCGTTATATGAAAGTTTCATTTCGCTTTCATGGAAGGCTATACAGATGATGAAAATGTGTCTGACGTGGAGGCAGCTGTATCGGAGGAAGAGGATCATATGTATATTGATAATTATTCTTCATCAGATGAAGAAATAGGCACTATACATAAAGTATCTGAGATAATGAGGCCCAGAGATGAAAAAATAACGTGGTATGCAAAGCCACATCCAAGTGCTAGTCAATTAGAAAGCAGTAATATTTTAAAATAACCCTTGGCCCAACTCGATATTTAACAGCACGAATAGAATACGAATATATCTCTTCTGAACTGCTTTTTCCCCATAATTTAAAAACCATGAATCATAAATTATATGAATTTAGAGGGAAAACGTGTATATGGAGAAAATTGGACAGATCTAAATATCGTAGATTTCGATGCATGCATAGGCATTTTAGTGCTCGCAGGTGTGTACAAATCACGCAATGAATCAACAAGTCTATGGGATGAATTCTAGGGAAGACATTTGTTTAGAGTAGAGCTACAATGTCTCTAAAGCAATTCAAAATAATACCAAGAGTAATACGATTTGATGACCGGGAAACTCGACAACGAAGAAGATCAAATGATAAATTTGCCGCAATTCGAGAATTATGGGATAAATGGGTAAAAATTTCACCCAATCTTTTCAATCCAGAAGTATATGTAACGGTGGATGAAAAACTTATTGCTTTTAGAGGTAAGTGTCCTTTTAGGCAGTACATGCCTAGAAAACCTGCTACATATGGTATAAAATTCTGGATTTTGTGCGATGATGACACTTGCTATGCAAGGAATATCCAGTAATATTTAGGAAAACAACCACGAAATGCTCCCGAAAAAAACCAAGGATTGAAATTAGTTTTGGATTTATCATATGGTTTACGAGGACATAATATAACTTGTGACAATTTCTTTACACCTTATGATTTACGGCAAATGTTGCTAAAAAGAAATATAACAATGATTGGTACAATAAGAGAAAATAAATCATCTATTCCTGCAGAAATTTAAGTAACAAAAGGAAAAGAAAGATACACTTCAACATTTACGTTTACTAAAGGTATAACGCTTGTGTCTTACATTCCAAAAAAAATAAATGTGTTGCTCTTCAAAGCACATCGCATAAGAATGAGAAAATTGAACGAAGTATTTCAAGAAAACCAGAGATCACCTTTGGTTATAATAAAACTGAGGAAGCAGTTGATACGCTGAACAAAATGGTAGCTACTTACACCACAAAAAAGAAGACAAACCGTTGGCCATTTGTTGTATTTTGTAATATTTTAGGCATATCTGCATATAACGCTTTTGTACTTTATTGCAAAATAAATAAATCATGGAAGAAAGACTGTCCTTATAGACGAAGATTTTTTTTGGAAAACTTGGGTGAAAAAGTTGTAAAAAAGCATATACAGACCAGAGAAAATCTTCCAAGAGGGCAAGGAGTAAAACAGAAGGTTCAAAGTGCGAAGCGAATCCGCAAAGAAATTGCTAGTACTTCAGCTGAATTGGAAATTGCTAAGAAGCGAGGAAAGTGTCACCGATGCAAAAAAGAACAATAAATGTACATTTAAGTGTGTAACATGCCACTGCTTTACATGCAAGCATTTAAATACAGTTTGCCATAACTGTTATAAGGGATAATTACATTTAAATATTTGAAAGATTCATTTGTGTTTTTTGGATGTACCTGTAAAGAAGATGTTGTAAGTACTTTTTACTTTTATTTCATCTTTTTACTGTCATAATTTATTTTTTGTTTTAGTATTCGTCAACAGTTATTAAAATAATAAATTTATTACTTGTAGACTGCCGAATTTAAGCCCGAAACATGCATGGGTCTTTTTAGACCCGAGGGACTAATTCGTAGGTACGGAATAAGGAGCGTTCTAGGGTTGTAAAAAACCCGGGTTTTTTATTTAAAAAAAGCCAGCTCGGGTGTGACAGCCCTGGACAGGAGACAACCACAGACAGAGAAACTATTTCTTTTATTAAGCTTATATCATCGGTTGCATTTATAGCAACCGATTTGCATGATTATACCACTACACACCCAGTTCGAGCTACTTAATAAATTTAGTCTTTTGAATATAAGTATTTTATAGCTATAAATTTACGGTGTGAGTTTAATAATAAATGGATATAATTTGTACTATATGTTTAAAATAATGTTTGTAAGAACATGTAACTCCAGGGTTCGTACGGGTGCTTGGATTTAATGACTAAGAAATTTTTCGGTACCACTATTGTGATGGAAAATCTCTCCAGAAATAAGGCGAAATTTCGTCCGTTTAAACTAGATTTTTTTTTCTATAAAAAAATTCTGATATTGGGTCTTGAAAATAACGGTATCCGTACGAACCCTGGTATTTTAATAGAATAAATATTTGTATCGGAGATATCAAGATAACAGGGTTCGTACGGATCCTTGAATTTCTAGACTAAGAAATTTCTCGGTACCAGTATTTTCTTATAGAAAATCTTTCCTTAAATAAGGCGAAATTTCGGGCGTTTAAACTAGATTTATTTTTCTTTAAAAAAATACTGATATTTGGCCTTGAAAATAACAGTACCTGTACGAACCCTGGATAAGATTTAATAAACTTCATCGAAGGTAAATTCTTCATATTACGGCTGGTAGTTACCATTAGAAGATAATGAAATAAATTGATCAAATTGGTCATTCACATGTTTTAAATAAATCGAATAATTAAGTTATGTAGCGATTTGTTTTCTCAATAAAATGTTTAATTTCTAATTTAACCCTTACCGGCGCGGAGTAATTCTGTTTATAAACTGATGAAATAGTGGACTGACACCGCAATTTATAAACGAATTTATTAGAAAATACGAACTTGCTTATTATTTTCATGTACATTATAATAGAAAAATTTTATTTAAATATTCTTGTTGCCGTTTGTCAGTTTTGGAATTAAAATTAGGTGTCCTTTTTCAAGGACACCGCGCCGGTAAGCGCTAAATCTTCAAACGATAAATTGGGTATGAAATTATTACATACTGCTCCACACTATGCCTGAAATATATAAAAGTTGTCAAAAATATTCAATAATGACAAATATCTATAAAGAAGTATTTGTATGCTTATGTATTTAAAAAATAATAATCTAATAAATCATTTAAACATTTTATGTGTTTCTTTAATTTTATTAAACTTTACGAACAGATTTATTTTACTTTTAGATCTTATAACTGTTAGAAATGGTTGGGAAAGTTAAAACATTTTAATGGACCGCGAAGTACATGTATGGCAGTGAAACAGTTTGCAGGAAAAAGAAATTGGAAAACGCTGTTTTAATCGTTATATTCACGAGGAGAACAAACCCGGTCGGTCCGCGTTATAGAACAATGGTGAAAATCTTCTTTTTTAAAATTTATAATAGTAATAGATTTTTACATTAACCCTCTCGCTGCGTAATTCTTTTATCAAAATGGGTTCAAATATTGCGCAATTTTTTTAAATTACATATTACAAATCTACATATATTTTAGAGTTAAATTATGTGAAATTTTTTTTAAAAGATTTTTTTTTTCGATATAGAGTTAGATCATAAAAAAAGTTTGTCAGAACGAGCATACTTTACAGAATTTTTAATCTTTTATCACCGGTTTTTAAAAACAAAAATTTGTGAATAATGTAATCGGAAAACGAGACAAAATTTACAATAAAAAAATACTGAGGGGAATAATAACGGAGAGTTAATTAAACGGGAAAATGCATCCCTGAGGAAATCTCGGGTTGCGCAAATTTTGCTACTTTTACGTTGCACGAGGAAATCTCCGGTTGCGCAGCGAGAGGGTTAAGGCTAATGTCAGACGAACGTCTTTTTGCACGCTTTTTTCCTTACCCTATACCTACACAATGCTGGCGGCATTATGTAGGGATAATACGTAAGGAAAAATTCGCCCACTAACAACGCAAAAAAAGCATTTTAATGTTAAACTAGCGGGCTTCGCCAGCTACGCTAGTCGGTTTCTCCAAACGAACTTTGAATCAAACGAAATATTTCGGTGAATTTAACTTTTGTTTTATCACAATATTGTCCTTTACATGGACTGTCCTTCTGCAGTGCCGAAAACAATAGGAACGCCATCGCGCTATTATAATTTCTTACGTTGCAGGCGAAATTCGGCTGTTAAGCACCGAATGAATTAGTTGATCATTTGTAGTATGATTTAGTAAAGAATGATATCTATTTATATAAAATCCAAGTCTCTGTGTGTCCCTCACGATTCCGGTTGGACCACCTCATTGAAATGAGTAATTGTTGAAAAATACTAATGCAGGGTTACCACAGTAGCGCCAAATGTTGGCTAACTTGGCAATAGCTGGCTGATTTGGTGAAATTCCCATTTATAACTATTAATCTTTCATAAAGGAGGTCACCAAAATTTAATTTAAACTCCGCTCTTTTAAGATATTTTTTCAAAATCTATGGGTGAGAATTTAAAGTACATCTTTACATCTTCCTCCCGATGCTACTAATAAAATAACCGCCAATAGACGACGCTGTACTGTATGAGCTCCTAACTGCGCGATTTTAATGTGCTTTAGGTACTTTTCCAGTATAAGTGCCTTGGCGAAAAAAGAAATTTGGCAACATTTTCCCGGAACCTATCCACTGTTTCATTTTATATACACATGCATTTTTTTTTCGATATTTATACGATTTATTTATACGATTAAAAAAGCCGTTTCTCTAATATTATACAGAAACAGATGTAATTCGTACATAAAAACATGAATAATATAAATATAAAATAAACATATAAAAAAAAAAACACTCATCAAGTTTGTTTTTCATAGCTGTTTATATGATTTGACAACAATTCTCAATATTTTTCCGTTATACGGACACCATGCCAAAATGTATGCGGTACTTTTCCATTATACGGACAGCATTGTCGCCAAGCGCAATAGTTGGCGCAAAATGAAAATAAAGTGAATTGAAACATTTGAAAAATAAAAGAAAAAACATTCTCGATAGTAAAGTTGGCATTTAAAAAATATAACATTTGAAAATTACAAACTTTTACGAACTATTTTATTAAATCACAAATATATACTTAAAATAAATGAACAAATAACTGTTATACTATAAAGTAATAAAATAAAAAATCATATTAAACTGCTGCCATAAAATTATAAATATCTTTCAGCATTGCAGTAAACATTTCATTTTTTGAATGAAGGCGTAGCCACATGAAATCTATGAGATACGACTCTAAATGATGACGAACAGCTTCCCGATGTCTTTTGTTGCGCCATTTTGCGATGCCCCATAATCTTTCAACATTTGGAGTATGACATCAAGTATTAGGGTCGACAAAATTGTATTTGTGAAATAATCATAACCAGCACTTAGCAGTTCATCTGTTTTATATCCTTTCCAACAATCTGTATAAATAATACATGACTTTCATCTACTTCTATAATTTTATTAGGTACACCGATTTTTCTATTTGGTCGAGAACATAAAGCATTTGCACAAACTTCTCTCGAATAACTATTCCATTCCACTGTTGTGTTGTGGTTCATATCAAGTTGCAGCTCACAAAACTCAATCGATGTCAACTCTTTGCACGATAAATATATAAACCTCAAAGCATTAAGAAAAGTCACCCGCGATCCTTTAAACCAAGTTTTTTGTCGTATTTCTACGCTTTCTTCGCATGATCGTAAGCTACAACTCAATTTCGGATTTCCAGAACTCATCCATAATTTCATTTCATGATTTTTTGAACACAATCTTTTATTATGCAGAATTCCAAATTCCTGAAACAGTTTTATCACAACTTTCTCATCATCTGGTAATTGCCAAATGATAAAATCCATCTCAGCATCAGCAGTAAAAGTAAACTACAACTTTATAAAAAAAAAAGAATTTTTAATTCGATTAATAGCAGATTAAAAAGCTTTCCAAGGTTAAGGTTAAACAATAATCATTCACGTGATTCACGTTTCATAAATAACAAATCACAATGTTTCGCATGGTTTACAATAAAAATCTACGATCAAGGTTGAAATAATTGGCGCATTAGCATACATTTTAGCATGCTGTCCGTATAAAGGAAAAGTACCATGTATGCTAATGCGCCAATTATTTCAAAATGCTAAAAGATATTTGTAATTTTATGCCAGCAGTTTAATATGAGTTTATTTTATTGCTTTATTTTATAACAGTTATTTGTTCAATTATTTTAAGTATATATTTGTGATTTAATGAAATAGTTCGTAAAAGTCTGGAATTTTCAAATGTTATATTTTTTAAATGCTCACTTTAGTACGACAATATTTTTTCTTTTATTTTTCAAATGCCTTAATTCACGTGACTTTCATTTTGCGCCAACTATTACGCTTGGCGACAATGGTATCCGCATAACGGAAAAGTACCCAAATCTAACTTTCTGATGCCCAAATTACACCAAACTTTTTTTAAAAAAGGCCAAAGCCCCTACAGTGGAAAAGTATCAAACTGTCTATTATTTTGCGCTATCTGTGTTATAGTTTATACTATATGCAAGGTGAGTGGAGCGAAGAGTTTAAACATTAAATATTAAAGTTTCGCCACAGATGTCATATACACAACGGGTACTTAACTGTCATCAAAGTGTCGTTATTTTGCTTGATGTGGTAACCCGGATGTTGTTGTTTATGCTGTTGATGTTTTCGCCAAATTGGCGTCGGAAAAAATCGCTCCAATATGGGGTATATATGACAACTGTGCCAAAGTTTCTATAAATCAGTATAAGACTAAAAATTAAGAATAAAATAAGGTACAGATGTCATATTCGCCCCATATTGGCGCGATTTTTTTCGGTTGCCAATTTGGCGAAAACATCAACAGCATAAACAACATAATCCGGGTTACCACGTCAAGCAAAATAACGACACTTTGGCGCAAGTTAGGTACCTGTTGCCTATATGATATTGGCGACAGAAAAAAATCGCGCCAATATGGGGCGAATATGACATCTGTTCCTAAAATAAATGCAAAATAAGACTAAAGAAGAAAGAAAAATCATGCGTTAAGCATAGAATATGAAACACTTTCCAACACATCCTGAATGCTTTAACAAAACTTCGTTATTTAGGGAAATAAGGTAAATAAGATAACTAAGTAAACATTTTAGAAAACGCATAATTTTTTTAAAAAATTGATTTCAGCAGTTACCGTCCATAGCAATAGTACCGTTATTACATACCACTATTTAGCTAAAATTTAATTTAAGCTACTCTTAAAGCTACTGAAATCATATTTCCAGATATTATCATCCATAGACGGTTATGTATCCAATTCTTTGCGTGACCCTGTATATCATTTTATCTATATTCTACAAACATTTCTTAGTAATCTAAATGCAGTTCAGCGTAAAACTGCATAACTCCTTTAAAAATCACCTTTAAGCAATTTATTCTCATACTCAGGAACCCTTACGAATTCTTTTGTGTAGCCCTGCATATGAACTGTAGCATTTATACACACGGTATAGTATGCATAAATGTAGTGAAACATAAAAGCGCATATCATAATTAAAAATGCATTTCTAGCAATCATTACTTATGTACGTACAATACTTCGGAGAAAAGTTTCTTGGCGAGAAAGAAGTTTGCCAACGTATTTTCTGACAACCTATTTACTGCTTCATACTCACAAGCAATTTTTGCATATGTATACAATTTATTTAATGTAAAAAAAACTATTTATCCATTTTTATAAAGAAACAGAAGTATTTTTTGCACAGATGTCATATACGCATCGGGGTTGGCGTGATTTTTCTCTGACGCCAATTCGGCAGAAATCTCGCTTTCGAATACCAGTTACTTATATATTTTAAAATTATTTGCTATCATTTTGAAAAGGAAATAACTATAAATAAATAAAAGTTTGAATAATAACTATAGAACAAAACAGTTTATATAATTTAAAAACAGAAAATAAAAGTAAATAAACAATGGCACAGATGTCATATTCGCCCCATATTGGCGCGATTTTTTTCTGACGCCAATGTCATATACGCAATGTATACTTAACCGGCGCCAAAGTGTCGTTATTTTGCTTGATATGGTAACCCGGATGTTGTTGCTTATGCTGCTGATGTTTTCGCCAAATCGGCGTCGGAAAAACATCGCGCCAATATGGGGCGAATATGACATCTGTGCCTAAACAATTTATTAATAAATAAAAAACAATAGCCGGCAAAATAACACCATTTTACCGACATAGGTATCCCGGTTCATATCTGAAATCTGTGCCGTAATTTGTATATAAAAAAATATTATATATATTTAGAAACGATTTTTTTATGTATATAAGTGCATATATAAACAAAAATAAAAGTTCATTAGATTTGTTTTCATAGCTGTATACTTTGGCAACATATCTCACTTTCTGATGCCCGAATTACGCCAAGCTTTTTTTAAAAAAAATGCGCTATAATGGAAAAGTACCTAAATACATAATTAACAGAAATAGCCAATTTTACAAACTAAAACATTTTATTTCGAGATTAAAGCATTGTTTTTAATTTCGATTAAAAATACATATATCTTTGGATAACTTTAATTGAAATTGGGTTCACGGCTTAATATCTTATTCCATAAACCTAAACAAACACAAGTGATTCATTCATCGTGAACCGTAAAAAATATTAAATCATTGAGGTAATCATTCACAAAGTAAGTTCTCCAACAATCAATGGACAATATTCTAATGACGTCATAGTATGTAAAATGGTGGCGGTATCATTTGTTTATGGTTTGAAATCACAAAGATTTAATTTTGCTATGTCTCTTAGTTACATTATTTTATTGTCGTATTTATGAGATCAGAACAAAAGCATATTTTTTCATTATTTAGTTACTAAAGACGAAAAAAAATTATAAATGTGCATGATTGGAAAAATTTAAATAATTTTCTTTCTTAATACTAAAAAATAACATCGGGAAGTAACAGCGAGTTTAAGTTAAATAAGTTTAGCTGTTTAATTCTGTTGTAATATTCAAAATAACTGTATTTATTAGATTTCAGTAAACAACATCAGGGCCCGATTAAACTTTGAAGTTAGAGGAATTACAATGTCATTTCAGGACCTTTCTTTTGGAGAAGCTTTTCTAAATTCCACATATACATGGAAACTCTTCAGTGTTAGAAATATTATTCCCAGGACTGGCATAACATGAGAACGGCCTGCAATTTTACACAAGTTTTTGAAAACTACTTTATATCAGAAATTTTACTAAAAACTGGTTACTTTTTTGTTATAGAGGCCCACACTATTAGAATTATGACAAGTTGCAGCCAATTTCGCCAAAGTCGTAACCAAGATCGTGAAGCACACACATATAATACCATATAATACCATTTTATGAAATCGTATACGATAATTTAATAGTTTTTACCTTACTTCAAGTGTGTAATTTATTTATTTTTAAGGCTTAATAATATAAATTGTCCAATATATGAATTAAAAAAAAAATGTAAACAAAGACTGAATAGACATGACCGCAAAAATCTGCAGAAAACTTGGAATTGTGCAGTTTAGTGGTCTTCTACTGTACACAGTTTTTCATAAATGTGTTTCGTTCTTAAAATGTGTTATTTTCATCTATCACTGCGGAACAAATGAGAAAACTCATATTCTTGCACATGAGTTGTATATATCTTTATATCTAAATTTCCGTCATTTTTGACGGGCTACCTTTCTAGTGCAATATATAAAAACCATCTTTGAAAAATTATCTAACTAAGTAACCAACAAGTCTTGTCAAAATCCGTCCCGTGTTTTTTTTAAAATTCTAATGTTTCACAATAGGGTTCACTTGTTTATAGACACCCCTCCCCCACAATTCTGTTATAAAGGAACGTAGAATAATATGTCATACACTAAAACCTTCACCTGATTATAAAACTTTCACCCATAGTTCTATAACTAAGTAACGTAGAACGATATACAATATACTCAAATTTCTATGAAACATTATCTAACTAACATTAGAAGTCACGTCAAAGTTCATTCAGTAGGACTCAAGTTATAAGACGCCGGAACGAAATTCACATTTGCATTTTATATATTCAGTAGATATATCAATTATGTATTCAAATACAGTTTCAAAATTTATGAAAAGCGATACTTTCGTATTAACCGCATAGCTGCCAACTTGTGCGGATTTTCCATACCAATAAAATTTAATAGAAAATTTTACCTAATTGAATCACCGAAATTCAAGCAATTTCAACGTTTAAATAAGTCAAAAATTTCTGTAAAATTTTAGTGTTAAGAAAAATCCGTACAAGTTGGCACCTATGTAACCGCATGCCAAGAGTTAATAACCGAAGAAATCACCAACTTTTTTTAAATTCTTATCATTTCAAAGGTTTAACACCAATAACCGCCAGGAAAAACGCATACCTATAACCGCCAAAGCGGTCATTTTGACCGATGTGGATTACCATGATCAACTATTGTTTACTTGACATTTTTACTCGTCTGCCAAGAAGTGTTATGTGTTTCACGCGTATGTGGGTATGTGGATTTCTTTATACCCTCGAAACATCTCAACGGCTGGATGGATTTTAATGAATGAGATCTCTGTCGATTCGTTTTAACAGTCCCATGGTTATAGGCTGGATTTTATTTTCATAAATTCAAAATGGCGGCCGTAAAATATAAAATGGCGGTAGAGTAAAAAAATATTACGCACCCTATCAAGTGGCATATCATTGTATAGGTCTTTCAAAATGAAGACGATGTTTCATTGACTATTTTACAGTTAGAAGCTCCGTTTAAATATTGCACCACATGAAAGTTGTGTAGGTAGGATCTCTAGCTTTACTGCAACGTTAACCTTCATAGACATTCATAGGCCTCATCAAAACAGTGTTTATAGATAGCAACTAACAATTAAACACAACTTAAAAGTCATCAATACAAGTAAAAAGAAAAAAAATAGGTGAGTAATATAAAAAATAGTTTCACATTGATGAGAAATAATTAATTAGTTCGCTTTTGACGCAGTAGGGTTTTTGATTTTTTAATTTACTCTTAGTATCGTTTATTACAATTATTATCATCATTGCCCATATAATAATATAGTACCTGGTACACCGAGCATCACTCGGTGATTTTTTTATTCTGCGATCATATTGCATTGAAAAAATGTTATTTATTTATTATTTAAGCGTATTTATTTCTACATTCATTTCTTCTCATTCATTTCTACACACTACAGTCATTTCTACTTTCTAAAAATAATAATAACACACACTAAATATTTGTTTTTTGATCTTTTTATTTATTTACAAATCTATATCCCTTTCTTAGTACTTTCTAGTAAACCATTTGTTACATATTTCTGCAGTCTTTTAAATACTAAATTGGTTGGTTGTTGGTGTATTCAATACTTCTTTCCATACAACATTATGAGTGTGATGAGGATTTTCTGTAGGTAGAAGTACCTTTAAGTTGTTTTGCCTCTTAACCCTGGAAAAAGCAACGTAGAGCGTTCCATGCACAAAAACAGGTGTCCGTAAGTCGACGCCAACAAATTCGAAGCTCTGACCTTGAGCTTTATGTATAGTTATTGGAAATGCTGGCCTCAGAGGAAATTGATGCATTTGCATCGTGCATCCAAGTTGACCTCTGCTTGAATCGAGAGTTATTCGCGGAATATGTACTTCGATACCTGAATATTCTCATGTGATTATTTTTACTTTGATTATGTTATTGCAAAGATCTTTAACAATTAGCCTGTTCCATTGCAAAGGTCTTCTGAAACATCTAAATTGCGCAATAGTATTATTATTGCGATATTTTTAAGCTTTAACTCATGAGGTGGCAAATCAGCTATTTCGATGGAATTGAGAAATTCCGTCGTAAACTGGATTCCTCCTTCAGGTTGATCTTTGAAGGAATCGTAGCGATGGTAGTTTTTATACTCTCCAGGAAGATTTTCAATAATTTCGGCGTTAATCTTGCTGACATCTTTATTTAATGGCGCAAGGATAGCTCGATCCTTCATTTCTACATAATTTCGTGTATTTAAGCAGTTTCCAAAGACTTCATCAATGAGATAACCATTTGAAAGTATATCTACGGGTAGTACGGGTTCACCCATCGCGTTCTCAGGTAGCTCTTCATTTCCAAGTTTCAAATGATATTTGGCAAATTCTCTTTGTTCCGGATCAACGAGTATGTTATCTGTTAATGAAATTGAATTGAAGTGGTGCCACAGCTCACTTTTTTTGATTGATAAATACAATATTTCACTTCTGTTTGCTCGCAGTTGGATGGGTAGACATTGACAGAAGTCCCCTCCTAGGACCATAATATTTCCACCAAATGGCAAAATTGGATTTGCAATAGAGCGCAGCAATTGATCTATATTGTGAAGTCCGTATTTTGGCAGCATAGGAGCTTCATCCATCAAAAATACATCAACTTTGCTGAGTTCGACTCCTTTAGCGGATCTAGCTTTGACGTTGGAAATTGAATCCGATGTCAATAGAACTTTAAGTCCAAAAGTCTTGTGTGAAGTACTTCCAACAGGTAGCAGAATAGAAGCAATCCCAGTCAATGCCATGCAGTTTACTTTATGCTTTTGTCCTGAAAGTATGTAATAAAGAGTTTTGTATACTAAAGTCTTTCCAGTGCCTCCAGGTCCATCAATAAAGAAACATTTTGATCTAGGGGGTGAATCGTTTACTGAATGTAAGATGGTATCAACAATTTCAATTTGTCTCCCTTTAAGAAGTTGATACATATGTTCTCTAATAGAAATAGACTCATTGGTGTTCATAGTTTCTTCATTTAGCACGTTCTCGTATCCATCAATATCGTCCATACCAAGTTGATGAACCCAGTATAGGAAATTCCTACCTTCAGTAGCTTCTGTATTTAACTTGAATGCGATAATTCGATAAGCACGCTTAAGCGCTTCTTCGACAGAATTAACCATCAGTCCTGTTTCTCGGATGAAGTCTCCAACCAAATCTTTCTTAAACATTTCCCATAGGCGTCTTGGATTTTCAGGAGATCCAAATATGAGAATCTGTGTAAACAGCGTTCTCATGACTTTAGGCATTTTCGACATAGATTCTCGCAGACTTTCAATCCATTGTTGGTCATCGTAAGTTAGTCCACGAACTAAACAAACTTGTTTATATGACGCATATGTAATGCCATCAACTGTTAGCATATCTTCGAAGCTTGTTGCATTCTTAACATGGTATAGCAACATTCGTAAGTGGTAGAGTTCTGGCTGGGAGATGAAATTTACGTTATGCATTTGACCAGTAACGCGTAAACGGCGACTTCTCTGAATCCATTTGCTGGATTTTCCATCCCATATGAAATATTCAGGAATTTGCCAATAGTAGTGATATATAACGTCTTGAGAATTTCCGTTCAGAAGATTATTTTCTTCTATTTGCTTTAGGCCTCGATTATGCCGGAAATATGCCTCTAATGTTGAACCTTTCTGACCCGTATCTGCTAAATCTTCTTGTGCTAGATCAATGTTTGCAATTCGAAATTGACCTGGTAAATGGGTATCTAAGTGGTTGAACAGAATGGCTTTTCTTTTGAATCTCGTTGCCAAATAATTGCCAACATGCTTCTGGTGGAGTGATACATCGACCTTCAATATAGGTGTCTATTCATTGTACATAAGTTTTCTTTGGTTTTCAACGATCTTTATTGTTGCACAATCATGCCCTTTGTAGATATATTTGTAGAGATATTTTACAGCACGAATATTTCCTACATATTCAACGTTTATATGACACTTGTATCTCTTCAACAGATAAGCCTTGTATTGAGCTACGTGACGGTTATCTCTTGTTATTTTGCAACCATTTATATCCTTTCGATAAACAGCATGCTCATGCGAAAATTCTAAACTACATTGATCCAATTGTGGATTATATCTACGTTGATAATTTGGTTTTTCATCGTCCGCTAAAGAAGGGATTTCGTTAAACATTTTATGATAGTTGAAGTGACATATCTTGCACCCATTTATATTAATCATACACGATTCATTTGGGTTTAGTTTCCCACGCGGATTGTGAATCATATATTTTAGCACCAGATTTCGTAATTCAGGATCATTATTAATGGGAATTTCCGCTGAAATATTTCAGCGGAAATTCCCAAGGTCATCAAGTTTCTCTGGGTTACGGATTCTATCTTCAGGAGCCATAATCAGATGCAGATGCATATGTGGGAGGCCACGTTTCTGGAATTCTATAGTATAAATGTAACCAGCGACCTTTCCAAATACTTGTTTTTTTTCCAATTCTTCAATAATGTCATCGAATTTAATTTTACAAACTCTAGCGACGAGATAAGGTCTATCTTGAGCAGGATGCTCATGTATCATTTCATTTTCCAAGACAACACTTGATGTCTCTTTACTTTCTAGCCATTCAGGATTTGATGTCACAGTGATAAAGAAATCTGGCGATCCATATCAGTAGACAATGGCCATCGCATATTCGAACTGTTCAACATAGTATCGGGTCGATCCAATGAATGAAGTTGGCAGTATTATCTTTTCACCAACAACAACATTTTTCTTTTCAGCGTGTGCCTTAATAATGTGGGTAACGCCAGAATATTGGTCAGCAAAATTATTTTTGATTAGCCTTGATCCATTGGATGCGATAGCGCTCTACTCTGATGTATGTATCAACCAGGTATTGTTGGAAAAGCCGTCCACCAAAATGCAAGGCGTTGAAGTGTATTTGGCGCAAATCTGCACCTATAATAGCTGTTTCTGGAGGAAGGTATTTAGTAAGTTCAAGTCGAAAAGCAATTCTATATTGTGCTAATTCTAGTCGAGTAAGATGCTGACGACTTGTATAAGGTGTTTGCAATTGTAGGTCCACAGAATAGCCAAATGTTCCTTTGGGGTAAAATAGTGGATACGTGAATGGTTCTATCCGTTTATCAATATTACGCAAATTGACAATTTTTTTCCACGTCGATTTCCACCATTTCGTTATCTGGAAAGCTTTGATCGGCGTTGAGTGTAAGCACGGCGCATACATCATTGGTTATAGAGACATTGAATCTTCTGTAATCAGCATTTTCTTGCATTGTAACCAGAAGTTTGACATATGGAGCTTTTATTCCTTCTGCTTTAGCATGTCGATTCACTTCTTCAACTTCTCGCATCATCATAAATGATTATGCAAACATATTTTGAGACCGAATAATATGCTCTAAAAGTTCCATTAAATTTCGTCTGATTCCATGGTTGAGAGGATATTCGAGTCTTTCGTTAAGAGCATCTTCTGAACTTAAAAAGTACATTTGACCATATTGCAATCGTTCGAATACGTCTTCACTGTTTTGTGTTGGATGAGCTGCCATATTCATCTTATGATAAACTTGTCCTCCGGCGAGGAAGCTGTAAATACCATGGCTGTTAATTGTTCGATTATCATGTGCCTTAAATGAAGCCAAAGCAAAGCATGAATTTAAATTGCGATTTTTTTTGTAGAAATGTTCAGCAAATGGATGGCATTTGAAAAAGAGACGCACCAATTCATTTGGAAAAATGGGGAAGTCAAGCTTAATTCGTCCATGTAAGCAGCAGTCGACAAATGAGTCCTGGTTAATTTTATTAGACACACGCTATTCTGGAAAATGAATTGATTTGCAATGAATACATTCAATGTTAAAAGAACCCAATTTTTGGTATGTTGCTTCTTTGTTAACTGCGCACTTCCATGTTCGCATTCGTTTCTTTACTAAAATTTTCAGGCGTCTTATGTTACGGCGCCTTCGTTCTTCTAAATCTTGATCTTGTCGATTATTTATTTCATTTGCTATGTGCTGAATGGAACAATGCTGCATTTCACGTATGGGTTGAATGCGGCTTTCGCTTGTTTTGCCAACACTTTTCCGTCTTTTTAATGTACACTATTGATCTAATTCTTGGAATCCAGATTAATTAACACAATACATCATATCTGCGATCTTTTGTCGGCTTCTTTCTTTAGCAGCACGCATTGGTCTAGACGTTAAAATATCATTTTCAATTTCAGTATTTCTAATCAGACTTGGCATTCTTTCGTTAAAGTTATATTCTCGTTTTTTAGGCCGTCCTGCAGACATAATAAATTTGAAATTATGCTAACTGTATATAAAGAAAAATGAATACTTTAGTTCTAACTTCACAGTATTAGTAATATTTACTTTTTTCAGTAAACATAGAAAAGTGATAGTTACTAAATATTAGTAGAATATCAATAAGCCATGGAGTTAACGTTTGTATTTACGGCTCCTAGTCTTAGCACGGTCAAAAACTAAAAGTCAGAGAAAATGATGTCACAGATGGGCAAAAGGTGAGATATTTCACTTTTAAATAGAAGAATTACCTGTTTTCTTTTAAATATAATGTCATTTATTCAGTGGGGGGGGGGGGAGAAATATAAAATTTAAATATTTTATTCCGAAGCGTTTATTCGAGTACGTAAATAATATGTTTTAAAGTAAAAAATGAAAAGAAAAGAAAACTTTGCATATAGCCGGAAATTTGGATTGTCATATATGAAAATAAACTATTTTTATATGCATGCGATTATCAAGCATATCCTGAGTTCTATACTCCATGTTTTATAAATTAAATGATTATTAACAAGATACGTTGTCTAAGTCAGTGTTTGGCGACAATAATGAGCTATGTGGAAAGATTGACACAGAAAAATGATCTTGCTTTTAAAATTGTTACTAATTTTGCGCCAGGCTATATCGCCATGGCAACAGACTATACAGATGTTTGTAACAATATGGCAGTTGTTTTAAACTTAGCAAAAGTATAAGCACAGTTATTTATCAAGAAATATTACTAATGTTTATGAAAATATTTAAATTCACGAAATATAATCATAATCAATAATTATGATCAATCAATGTTTTTTGTTCTAGCCAGTTCAAACAAATTTTACCGTATTTTTGATCTACATAAGCCGTTATCTAGTGCTCGATTAAGTATAGAAGGCAAGCTTTTAGTGCCACTTTCGAGATTACCTTTCATTCTCTTGGCGAGGATTCCGATTACGGATGATTAAATATAAAAAAAATGCTTAAAATTACATTTTTTTTCTACCTAAGTCGAGACTTAGTTGGAAGGTTTTCTCATATTAGAATAAAGTATATTTCATAAAAATCGTCAGAATTTTTTTCGATTAATACCACTTTTTTGACTAATGAGCTTCTTTTAACCACAGAAAACGATTTTTGTTGAACTAACGACTTAGCTAAACCGATTTCTTGAGCTCGAATTAGAATAGGCGTCAAATTTTATTAAAATAGTTAGAGCCGTTTTCGAAATATAGCAACATTTTCAGTGCTGCGATTGTTTTAATCGATAAAAACGAATTTTCTCGAATTCGAAACCTAGCTAGATATGTTTCTCGTGCTCGAATTAGTATAGAAAACGCGTTTCATGTAAATTGCATGAGAATGTTTCGATTTTAGCAAGCAGAAGTTTCGGCTAAGATCTTGTTTTACCCTGTAAAAACGATTTTTTTTTTTTTTTAGTTCGGGACCTAGCTAGATCTTTTTCTCGTGCTCGGTTTAGTATATATGTCAAGTTTTGTGAAAATCGTTAGAGCCGTTTTCGATGTTTAGCAACATTTTCAGTGCTGAGTTTGTTTTAATCGATCAAAGCGAATTTTCTCGAATTCGAAACCTAGCTAGATGTGTTTCTCGTGCTCTAATTAGTATAGAAAACACGTTTCGTGTAAATTGCATGAGAATTTTTCGATTTATAGCAAGCAAAATTTTCAGCTAAACGAATTCTTTTGAATTCGGGACCTAGCTAGATCTTTTTCTCGTGCTTGATTTAGTATAGGACGCAAGTTTCATGAAAATCGATCCAGTAGTTTACGATATCATCCGTAATCGGGAAAATCGCTTGTTCGTTTAATATATATGATATTTCATAATTTTTATTGTATTTTTATATTTTATTATGTTATAATTGTCTGAGCGAAGCGAAGGCTAATACTCAGCGAAATATTACTGCCCGGACACTTTACTACTACGATGGATATTAACGCCATGTCCTACTAAAAAAAAAAGCCTAATAAAAACCTTTCGTCAAGCATAACTCAATAAATATTTGTCGGATTTCGTTTCTGATTGCACCAGAAGGTACCTATGAGAGTCGCCTACTGAATGCACCTACTATGAAAAATAAGTTCCAAACCGTTTAAAAATTATATAGAAAAAACTCTTAAAAAAGCACAATTTATCTGCATACGTCACAGAAATTTGGTGTGCGTCACTTTCACCGGTTGATGTTTTCGTAGACAACTGGTTTGAACACATGGAACAAATAAAAAAAAATACGCACCCAGTAATATTGAATAGATCAGTTTCAACCACGTGATCACAAACCTTGCAACAACCCGTGGCAACCAGTTTTGGTGGGCAAACAAATAATAATACAGTATTCCGTACCACGGTGACCGTTTTTAGCCTGTTGTATAAAATCTGGCATGTTGTATGACATACAATTGTGGATGATTAAAACAAAAGACATGAGTGTTTATTGATCCGGAGGTTATCTTTCTCTGGATGTCTGTCTGTCTATCATACAGCATGCAATTTTCTTGTAAAGGATGATATTATTATGCAGTAAAACCTCCATAACGGACACACCCGATTAGTGGACACCTCTATTTAGCGGGCATTTTTTCGATTACCAACCCTTAAATACATTTTTTACTCTCAGTAGCGAACACCTCCAAATAGAGGACAAATTCTGCCCTCCCGAGGTGTTCGCTATTCAGAAGTTTTACTGGTAAAACCACCATAGCGGACACACCCGATTAGCGGATACCTCTATTTAGCGGGCATTTTTTCGATTACCAACACTTAAATAACTGTACATGTTTTACTCTCAGTAGCGGTCACCTCTAAATAGAGGACAAATTCTGCATTCTTGGGGTGTCCGCTATTCAGAGGTTTTACTGTATATAATATTGATAATTATTTTACAGGGCCGCACAAAAGAATAAGAATATATGAAACGAATATAAACTAAATTCGGGATTGGTAGATCGCTGATGGTAATGTAATTTTAGGATGTTGTTACAGTCATCCGCAGCATGTTTTTAGAGTTTCGTCCATCTAACGAAACCCTACCTGTCTCACTCCTTTGTCTGTCTGTTTGTCCGTCTGTCACAGAGCCCGTTCTCAGAAACTATATATGTCGGAGACTTGAAAATTTGCATACTTATAGCTGAACACCACACATCAAACGGCAAATAATAAAATTTTGAAAAAGTCTAATTTTTAACCCTCTGGGCTGTAACTTGTGTATTTTAAGCAATTTTTCTAACTCAGCCCCTAATTTAATTAAGTTGGAGACATGAAATTTTGCATACTTATAGCTGAACATCTCACATCAAACGACAAATAATAAAATTTTGAAAAAGGCTTAATATTTAACCCTTTGGGCTCTAACTTGTGTATTTAAAGCAATTTTTCTAACTCAGCCCCTAACTAAGTTGGAGACATGAAAGTTTGCATACTTATAGCTGAACACTTGCGATAACACGATAAATCATAAAATTTTGAAAAAGTCATATTTAATCCTCCGGTCTCTAACTTCTGTATTTTAAGCCATTTTTCTAACTCAGCCCCTAATTAAGTTGGAGACATGACATTTTGCATACTTATAGCTGAACACCTCACATCAAACGACAAATAATAAAATTTTTAAAAAGTCTAATATTTAACCCTCTGGGCTCTAACTTATGTATTTTTAACAATTTTTCTAACTCAGCCCCTAATTAAGTTGGAGACATGAAATTTCGCATACTTATAGCTGAAATCCTCACATCAAACGACAAATGATAAAATTTTGAAAAATGTCTGATATTTAACCCTCTGGGCTCTAACTTATGTATTTTAAGCAATTTTTCTAACTCATCCCCTAACTAAGAGGGCCTATATCCTACGTGCAGATAATTGGCCGACATAAATACAACCAACCAACCAACCAACCTCATCCCCTAACTAAGTTGGAGAATTGAAAGTTTGCATACTTATAGCTGAAAACTTGCGATAACACGATAAATAATAAAATTTTGAAAAAGTCATATTTAACCCTCCGGTCTCTAACTTCTGTATTTTAAGCAATTTTTCTAACTCAGCCCCTAATTAAGTTGGAGACATGACATTTTGCATACTTATAGCTGAACACCTCACATCTAACGACAAATAAAAAAATTTTGAAAAAGTCTATTACTTAATCCTCTGGGCTCTAACTTGTGTATTTTAAGCAATTTTTCTAACTCAGCCCCTAATTATGTTGGAGACATGACATTTTGCATACTTATAGCTGAACATCTCACACCAAACGACAAATAATAAAATTTTGAAAAAGTCTATTATTTAACCCTCTGGGCTCTAACTTGTGTATTTAAAGCAATTTTTCTAACTCAGCCCCTAATTATGTTGAAACATAAAAATTTGCATACTTATAGCTGAACACCTCACATCAAACGACAAATAATAAAATTTTGAAAAAATGTAATATTTTACCTCTAATATTTTGTCTCGCGCAATTTTTAAATTTAAACTGTTTTGCAATACTATTTTTTGTTCATTTTGCATAATAAGTGTAATGTGACGTAATTTGTTCTATTTCAGATTTCTAACGCATGTTAATGAATTTATTTTACAAAATCCTTTCTCTTTTAAAATTCACATGTAAATATAGTTTTTATGGCGTAATTTCCAATAAGTGCCTGCTTTTTATACCTAATTATTTAATTGTAATTTGAGGTTTTTTTCTGTTTGTAATAGTAACGTGTAAATAATTTTTTATTTGAAGCAAACATTATTGTTTGCGCTGTTTATACAGTTGGCAACAGTTTAAATTAATACCATTTTCTAAAATATGTAAAAAATATCTGTCAAAATGCTGAATATTTGAATTTAAAATAGAAATAAAACCTCAAAAAATGAGTCAAATTAAAAAAAAAATTAATGAAATCTGCAGACCGGGATCTTCTATTGAATAAAATGATCTAAAAATGATTAAATTCCCATGTATAGCTTTTGCTCTTATAAATTTTTTTTTAATGGAACGATTTTGTCCAACTTTAGCATTAAATATCTCTTAAAATAATTCTTCAATTTGAAAACTGTGTGCATTAGTGTGTTGATCAAACATTTCGCTATAATACCACCGATTTTCATATATTTGTAAGCAATAGTTTTCTTAATATTAACGAAGAAAGACCTCCGGTCACAAAAAATTCAAAACCGGAGGCGGCGGCGGTGACAGCGTTAGTTACTTTTCATAGAATAGACAGATATATAAAAATGAAAACTTGTCTATCTGTCTGTTTGTAATTCTATAAAAAATCCACAATTTGGTAGCCAAAATTGTGAAGAGGTACGTACATGTGTATTAAAACATGGCCGAGACAACTAAAGTAATCCGGAATCGAAATAACTTATAGTTAATTTTTAATTAATAAAAAACCACCAATTTAACAGCAATTTCTTATCAAATTTAAACATTTTTCGTCATAGCAGTTGCCAACAATTAAAAACCACAATAAAATTATTACTACAACAATTAATTTTCTACTGCAAGATTTCCACGTGAAAAATGAAATTGAAATAAATAGTTTGCCGAATTTAACAAAAAGGTGAATATTACGCCATAACTTTTCTATTGCAAGATATTCAAGTGAAAGAGGAAAATATTGCGTCATATTGGAAATATCGGGGCTGACGTACTGGGCTACCGTGGTTGAAAGTCACGTGACAGTCGCGGTCTTACCCAATACGCACTGACGCGCAGCTATACACAAAGCAATTCGATTACTTTGTTTTTTAACGGTTGTGTGTTTATTACCCTCTTATCAAATGATAGAAATAAACACAATTTTCATTGCGATTCTCATAATTTATTGTTTTTTTGTGAAACTGATATTATTCAGTAACGTCTCATTGATAAATTATGATTTGATTCCGGCTGTATTAAAGACATCAACTGAATGTAAGTATTAACCATTTTTCCATTTTAGACCTATGCATTGATATGATTATGTAAGTTTTGTATGCTTTAAATATACGTAAATAGCGTTTATTTTGAATGAATTTATCCTTTCCTACACTATTTATTTTAAATTAATTTGTCCTTTCCTGCACTATTTATTCTAAAAGCTGTTCGCTTTTGAATGTAAGCAATATAGAAACAAGGTTTTTCTCAAGCTCGTGTTATTTTTAAGTGTTCAATAAGTAGAATTAATCCGTCTGTATCAATATCATTGGTATACTAAATACCAATGATATTAATACGGACGGATTTTAATATTGTATATTAAAATAATCATTATTAAGAAGTCTGTGTAAAATTTTGTATTTACCATGATTTCTAGATTACAAAGAGCTCGGTTGATTTTTATTTGTTTATTTATTTTTTTACTTTCGATAACATTATAGTTTGTTACAAATAATTTTATTTAATATACTTAAAATGATGTCAGTGTTTTTAACTTTTTATAAGATTTTACAATCATAATCCTGCTGCCAAGGGAAATTTTCGGTGAATAAATATAAATTTGTATATATTCTCTGTGCTAAAACTGTTTTAGTTTTGTTTTTAACTATTATGCTCAGATGTAAATACTGAGCACGTTTAGTATTTTTAATCAACGTTTTGCACGTTTATTAATAAAATACTCATTTTAGGACTAAACCTTTTAAAGCTTTTTTATTTTAAATAAAATAGATATCTGATGACCGTGTATAATTTTCGTGCATAAATACTGATAGGTACTTAAGTTATAAAGATCCTGTTCGTAAAAAAAAAAATCTCCCATTTCTTTTTCCTTCTTTCGACAATCTTTTATTTTCTAACCCAATAATTTAAAATTGTGCTGTAGCTTTAAAATTTTTTATGTTAAATAAATAATTCTTATGTACTATGTTAAATCTCGGTGTATTTATAATGATTATTTCAATGATATAAGTAGCTCAGTTGATTTTTTTTCGCTTTTGAAAACATTATACTTCTCTACAATTTACTTTATTTAATATACTTAAAATATGCCAGTGCTTTGAAAAGTTTCTATAAGATTCGACAATCCTCTGCTTAGAAAGCAACGAATTTTATAAAATTAAAGGTTGAGTTGGATGTGATCGTAATCTAAAGCCGAGACAATAATGTATTTTGATTAATTTTAACACAATTATTTTAATTGGTAAATAAATCATATGAATTGTAATTTTCCAATTGAGTGAAAAAGTGCCTAGGCCAGGTTTTGAACTAGTGACCTTTGGCTTAAGCTGTTAGTGCTCTGTTCTGAGCTATCCCGGACAAAGCTGGCGTCCACAATTCACTCGCGTAACTTTTTCATGAGAGCATCTTGTTTGTTATCTGAAACAGCTCAACCTTAATACCAGGTGATGGAACTCTAAATAAATGCTGGATACATAATTACACTTGATTAACTTGGCGTTCATTGTTTTTGCTCTTATCAAAAGTTTACCCGAGTGAATTGTGGCCGCCATGTTTGTCCAGGATAGCTCAGTTAACAGAGCATTAGCAGCTTAAGCCATGGGTCCCTGATTCAAATTTTAGTCTGGACACTTTTTTTTTTTTTTTACTTAGTTATAAAATTATAACTCAATAATCTACTTCGTAAATTGATTCGTTTATAAGAAATAAATTGTTTTGTTCAAAACTGTCGAGGAATTCTTAGCCAAGTGCAGGGAAGGGGCTGGCACCTGTAAAATCTAAACCCCTGCACAATGAAGCTATGGATGAGACGCCAGGTGTCAGGTTCAAGTAACCGACAAAGGCCCAAAAAATATTTTGTATAATATATTATAATTTATAATATAATATTTTAATATAATTTATTTTAAAAAACAAATGCGTATATTTTTTAAAATAGTAATTTTAATAGTTTAACAATTTTGCATATTCCATAGCTGTTATATTAAGAGTGTTCACAGATTTTAAATTTTCTCGTTCAATAATGCACTTCTTTCTCAAAAATTTCTGAAATCATTTTTATCTGAAGGAATTGGAACTTACAGGCTGCGAAACATGAAAATTTCAGCCTATAAGTACAAAGAATTGAACATTTTTTATTTTAATTTAGGCATAATTCATTCTTGAATTATAATTGTCTATTCCCTGATGATTACCTTTCACTGATTAGCATATCGTTAAAAATGATTTAAAATGTTATACATGGCTATATTTTCTGAAAGATCGCATGCAACTGTTTGTTTTCTTGTATCTTCATTAGATCAGCAAATGTTATGCATTTACGAATGAAAGTGCATTTGTAAATAATATGTCAGAAAGTAATATTTTTCTTTTATGATTGATTGCTTTTTATCTCATTTATACGATTATTAATTTCAGTATATCTCTGAGATCCCAAACATCCAATGTTCATCTTGAATTTTTTGTACTACATTTCACGTTTTCTCTATAAAAATGCCTGTTGCAAAATGTTCATTTGGTGTAGTCAAAGAACTCTATTATGAAAAATTCATTGATTTTTTTTTACGCTTTGTTGAAACCTCAAGCAAGTGTATTTATTAAAAAATACAGAATTTTTGCTCTGTTTGTTTTTTTTTTAAGAAAAGGAACAGAAAAAAAAATAAAGCATTATTTAACATATCTTTTTAGAATTTCTAAATTGATATATCAACGTATAATCGTAGATTAATTAATATTGAACTATTATTTGATTAAAAGTGTATTTTTGTAATATTGCAGTCTCCATTTTTTTATTTACAATTTATTTTTTACATTTAAGTCTTTAAAATGTTGTATTGTTGCAGTTTCACAACACTTTGGCATATTTTAACGAGCATTTATTGACGCATAATCTATTGTTGCTTCAACTACCATAAAGTTGTATGAGTTACAAAGAATATTTAGCGTTTTATCACTTGTGGCGGGCTAATTGTACATAATTTTACATAATACACCTTCGTAGGTAATTTTTTCAAATTCTAGCATATTAGGAAGTGGATTAAAAATCTGTTGCTAAATTCCATCTTTACATACAAAAATCAACTTGAGCTAAATAAACTCTTAATGTGAAGATATTTATTGATGGAATGACGAGGAATGGCACAAAAAAAGAGTAATATATACGAATGAGCGATATAAGGGGGGATTATTGTACTTTGATCGGAATAGCTGACAGGAAAATGTATGAAAAAAAAAAAAAAAACATTAATAATATGTAGTAAACTCCTTTGCTCCTTGTTTAAGATGATAAAGTATCTTTGTCGCTGAAAAAATCATAGTAATAAGATTACTTACATATTAGTATAAAAGAAGCATATATTAGTATTTTCTTTTGACAGAAGAGAGTTAAAACTAAAAGAACTCGCATAAATTATGCAGGGTTTTTTTTTGTGTGTGTGTCTTATAAAAACGGCGTTTTAATGTTTTCATAGTACTGTAAAGTTATGCATTCTATCAATTTAAAGAATGATTTGGATATAATAGTAATCTAAAGCCATCTGTTTTGTCAACTGACTTGCTCAGCTCAGCTGAGCTGAGACCGCCAGCGTCACGTGACTACTCAAAATCGGAGAAGCACGGTAGCCCGTCTTTTTCGTTAGCCCCGGGAAATATAAAGTGCATGGTGGATATAGTATAACGTCATATGAGTGTGAAAAATGTATTGAAGCATAATAAAAACCCGATTAGGTAAATATTGGCGTATTTTAACATTATTGCTCCAATTATAAATTGAAATAAGTTCATTTATAGCTGTATTCTTTTGCGTCTGTTATATATATTTATACATTTTTATGTAGCGTTTTCATATGATTCATTCAACAACATTTCGACTGCTTTTTTTAATGTTTGTTTTGTGTTGTATGTTAAATTTTGAAATTGATTTTTCAGAACAAACATCCTTCAAATTCTGGGCAACGCCGGCACTTTAGCTTGTAACAGATAAATGGCTTTTGTATCTGTACATCTAATGCTAATATTATAAAGCGTTATAATATTATAAAGTATATAATATTATTAATGCTTGTACGTTTGTGAGGTGTTATCTCTGAAACTACATAGCCAACTTAAAAAAATGTTGGTGGCCATCTCTGCTCCGAAAAAAATACTATTTTATGTCAGTGCAAGAACCTACATCGCTGCAGGAGCAAAAACGTTCTAAAATTGTGATTTCTGCGATATTGATTGGGTTAGAAACTTTAAATTTGGTGCGGTAGTTACTTTTAAGATATAAATACACGTAATGAAAGCTCTCTAAAAGGTTCAATTTGACGGATAAACGTAAACATTTCTAAAAAGGTTCTAAACTATGATTTATTTGGAATACTGAAATTTTTGGGATACTGTTGGGGTTAGAAACTAGAACTTTTGCATGGTAGTAATTAATAAGATGTAAATGCTCGTTGTAGAACTAATTCTAAAAAATAGAAAGACTAAACAAAGCGGAAAAAGATCTAAAGATGATCTAAGTAACGAAGAACATGGAACTGTTAGGAATATAAACATGAAAATTGACATGGCTGTATTTATCATGACGTAAATTCTCGCAATAGAACAATTTCTAAAAATGTCGCTATAAAAAACAGTGCAGAAACAAAAAACTTTTAAAAATTTTCTATTTCTCTGTTACTGCTGAGCCCAAAGTCTTGAAATTTTGATTCGGGTTAGTTTTAAAATATACAATTGTCTCTATGAATGGTTTCTAAAAAATTTAAAATTTAAAAAGATGAAATTAACGGAAAGCGATCTCAATTACCATTAATTTCGAATTATTAGGTACAGCAACTTTAAATATTTCATAATGCTGCATTTCCTCCGCAAAACATGCGATTTAAATGCAACAAAATTGATAGATACCCACCTAGCATTAAATAAATTGTGTAAATATTGAATAAAGACCTGTATGAAACAGTGAGTAGGTTGCCCGAAAGTACTTGTTAAAGTGTTCCTTCTCTAGGCTTTTCTCTCTCTCGCCAAGGCCACTAACAGAGGGAAGTGCCGTTTTAAATGTGATATGAATTTTTTATCCGATTCATTTTTCTGGACATTTTATCATAAGGTCATATTCTCAATTATCATTAGTAGATTTTTTATATATTAACTTATTCTGGTGAAATTTTGTAATCGGGTTCATATTGGCGTATGTTAGCTTGCATGATTTGCTGAATAAATATGTATGGATTTGTAAATTACTTCAAATGACACTTTGACAGCTCAAAAGTTATGCAGACGATATATTCAGATGTTGTGTCATACTTTATGTTGTAATCATTGCCGATTTCTTTTATTTAATACATGCTAAATACAGCTCAACTTGTGCAGAATATGTTTGAAAACAAAACAATACAGCGTATGTAGTGGCCAGCATACACTCATCATTTAAATCCGATCGAGCATATCTAAAACACACTCTAACGAAGCATTGCATGCCACTTTTGATGTATTCGGTACTTTGATACTATATTAGATTTTGAGAAGAGAATTCCTTAAATGTTATCGACAACCTCATTGCATCCGTGGAAAACAGATATTGTACAATATTAACTATTCCGGGGGAGCACACATCATATAAAGTATAGTCCATTCTTTTTAAACATCATATATTTGTCATTTAAAGTTACTCAAATTGGTGCGGAGCATCTGATTATGCTCTTGACATCATTTTATACAGTTAAAATTCCGATATAAGTAAATTAGTGTTTCATTTTCTATTTTACTTTTAATATATTGCGTACTTTCAATTTTATATCCATGCATGGCTGTCTTGAATGGTTTGATTTCCCATTTTTTTAAACAGTGTATACGAATTTATATATAAGATTTTGTAATTCTACAATTCGTTTATTTTCATCATTTCAATTTTTCGCAGTATATGGACAATTAAAGATAACATCTCATTTTCTTTGCTTCGACATGTTATTATTAAATCTATGTTCCCAGTAATATCGCTCAGACTAATCCCTCTGAGGGAAGTCCTAGTTATATTATATTGATATATATATATATAAATTTTTTTTATATATTTTATTTTAAGAATATTTTTATAGTAAAAATTATTTTTTATGAGAAATCGAAATACCTAAAAACAAGAGTAAACTTGGTGAAAACAAACCTTTATATTTTTCCCCTGAGCAATGCAATATTCAGGTTGGCGAGTGATCAAGAAAAAATACAGTCAAAAAAAGAGGAAACTACCAGTATTTTCTTCTAGAAAATACTAAGAATAATGTAAAGGCGGATTTCTCTTTAACAAAATACTGGTATTTAACACATTTTTTGACTGTGTTTTTCAGAATTGATGCCCGCTAGTTCAAGAAAATTATAAAACACTTGTAGAGGTAATCGTCTAGAACTAGCTTTTGTAGAATACTTCCGTGCCATGTGGTCGATCACGTCGACGCCAAATTTTGTTGAATTATAGAACTTTACAGTTTCTGGTAAGTGTTTATCACCAGTTTCAAATGTAACTGATGGATTAGGGATGAGATTTCCGCTTTTTTGCACACCAGTATTTTGTTAGAAAAAATTGTGTTCTCTTAAATCGCAAAAATGTTTCGATTAAATAAAATAACATTTTCTCTAACAAAATACCTGTGTGCAAAAAAGCGGAAATCTCATCCTTGTGATGGATGTCGGGAACTTAGAATTAAAACATATTTATTTTTCTTCCATTGATAAACTCAACGTAATATCATCTTTGGCAAGAATTTGGCTACTGTACAAAGACTTTTTTTTATTTTATGGCCTGTGGAATTTTGTTTTTTGTCCCGATTGACTGTTCCAATAATGCTTGTTTTGAGTGACTTCAGCTTTTCTGCAAAGGGCAGTGAAATAAAGAAGTTACCTGTGGTAATGCTGTAACCTTTGTTGCAGTATGGTTGTATGTAGTATGGACTGTTCCGAGATCTACTTGATAAAATGTGCATTAAAATTAACGGCGGTCATTGTGACCGTTTCGGCGGTTCTAGGTATACTACTACTACTTCATAAATTTTGGCTGACTGGAAACTTTATCACTGGTATATCACAGCTTTTCGAATTATATAAAAAGTCACGGAAACTGAAAGTTTTACTCCAAATAGAAACAAATTGGTACGGAATGAAAGTTTAGAAACGGTCAAAATGGCCGCCTTGGCGGTTCTAGTGCTAAGCATATAGTTCTATTATACGTGTATTAGTTTTGTATTTTATTTATTTATTTATGAAGTTTTAAATTTATTAAGGAATATAGCCGGAAGCAAATGGTGAACTATTTATATAGATTTAGCCGCAAACCGGTTAACCTTTCGTAAATGAGATGCACGCGATAGATATAGACTTTTTTTTTTTATGATGTTTAAAAATTATTTCAAAAAGCATAAAAAAACCGTAAATTGACATCGAAATTTTCAACAAACTTCATTTGAAGAACACTTTATTCCTATTCGATGGTGTAAAAGTTTAAATTATGCGATCATAGAAGTTTACAAAATTTCAATTAAAGCGATATTTAATCAGGTGTTGCCACGGTCGCTATGTCGCAAGCGTTACTCGCGGATACGTTTTTGCTTTTTAATAAAGATTTGTGATATTTTAATATTCGAAAGAACAAAGAATGCAGCATTACGGATTAAACTCTAAACAAATTCTTAACCATTTGGAAAAATGGTTATTGTCCTCGTCAGGGTAGGAAATCAAAAGCACATCTGAAGCGTTTTATTGGTTTAATTCACATTTAGTTCGTTTTCTGATTGGTCTATATAGTAATCTTTACTTTCAACAGAGATGGATACTTTTGTTGCCACTATGACAAAAAAATAATGAAAACTAAAAAAAAAAAAAAAAATTAATAACTCAGAAAAAAAATTGAGATACAGCTTTCAAACAAATTGCATTTAAAAGTAAATTTTTTTCTCTATACGACGGTGTAAAAAGTAATATTGTGGAATGTTTAGTTGGTTGTATTTATGTCGGCCAATTATCTGCACGTGGTATATAGGCCCTAAGGGGGGAGTGCCTTCCGTGGAGGTCTTTCTAAGGGAACATAACCCGTATTAACGCTTGGAGAACCAAGGTTCGAAGAAAACCACGAAAACTCCGAACGATTAGGCCGACGGGCGCGATTGGGATCGAACCCAGCACTTCCCGTCTACCAGCTTCGAGAGCAGAACCTCTCGGCCACTGGTGGGGCTGTGGAATGTTTAGAAGTTTAAGAATGAAATTTCAATTAAAATGGGTCGTCAGATTTCTACGATGGAAATGCCTTTTCCCGAACAGCCAATGAAATGCTTGGATAATACGTAGGTTTCAGGTGGATAATACGTAAGTTTCAGGAAATCGGACGGGACGCAGGCGATTTTTGTCGCTTGCAATTTTTACGTGTAATAACACTATTAATGTTTAATTCACGGCGTACGTAATGTATGATCAACTCCGTGCGATTTTTTATGTCTTAAATTTTAGTCTTTAAAAAAATCATTTTCCAAATGGTCGTTGTAATTTGTTAAATTGCATTTTTTTTATTATTATTATTGGTTTCTTCACTTTATGGCGGTAGTGTAGGTTTGCGTGACAGAAATAGTCACGAAGGCTACGCTGTCGGCGAGAAAAACTGTTCCTAAATTTTTTTCAGGTTATATAATATAGATAAAACCTGCTAAAACGAAATCGCATTAATATATGAAATGATAAAGATTAAACCTTTTTTAAAACTTAAACCTTTTTTAAAATTTAACGTTTAAAAGTAAAAGTACTAAATTTAAAACTCCCAAATTTTATTTAACTTTTGAAATACCGTAGTCTAAGTCTGATTTGCCCCTGTTAACTTGGTTTTCCTACCCAACAATTATTACTTTCAGGCTTCAAAATTGATCTATCTTTAAGAATAAAAATGCTGAGGAAAACGCAATTCTCCGGTTTTGTGGTGAGGCTAAAGATCCCAGATGCCGAACCCATAAAACGTCATAATGCCTAGATAATTGTTAGCCTATGAAATTAGATCACCTCCTATTTCTGTAGTACCGCACTCTAGCGGAAATATTCGATATTTAAGACGGGACAACGAAAAACCCGTGGCTTTTTACTAAAATGAAGTGCTAAAATAACTGCCGTCTCCCGGCAGCGCACTTGGGGGAAATCGGGCCGCGTCAACTCTCAAGTTATCTGGACCTGGGCTTTGAAGGATCATATGTAACTGAAATAAGGCCCAATAAAAACCAGGTCCAAACGAACGCAATCTCCTTTACTTGGACTCATATTTACTCACCAGGAAATGGCCACGACTACCAGAAAACCATGCCGTTCGACGAACCAGCCACGGTTCGCCCCTGCACAGTACCGGCCGTCCGGAGCGGGCCGCGATGCTCAAAAGCGCCCATAGTCACCCCCGAGTCAGAGCATCCCCCGATGACGGGTCCCCGCTATATATTACAGGAAGTCGACAGGATTCGAACCTTTGCGGGGAAACCCCAATGGATAGATAGTTATTCAAATAGGGCATCATGAATTAAAGAAAACACATTTTAGATGATTAATTTTTGATTTCCTAAATAATTTTACCTTCTGTGAAAATTACATATGAATACCGACCATCAGATTCTGAATTAATTAAGTGAGATTCGAAAGTTTCAAAATTTATTTAAAACTTTTCGTTTGAATAACTATTTTGAAATTTAGGTTTCTAGAATTTCAATCTCGAGGATTCGATTTAATACGAAAGTGCCGAAGATATGCGCAAGTTTATTTTTACACTTCAATAAATTTTAATTATATTGCACACTAAAGAATCATTATAAACAAAATATTCCTTTATAATATTTTATAATAATGTTTATTCGATTCTTTTGTATGTTGCAGTCATATTACACTTCAAATATTTAAAATGGAAAATAATGAAATGCAGAAAATTATCTATTTATATAAAATCCAAGTCTCTGTGTGTCCCTCACGATTCCGGTAGGACCACCTCATTGAAATGAGTAATTGTTGAAAAATACTAATGCAGGGTTACCACAGTAGCGCCAAATGTTGGCCAACTTGGCAATAGCTGGCTGATTTGGTGAAATTCCCATTTATAACTATTAATCTTTCATAAAGGAGGTCACCAAAATTTAATTTAAACTCCGCTCTTTTAAGATATTTTTTCAAAATCTATGGGTGAGAATTTAAAGTACATCTTTACATCTTCCTCCCGATGCTACTAATAAAATAACCGCCAATAGACGACGCTGTACTGTATGAGCTCCTAACTGCGCGATTTTATTGTGCTTTAGGTACATTTCCAGTATAAGTGCCTTGGCGAAAAAAGAAATTTGGCAACATTTTCCCGGAACCTATCCACTGTTTCATTTTATATGCACATGCATTTTTTTTTTCGATATTTATACGATTTATTTATACGATTAAAAAAGCCGTTCCTCTAATTTTATACAGAAACAGATGTAATTTGTACATAAAAACATGAATAATATACATATAAAATAAAGATATAAAAAAAACACTCATCAAGTTTGTTTTAATAGCTGTTTATATGATTTGACAACAATTCTCAATATTTTTCCGTTATACGGACACCATGCCAAAATGTATGCGGTGCTTTTCGATTATACGGACAGCATTGTCACCAAGCTCAATAGTTGGCGCAAAATGAAAATAAGGTGAATTGAAACATTTGAAAAATAAAAGAAAAAACATTCTCTATAGTAAAGTGGGCATTTTAAAAATATAACATTTGAAAATTACAAACTTTTACGAACTATTTTATTAAATCACAAATATATACTTAAAATAAATGAACAAATAACTGTTATACTATAAAGTAATAAAATAAAAAATCATATTAAACTGCTGCCATAAAATTATAAATATCTTTCAGCATTGCAGTAAACATTTCATTTTTTGAATGAAGGCGTAGCCACATAAAATCTATGAGATACGACTCTAAATGATGACGAACAGCTTCCCGATGTCTTTTGTTGCGCCATTTTGCGATGCCCCATAATCTTTCAACATTTGGAGTATGACATACAGTATTAGGGTCGACAAAATTGTATTTGTGATTTACTGTGAAATGATCATAACCAGCACTTAGCAGTTCATCTGTTTTATATCCTTTCCAACAATCTGTATAAATAATACATGACTTTCATCTACTTCTATAATTTTATTAGGTCCACCGATTTTTCTATTTGGTCGAGAACATAAAGCATTTGCACAAACTTATCTCGAATAACTATTCCAGGTACAGATGTCATATTCGCCCCATATTGGCGCGATTTTTTTCGGTTGCCAATTTGGCGAAAACATCAACAGCATAAACAACATAATCCGGGTTACCACATCAAGCAAAATAACGACACTTTGGCGCAAGTTAAGTACCCTTTGCCTATATGATTTGGCGTCAGAAAAAAATCGCGCCAATATGGGGCGAATATGACATCTGTTCCCTATTCCATTCCACTGTTGTGTTGTGGTTCATATCAAGTTGCAGCTCACAAAACTCAATCGATGTCAACTCTTTGCACGATAAATATATAAACCTCAAATCATTAAGAAAAGTCACCCGCGATCCTTTAAACCAAGTTTTTTGTCGTATTTCTACGCTTTCTTCGCATGATCGTAAGCTACAACTCAATTTCGGATTTCCAGAACTCATTCATAATTTCATTTCATGATTTTTTGAACACAATCTTTTATTATGCAGAATTCCAAATTCCTGAAACATTTTTATCACAACTTTCTCATCATCTGGTAATTGCCAAATGATAAAATCCATCTCAGCATCAGCAGTAAAAGTAAACTACAACTTTATTAAAAAAAAGCATTTTTAATTCGATTAATAGCGGATTAAAAAGCTTTCCAAGGTTAAGGTTAAACAATAATCATTCACGAGATTCACGTTTCATAAATAACAAATCACAATGTTTCGCATGGTTTACAATAAAAATCTACGATCAAGGTTGAAATAATTGGCGCATTAGCATACATTTTAGCATGCTGTCCGTATAACGGAAAAGTACCATGTATGCTAATGCGCCAATTATTTCAAAATGCTAAAAGATATTTGTAATTTTATGCCAGCAGTTTAATATGAGTTTTATTTTATTGCTTTATTTTATAACAGTTATTTGTTCAATTATTTTAAGTATATATTTGTGATTTAATTAAATAGTTCGTAAAAGTCTGGAATTTTCAAATGTTATATTTTTTAAATGCTCACATTAGTACGACAATATTTTTTCTTTTATTTTTCAAATGCCTTAATTCACATGACTTTCATTTTGCGCCAACTATTACGCTTGGCGACAATGGTATCCGCATAACGGAAAAGTACCCAAATCTCACTTTCTGATGCTCAAATTACACCAAACTTTTTTTTTAAAATGCCAAATCCCCTACAGTGGAAAAGTATCAAACTGTCTATTATTTTGCGCTATCTGTGTTATAGTTTATACTATATGCAAGGTGAGTGGAGCGAAGAGTTTAAACATTAAATATTAAAGTTTCGGCACAGATGTCATATACACAACGGGTACTTAACTGTCATCAAAGTGTCGTTATTTTGCTTGATATGGTAACCCGGATGTTGTTGTTTATGCTGTTGATGTTTTCGCCAAATTGGCGTCGGAAAAAATCGCTCCAATATGGGGTATATATGACAACTGTGCCAAAGTTTCTATAAAGCAGTATAAGACTAAAAATTAAGAATAAAATAAATGCAAAATAAGACTAATGAAGAAAGAAAAATCATGCGTTAAGCATAGAATATGAAACACTTTCCAACACTTCCTGAATGCTTTAACAAAACTTCGTTATTTAGGAAAATATGGTAAAAAAGATAACTAAGTAAACATTTTAGAAAACGCATTTTTTAAAAAAAATTGATTTCAGCAGTTACCGTCCATAGCAATAGTACCGTTATTACATGCCACTATTTAGCTAAAATTTAATTTAAGCTACTCTTAAAGCTACTGAAATCATATTTCCAGATATTATCATCCATAGACGGGTATGTATCCAATTCTTTGCGTGACCCTGTATATCATTTTATCTATATTCTACAAACATTTCTTAGTAATCTAAATGCAGTTCAGCGTAAAACTGCATAACTCCTTTAAAAACCACCTTTAAGCAATTACTCATACTCAGGAACCCTTACGAATTCTTTTGTGTAGCCCTGCATATGAACTGTAGCATTTATACACACGGTATAGTATGCATAAATGTAGTGAAACATAAAAGCGCATATCATAATTAAAAATGCATTTCTAGCAATCATTACTTATGTACGTACAATACTTCGGAGAAAAGTTTCTTGGCGAGAAAGAAGTTTGCCAACGTTTTTTCTGACAACCTATTTACTGCTTCATACTCACAAGCAATTTTTTGCATATGTATACAATTTATTTAATGTAAAAAAAAACTATTTAACCATTTTTATAAAGAAACAGAAGTATTTTTTGCACAGATGTTATATACGCATCGGGGTTGGCGTGATTTGTCTCTGACGCCAATTCGGCAGAAATCTCACTTTCGAATACCAGTTACTTATATATTTTTAAATTATTTGCCATCATTTTGAAAAGGAAATAACTATAAATAAATAAAAGTTTGAATAATAACTATAGAACAAAACAGTTTATATAATTTAAAAACAGAAAATAAAAGTAAATAAACAATGGCACAGATGTCATATTCGCCCCATATTGGCGCGATTTTTTTCTGACGCCAATGTCATGTACGCAATGTATACTTAACCGGCGCCAAAGTGTCGTTATTTTGCTTGATATGATAACCCGGATGTTGTTGCTTATGCTGTTGATGTTTTCGCCAAATCGGCGTCGGAAAAAAATCGCGCCAATATGGGGTGAATATGACATCTGTGCCTAAACAATTTATTAATAAATAAAAAACAATAGCCGGCAAAATAACACCATTTTAGCGCCATAGGTATCCCGGTTCATACCTGAAATCTGTGCCGTAATTTGTTTATAAAAAAATATTATATTTAGAAACGATTTTTTTATGTATATAAGTGCATATATAAACAAAAATAAAAGTTCATTAGATTTGTTTTCATAGCTGTATATTTTGGCAACATATCTCACTTTCTGATGCCCGAATTACGCCAAGCTTTTTTTTAAAAATGCGCTATAATGGAAAAGTACCTAAATAAATAATTAACAGAAATAACCAATTATACAAACTAAAACATTTTATTTCGAGATCAAAGCATTGTTTTTAATTTCGATTAAAAATACATATATCTTTGGGGAACAGATGTCATATTCGCCCCATATTGGCGCAATTTTTTTCGGTTGCCAATTTGGCGAAAACATCAACAGAATAAACAACATAATCCGGGTTACCACATCAAGCAAAATAACGACACTTTAGCGCAAGTTAAGTACCTGTTGCCTATATGATATTGGCGACAGAAAAAATCGCGCCAATATGGGGCGAATATGACATCTGTACCATCTTTGGATAACTTTAATTGAAATTGGGTTCACGGCTTAATATCTCATTCCATAAACCTAAACAAACACAAGTGATTCATTCATCGTGAACCGTAAAAAAATATTAAATCATTGAGGTAATCATTCACAAAGTAAGTTCTCCAACAATCAATGGACAATATTCTAATGACGTCATAGTATGTAAAATGGTGGCGGTATCATTTGTTTATGGTTTGAAATCACAAAGATTTAATTTTGCAATGTCTCTTAGTTACATTAGTTTATTGTCGTATTTATGAGATCAGAACAAAAGCATATTTTTTCATTATTTAGTTATTAAAGACGGAGAAAAATTATAAATGTGCATGATTTGCAAAATTTAAATAATTTTCTTTCTTAATACTAAAAAATAACATCGGGAAGTAACAGCGAGTTTAAGTTAAATAAGTTTAGCTGTTTAATTCTGTTGTAATATTCAAAATAACTGTATTTATTAGATTTCAGTAAACAACATCAGGGTCCGATTAAACTTTGAACTTAGAGGAATTACAATGTCATTTCAGGACCTTTCTTTTGGAGAAGCTTTTCTAAATTCCACATATACATGGAAACTCTTCAGTGTTAGAAATATTATTCCTAGGACTTGCATAACATGAGAACGGCCTGCAATTTTACACAAGTTTTTGAAAACTACTTTATATCAGAAATTTTACTAAAATCTGGTTACTTTTTTGTTATACAGGCCCACACTATTAGAATTATGACAAGTTGCAGCCAATTTCGCCAAAGTCGTAACCAAGATCGTGAAGCACACACATATAATACCATATAATACCATTTTATGAAATCGTATACGATAATTTAATAGTTTTTACCTTACTTCAAGTGTGTAATTTATTTATTTTTAAGGATTAATAATCTAAATTGTCCAATATATGAATTAAAAAAAAAAAAATGTAAACAAAGACTGAATAGACATGACCGCAAAAATCTGCAGAAAACTTGGAATTGTGCAGATTAGTGGTCTTCTACTGTACACAGTTTTTCATAAATGTGTTTCGTTCTTAAAATGTGTTATTTTCATCTATCACTGCGGAACAAATGAGAAAACTCATATTTTTGCACATGAGTTGTATATATCTTTATATCTAAATTTCCGTCATTTTTGACGGGCTACCTTTCTAGTTAATTATTAAAAGCCAAATATCATTAAATGAAACAATTTTGTTCACGATGATTCACTTAATAAGTATAGTTTAACATGCATGCTAAATAACAAATGAAATTTTCTATTGTGAAGGTGTCAGATATTTACTTTCACTTTATGAATCACGTATATTCGTGAGATGATGATACTTATTCAACATTTTACACGAGCATAAGATAATTTAGTATCACGAATAAAACTAAGTTTAAAAGTTGGCAACTAAAAAATGTTATAAATATTCAGTCATTTTATTTTAGATATAGAAAATAGAAATTGATATATACACTAATATGATGAACATCAGGGATTAAAGTTTACCGGGATATAATTTTACTCCAGTCGACCGCCATTTTTATCGATTGCCAATAAGAATCTCTTATGCCATTGTCCGACTGCAGAACGAATCTTTTTTTAAGAGGTTATCAAGCCCCATTCATGCTATATGGCGAGTCTAAACTTCTGTGTTGTTTGCTATTTACTTTAGCCTAAAAAATCCTCCAAACGCAATAATCTAAAGGATTTAGATCCGGTGAAGAAGGTGGACAATCTTCATGAATGACAAAGATCGGACAATTGACATGGAGCCAGCCTGTGTTGATTTAGCTCGGTGCAAAGGTGCAGAATCATCCAATTCTCTTTGGGATGCAACCTGCCAGCATGTGGTAATAAATGTGTAGCCAATATGTCCTGTTTGTAATATTTCGCATTGAATTTAATCTCTTTATCGATTAATTTTAAAGGCAATTTTCCATTGTTTGATACTGCAGCCCAGATCATAATAGAATTTTTGTTCTTAAAGCTTTTAACAGTTCGACAGGTTTCATGTATATCGTCGAAGGTTGCTGAATATACGACATCATTTTTAGCATTATAACACTGTGGAAAATAGCTTATCATCAGCAAATATTATTTTGTCAACACTTTTCCTACCGTGCTGCTTCAGCAATTTCTTACATCTTTGAAATCTTTTTATTCTTTGTGCAGCAGTCAAACCTTGAACTTTTTTTTTCGATAAGAGCGAAAACCCAGGTCTTCATTTATAATAACATGAATAGTTTTGCAACTCATATTCTCTTCTGCAGTCATTTTATTTGCGGAACATTGTGGATTTCTTCGTACCTTTTCACGAATTGTTTTGATGTGCTCTTTTGTGCAATCTGAGCGTGGACGACCAGACCTAGGTCAATGTTTACAGCTATTAGTATCCAATCATCGATGTATAGATCTATGTATAAATGTTCCATTAAAACCACGGCATTTTAATTGCTTAAAGATTTTACCTGCGGAAAATCCGCTATCAAAGAGCTGTTCAATAATCATTCTTTTGGCTTCCATCGTCAAAATAATTTTAAATATTTGCTTTATACAAAAATCGTCTGTAGTATTAGAAAATTTTCAAACGCTGAGATAGAGAAATAACATGTTTTACCAAACGATTAAAATTAATTCTTAATATTTTTGGCAGTGCAACAGAATTTAGTAGCTACCCTGTAGATTTTTAGGCCATAGAACTTAGATGATTAAGTTCATTAATTTTTAAGTTTTTCAAGAAATGTTTGTGTATGTAAAAGGTATTCGTGACAATCAGCTCCAACAAGTTAAATTCTGAACAATTCGACATGTATTTTAAAATTTTAGTCTGAACAGCTAACAACTTTCTCACTGAATACCTACAGTCTTGAAGATGTAATATGAATAAAATTAACAAGGGTAAATCAAAAACATTTGCTAATCTTTCGCAATTTTAAACCGTCAAGTTACATTTCAAATAAAAGCTAAATTTTATCAAAAATTAAAAAAAAGAGCAACAATCGCAAGAATAAATATTGATTTGAGAATTTTGGCATAGAAGAGGGAATTTTGAGTCTCTGTTTGGGATATCTAATTTTACTTGAATGTGTCGAATATTATTTGTTGAAATACTACATGAATTCTGATGGATTGTTTACGCTGAAAACTGTTACTGGGTCATTCAGAAAGTCGTGTCCGTTTGGAAAACCACTTTTGTACTCGAAAATTCTGCCCGGTAATTATTAGACGTTAGATATCGGAATCAATGTCTAATAATTAAGTGGCAGAATTTTCCGGTACGAATTGATTTTCCGAAACGGACACGACTTTCCGAACGATCCAACAGATGCATGGTAGGGATTTAACGGCTTTGCAAATACCCGTACATACAGAACTGGTCCGAGTTTCAGTTTTTACCAGCCTTCAGGCTCGAAGTTAAAATTTTATTTATTGACAAACTAGGGAATTAAGCCCCTTGCGAGCTACACCCGCCAACCCCTGTAGAGGCTTCGTACAGGTTTCACAGACTCTAAAAATACAGCAATGTGCCCTGTCTGAAAAATATTATCAGGTTACGGAAGATTAAAAGATATTATCACTATAATTGCGACTGTCTTCTGTAATCGGATTGCAATGTTTTTCCTTTTGAATGATGTATTTTTCGGTTGCCTTGGCCTCATTCATCGTTATCTTAACAACTGCCGGCTGTTTTTGGGATTGATAAGTAAGAACTATTACACATTTGAAAATCGGCTTGTATAAAATTGGTTAAAAATGTCGCTATTATTCTGACGTTTATAACGCCGCCGGTATAGACAATATTCTTCCTTTAGGCTCGAGATTTTAAAACTCCGTCTGCTTATTGGACTATTTTTCAGGACCACGGCATTAAAAAGCATTATGTTTTAAATTTTTACGCTTATATTTCACGTTTTGATCGAGTTTTAGATATTTTCAGGAAGAGGTTTACTTTAATCAAGAATTCTTTCCTCTTATTTAAATACACCATCATTCATATTTTCACGTTATTCTTAAAATGTATGTTGTTTAAATTAATTAATAAGATTATTCTAATATGTTTGATCTAATATGCTGAATATTTTCTAATATGTATTTATCGAATAGTAATTTGTAGAAAATAAATCAAAAATATTTTGCGCTTACATTTGCCTGTATTTATGGTGTATCAAGTTATATAATATATGATGTTTCATATGATATAATATGTATCGTTTTAATATACGACTTAATTTTCCCTATTAAATACGTTTCTCATGTAATTATTTATTTATTTTAAAGTTTTTTCTCCTATTCAGATTCACGGGCACATAAATTATTTAATTTGAAAGTGTTTCGGTATATTATTATTTGAGTTTTTTTAAATATGACCTATTATTCACAATTAAATTTTTTTCATTCGTAATAATTTATTGTTTTAAGCACTGTAAACATGACGATATTTAATATTTGGTCATTTTACATGTGGCGTAATTATCATCTTTAAATGCGTTTTGGGTGTAATTTACTAAAGTTTGCGTAATTTTTCAATATTTATACGTAACTATTTTGACGTAATATTCCATATTGTCTGCATTTAACAAGTGATCACTTATTTTTTTATTTTTTTTTATGTTCTATCTGGTTTTAATAATTTCCCATTTCAATTTCAATTTGAAAATGACGACAAAAAATAATTCTAATAATCCCTTTTTTTGCTCCCCACAAAAATGGTTATATATGCAAACATATACTTTACGTCTATGAAATTTATAAAAAAAAATGGAGATGAAAGACAATTTTTTTGTTTTTTAAATAAATTTATTCCTAACGTTCAAAATGAAAAAATAGTTTTTACTTTCTCAAACTTTCCTGAAAAACATAATTTTATCACAATATTGTCTTCACTATTGATTGGAATACGAGGGGTGTTTTTTTAAGTAACGGCCGTTTGAAAATAATAACCAAACGAAAGAAAAATTTCAAAAACCAATCAAAACAAATTTATTTTCAGATTCTACATACATTTCTTATTTTTCAACATAGCTGCGGCTATGGTGAAAGGGATTTAACCCCTTAATTCTCGGTCCTGTGATATTCACGGGCTGTGAATGTTATTCAGATTGTTTGATTCCCACCAGTTTTATAAAGTAGTGTAATTGAATTTATTATAGTATCATTTTACCTGTCATTAAATATGGTGAATATTTCTTTTTTTTAAAGCGGTGCCAATAAACAATTTAAATTTTTAAACCGTAATTTAACCCGTTGGAGACCAATGGTGCATATGCACCCATTCCGCAAAATGTGCTTAAAAGTTTGATACCAATAAAACAGAAAAGTAAAATTGATTTTGTTTAATAGCGACATTTTCGTGATTTATAAAGTTAAGTCAAATAATTAACAAAATGTGGTGCCAAACGAATAAAATTCGTGTAAAAGATGCCGGTCCTGAACAGGTTAATGCTACCGTTTAGGGGTTAAACACTTGTCATACCTTTCAACTAGATTTTGAATACCCTCGTCATAGAAACTTGCCACTTGCTCCGATAACCAAGAAATCACGGCCGTTTCCACGTCTTCTTCATCGTTGTAGTGGCAAATAACGTAGATGATAAGAAGGAAGAATTTGGAAACCGTAACTAACCGAAACAGTGTAAACAGCTCTGCTGGGAAACACACTCAAAGGAAAGATCCAATAATAGGCATTCTTCATTGCATCTACCAACTCGACAATGTTTTTTTTTTTTTCTTTTTTTTTGTAGTAAACTTAAAACAACGCCTTCGTGCCAACGCCCCGCGAGAATTCAAAACATTTCTTTGACAGTTCGACTTGTGATTTAGCGATCGTGACAGATTTTTTTATATGATCTGTTTATGTTCTGTTAATATGATATATTTTCTGTATTGCAACTAGATAGCCGATGAATATGTACAATGGAAAAATCTTGAGTGATGCAGGACTCTGTAAAATAATAAATTTTATGTATCGAAAGTTCCACTTTCATTCTAAATCTAACATAACAACTAACAGATTCATCTAACTCCATCTAACTTTTGTATGATCTTTGACCTAACTCCCACTAAAGGGGTTCTCCCTCGGAGAGAAACCCTCTCAACGAAAAGAGAGGGGGGGGGGCGCACTGCTTTCGCGCGGACAGGGGATAGCAGTGAGCACAGCGTTAGTCCTAATTTTGATAATTATCGCTATTGGCGATCACGCCAAAGCGCGCCAACTTAATCTCGTTTTATATTTCGCGCCTTTATGCGACTTCTACTGCCTAGCTATTTGCACTATTTCGTTGACTGTCGGGTACACCGCCCCTTGAATACTAGGCCTGGGCGCTGACACAAAAATGGCGGCTGTCGAAGGTGGATTTTTTTTAACGTAGGTACGGTCCCTTAAATGTAGACACCAATATTTTATAAAAGATTTCTCTGACTCAAGGTTCTTCTACATAAGGTTGTTCCATTTGAAGGATAGCCAATCAGAGTAGAGCAGGACTGAAACGTCACGTGGCGGACAAGATCGGAGAGAGACCGGCCGTGACAAAGTAAATTGATGAGTAAAAGAACGGAATATGAAATAAATATTTTTTTTTTTTAAACAGATCCTCGAAAGTAAATTGAACGAAATCACTTTCCTTAAAATAATTTGTTCAAACACTGATTGGAGTTAGTTAAATATAAAATACATAATGGTTAAATAATATCGCGATACATTTGTTTCATTCAAATACTTCAGTAAATTCGCGAAAAAAATTAAATTTTTAATGCGTAAAAGTACAAATGAAAACTTTAAAACTATTGTAAAATAAAATGAACGGATGAAATATATGAATATGATGACACAGCAGTAATAATAAAAAGACTAGAATTATCAAACAGAATAAATTTAAAAAAACTCACATCAAAACTTTTAACAATAATTCATTGTCCGATTACTAGATATAAGTTTTCAAAAATTTTCGAATGCCACTATGCTTATTCAGAATTAAAATCAATATGATTCAAATATTTATAACAATATATATACACAGGGCTTAGTTTCTAGAAAAAAAAAAGTACCGGAGCTCTAATATTGTCCAGTGATAACAACAAAGTTTATAACACCCTCCTCCCCCCCACATACGCATATTTATATTTCATACACTATTTCAAATTTTAAAGCAATTTCGTCTTCCTCAAAAAGAAATTTATATTTTTGACATATCTTTAGGCATTAATAACTAATAAATTCTAATAAATGAACAGAGCAAAAATATTAAAATCAGGAGTGGGAAATTTTCAGAAAATCCTACTCGTCACGGACTTCTTTGTATTGGTGCGCAGTATTTATAAACTCTGGTCTGTTCTGACTAATATTTAAATCTTCACTAAAAATAAAGAAGTACTGGAGCTGCGCTCCTGTGATATTCGGACCAAATTAAGCACCGTGCACAGCTAGAAAGTTAATCAGAAAGAATATTTTAAAAACACGAACAAAAAACAGCGAGTGGAAACAGCAGAAAAAGTTGCGCTTATTCTGACATTCCTTATCGCCATTGTGAAACCATTGGGAAAAAAAAAAACTACACAGGACACACTATGTCACATACGTAAGCGTTTTGGTAGGAAAGAACGCAAGAAATTTGAGATGGGATGAGGGAAAGAAATAACAATTTAGGCTTTGTTTTTTTAGAAACACTATTTCCGCTAAATTCCGGAGTGAGCGCCGGTGAATTCAGATCGATATTTAAATTTCCACTAAAAAAAAGAAGTAGCGGAGCTGGGAATCAAACAGAATACATTAACGATAATATCCAACGCAAATTAAGCACTGCATATAGGCTAATACTTCAACCCTACATTACTTTTCATCTCAAATTTCTTCTTCATTTTATTAATCAGAGTAACACGAATAAAATATTTAATAAAATAAATATCATCGTTATTCTGTTTGCGAATCGCCGTGTTAGCTAGATACGAAGTGCATGTCGCTGCATCAGCAGCCGATGTACAAGAGAACTACGAAAAATGTAGAAAATCGCACAAAAATCGTTATCACAGCGCCCCCTTCCAGTGTTACATATCCATTTTCAACTGGGATCTGGGGGCAATAGTAAAAAATATACGCATAAAGTTTGGTTCAAATCTATGCCTAACTTTGTATGCTTTCCGGTGAATCAATAATGAAAATGGAACAAAAATCGCTATTACAGCGCCCCCTCCCGGCGGAATATCCCCAGATTTAACCTTGACTTGCTGACCATAGTCAAAAATACATAACTTTGTATACTTTCCGATGATATAATGAGACATACATATATACAGACAGACAGATATTTTGTAAAAACATGTTTTTCGGGATTTCTGACATTTAAAACGTGTATATCCGTCGGAAACTGGAAGTCGAACAAAGATTCGACTACAATATGTTTTTCTGTTATAGATAAAAAAAAGTAGAAAAAAGATAATGCTAAAGCAAATATGTTAATAGAGGAATTTTTTTTAAAGATAAAAAAAAATCCCTATAACAAAAGAAATTTTTTAAATTTTTTATGCAATTTTTTACGTTTTCTTTTTTAAATTTTTGCGGCGATTTTTCCATATGAGTAAAGGAATCTGGCTTTATTTTTTAGCCCGCTATTGTATTAAATCTTGTCATTTTTTTCAATAAAGTTTATTCGGAGTTGGCACAGAGATTTTCGCAATTTTTCTCGAATTTTTTAGAATTTTGAGATTTGTAAAAGGAACTCGGTTACCAACTTTTAGCGAAATATAATAAATTTTCTCCTCTGCGAGTTTCGAACCCCCCCCCCCCCCCCCCCCCACACACACACACACTTCATGGCGATTTGTCTGCGTTTGTGAAAGAAATCTGGTTTTAATCTTTCATTCTAATATAGTAAACGCTGTCTTCATTTTTTATTTTTTTTTTACTTTCATTAAAGTTTATTCTGAATTTCTCGCGATTCTTTTATGCAGTTCTTAGAGATTTTCGCGTTCTGCAGGAATTTTTTGACGCTTGTAAAAGGAATTCGGTTTTGAAATTGTAGCTTAGAATAGTAAATTTTAGTGTTTTTCTTTGTGATTTTCCAGAATAATAATCGCCAGTTAACAAAATGCCCGGATTTTGAAGAATTCCGAATTTCGACTTCCGCATTTGAGACTGTATTGTTAAATCTGTATACGTGTTCTCCGAGTTATTAGAACACGTTGATATAGTGCATTCACTAGTTTTTTTTAAAAAAAGGCTGTTAAAATAACATAAAAATAAAAATCATTCACAGAAAAAAATCCAACGCAGAACAGCATACAGAAATGGAGTTATGAATAAAGAGGAGGAGACATGTAGTGTGCTGTCTACCAGTTGCGAGTGAAGTAACTGAGGAGGTTGTCACAAGATGGCGGCGGCTTTTTTAAGATAGGATCTTCAGTTTCTGATTACCACTAGGCCGAATATCCCACCAGTAAAATTGAATAGAAAACTTCGTCACATTTCTACGTCTTATTCATGGAATTTTTTCTCAAAAATGTCGTAAAAAGTTTTATTTCTTTTTACTGGTGTCAGTATGCCTTGTAAAACCTTCAGTTTGTTTCCCTGGTTGTCACAATATGGCGGAAACGCAGTACCTAACTATTGCCAAAGTAAACTCCTACCAGTAAAAATGAAAATCTGTTTCTACCATTATTTATGACTGAAATTTTGTAATATTAAGGCGTTTAAATAAGTTGAAAATTTCTATATAAATCTACTGGTGGAAGTTTCCACCGACAGTAAACAACGCCTGCGATAGCGGTTACAGTTGATGCTTCACCATTTTAAGGATATGTCAGTTCCTCTTTATTAATAGTTCCATGCATACAGAATACTATTGAAACGAGCGAAGCGAGGCGAATCTGTCCGCCACGTGACGTAATGCGCGAGCAGTTAGGGAATTTTTACAGTTGGCGCATCGCACGAATGGTACCCCCCCTGCTCTGACTTGTTTAATCTCAGAAAACAAGAGCGGAAAAAACTTTAAAAAATATTGGTACGAATATTTAACAGACCGTGCACACGCTGAAAAAAAATCCGCCTTCGGCAGCCGCCATTTTCCTGTCAGCGCTCAGGCCTAGTATTCAGGGGGCGGTGGTCGGGTATTTACATTACGTCAGTGGAACTTTCCCTTCTTCACGCTTCAATTTCTTTGGTAATTGTTCCAGCCGAGATGATGTTTGAGATAGCGGAAAAGATGGAAATCGCTCGGCGCAAGGTCGGAGCTGTAGGGGGAAGGTTCCAAAAACTTCCCAGCCTAAAGTGTCCAATAAAACTCGGGTTGAGTTGCGGTGTGAGGCCATGCATTGTCATGAAATAGCAAAATTTCCTCTGTCAGCATACCCCGTCTTTTGTTTTGAATCGCTCTGCGTAGCAAAAAACGTATTACTGACCATACCTCACATGGGGCGGGCGATTCGATTATTTTGAATATTTTAAAGGCACAGAACAGACCGTACAGGTTACCTACACAGCTGCAACTGAGCACAGTTGTTCCCAAGGAATGCCGGGACACGTCGCAAGTACTCTTTGCGGCGCACACGCTATCTATTAGTGTTTACAACAAAACGACCCTTACTTAAAAAACACTCCCCGTAAATGATAATATCAATTTCAATTTGAAAAAAAGAAATATAGTAATCCCTGTTATTTTCATTTTTTCTACAAAAAAGCAGCAATTTCGTTGCCATCATTACAAAAATGTCACTAAAATTAGAAAAAAATTAATATTTCGAAAACTAATTCAAATTTTGAGATTCTAATACAACTTTTGATACATGTGGATCAATACGGATAATTGGTGTTAATTTTAAAGATAAACGCCGCACATTTTAGGAGAAATAAATGTGAAACGCAATCAGTGGTTTAATCAATCGTTTCATAAAATTAGTTTCATTAGCCTTTTATATATATAGGATAGATTGAAAAAAATGGGAATAAATATATCACATACCTTATAAATATTTTCTTCTGAAATGTTTTTTGTTGGCCCTTGTGAAGATGAGATGGGGTAGTCAGAAGCTGAGTACTCTCGATCTCTAGCCAATATTCGGAAGGTGTTTGGAGTCAATTTAAAAACCAGTCATAGGGCTCGGACTCAAAAGTTTTATGCACAGATTGAAAAAAAAAAAGAAAGAAAAATTTGCTATTTGAGAAACAAGAACGTACTAGTATGTTTATATTATTAAAAGATGATGATCTACTCTTTAAAATAATAATATATTTAAATACTCACACCAGAAAAAGACTAAAATATACTTACTTATAGTTTTGTAATTTTTGTCTAATACGTAGACATTCTCTTCTGGTATCAATTTCAAACTGCCTAATCTGTTGCAATGATTAGAGGCCGGAATAATAAAACAGAGAGCACAGTCAAACTCGATTCACCTCCCCCTTATATGGCCGTAACAAAAAGTCGAAATCCCTTTGTTTTCGGGGAATCAGAGTTTCTCTCCGGAGAATTGTAGGGGGCGCTTTTACCTACCTGTGTCTAATGAAGAACCTCCCTTGCACGCTTGTGTTATCTTAGGTATGACTTAACTGAAATTACGATTTTTGATTTAGTAAAAACCGGCTTATTGCTGTGTTCCATACTGTACTTCCGATTCACTAAAAAAATTCCAGAAATTTCTTTTCATGAATTTCCTTCAAATTTGGAGTACAAACTGTTGAAAAAAAAAAAGACTTGTTGATTATTTAAAATAATGAAACATGAAAAAAAAAATATTTATTTATTATTAGTTTTTTGCTTCCCCGTATTTCATGACCAGCACCTACAATATTTAAATTTACTGAAAATTGTTCACAGTGTACGCATATCTATATTTTTCTAAATTAAGAATTGTGTAAATATCCATGTTTTTTTATTAAAAGAAAAGAAAAAAAATCGATATGAGTTGATTGTGCCGGTTATTGACAAAAAGACTTGCTTATTTTGTTGATATTATGAAACATGCAAATATCTTTTCAATTGTATCATAGTTTTATACCATCAGTGTCCAGAATTATAATATTTAATTTGATATGTAATTTTGCTATTTTGCTACATGCTTAAATATTTCAGATCAACGCATATAATGTCCAAATTTATTGAAAATTGTTTACAATGTACATATACCTATATTTTTTAACACTAGAACGCCCGGAAATTTTACTCAAGTTTCATAAAAATATTTGACAACAGAATTTTTATTTAAAATTATTTGACTGATTTATTTAACGTAAATCTTCGTGTTTTAAATTTAATTTATTTTATGAATGAATTTCTGGTTCCGATTGACATTTAATCATATGGTCGGAGTCGGATCGACTCCTTCCGGGCGTTCTAGTGTTAAATCGCGCAAAAATAATCAATGTTCTGAAAAAAAAAAAAAAAATTCGTTGTGAGTTGATTGTCGGATACTGGCGAACTTGCTTATTCTCTTAATATTGTGTAAATATTTTTTTTTTATTATAGTTTTTATAATATAACCGCCTAAAATTCAAACATTTCATTTTATAATTTCCCCTGTTTTTTTTGTTGTTGTTGTTGTTTTTGTTGTTTTTTGTTGTTGTTTTTTCTAAAAATGATAGAAATCTATAATTATTATTTTTTTCTATTTTCCTGTACTCTTCATTTTCAGTACCTCTAATGTTTACTATTGTCCAAATTTGTCCGCAATTAACTTTATATACCTATATTTTAGAAATTAATTAATCAAATTTTTAATTTGCAATTAAATTTAATTTAAATTAAAAAAAAATAAAACTAAATGCAGAAATTTACTTATAATATTTCTTTTCCATGTTATAGTAGCGTTTTATTTAATATATTTTTAGTTGCTTATGTTTAATACATTGTATTTATTTATTTTATCTCCAAATCCTTCACTTTTCCTGTTTGCAGTATAAAAAACGCCGAGGCAAAATATACGTATATTATCTATAACCTTTTATAACGCATATACAGAGACGTTTTTCGTATTTTTATGTGTGAAAGTAACACTTAACCCCTTCACGGTTGCTTAATATTTGGAAAAACCGTCAAAAAAGTACCTATTTATTTTATTATAGAAATTGAATAATTATAACAGGGTTCGTACGGGTGCTTGAATTTCATGACTAAGAAATTCTCCAGTACCAGTATTTTCTTCTGGAAAATCTCTCCTGAAATAAGGCGAAATTTCGTCCGTTTAAACAAGATTTATTTTTCTTACAGAAAAATTAGAAAAAAAAAAAAAGAAATTCTGATATTGGGCCTTGAAAATAACGGTATCCGTACGAACCCTGTTATAAGGTTTTTAAATAAAACATGCAATTAGTTTTTTTAAGGCGAAAATAAAAGATGTTATAGAACAAATTCATATTTGTAGAAAAGCCATCATGCGAGAATTCTGTGTCTTAATGTTTGTTTTTCACTGTACAAATTAATGCGAATAAAACCTTCATTTTTCACATCTTAGATCTTTATTTATCATCATCACACACATTTTCACAAATAATATTTGAAATAATATATATACACTAAATTTTGAATATTAATAATTTTTTGAGTGTTACATATTTCGAAACATGCAATGCAAAGCCCAACATTACAGTCAGCGCAAAAGCCACACCTAAACGGAAATATTCAAAGACTTCACACCGAAATGCCAGTTAAATTTTTCTGGTTTCAGAAGTTTTTCCAGCAATAAATCCCCAGCCCGGAAATATGACGGGAGCGAGAAATAATGAACGACACCCCAGCCAGTGATATTGACGGGGGCGAGAATTAAGGGGTTAATAAGCATTATTTACAGTAGAGAAACTACAATTTACAGTAGGTATTCGTGTTAATTGGCGGTGGCTGTAGTCTTTAACGATTCGGAAACTAAGGGATGATTGTGCATGTGCAGGCCGAATAAGGCAGGTGATCGAGTTTGGCCGTGCAGAGAGCTAAATCTGTAGAGGCTAGAGATGCGGTCTCGGCATCGATCTTTAGAACAATCTTCGGGTTTGTGCTTAAAGTCAAATTTTTATTTATTCACAAATTGTAAAAGAACTGGAATGTCAGATGCTATTTTTGTACCAAGAATGCAGTAAAATCATTTCTTAAAGAATTTCACTGATTTATATGACTTCCTCGAAAAGACTACATTTCATAACATCACATAGAATTTAATATAACATTAAGCATGGTTTCGGTGATAGATGAAGTTTTAATCCTTTCAGGGGAAGACGAATTCTGTTCATAAAATGATGAAATAATTGACTGACACTAGAATTTTCAAACGAATTTCTTAGAAAACAAAACCTACTATTTTCAACTTTCATTACAAAGCAAAATTTTATTAAAATTTTCTTCGTGCCACTTGACAGTTTTGGAATTAAAATTGGGTGGTTAGACCATGTGATCACCGCCCTTGAAAGGGTTTTAAAACAAAAAGAATTTTTGAAAAATATGCAGCATTGTGTATTTTTTCCTTAAAAAGGAAGAAAAAAGAGTAGCGTAACATGCATAGATTTTTTTCTTTGGAGTATCGTTAAGACATTGTGTATGCGTTTTGTCTACCACTTTCCATTATTAAAGGGCTTTGCAGAAATTCTTGACATGTGATTTTGTTCTTTCTTTGTGACATTTTATCCCTTTTTAGAGGCATTTTCGGACATATGTTCAGGTGAGAACAAGTTTTCTACCGATGAGATCTACCTCCCTCCCATAATTATGTGTTGAGTTTTGAAATACCCTATATAAATACAATTATATATAAGTATAGAATATTTAAGCATATATCACAAATTTATCTATAAAATAAAATTTGTTGTTACTTTATTTAAAAGAAACATTCTATATTTCATATGATCAAATTTATAAAATTATGTACCGAAAGTTCGAATAGAGAATACTTTTCCAACTCAATTCACGTTCTCACCACACTCTAAAAAATAGATGTTTAAATTAGCTACTTTTACATACGCATATGTATAAATTCGTAAAAACCTTTGTCAAATACTTACACTCTTATCGTTAAAAATTACCTGTATTTATGTGTATTTATTGGCTTAATGGAAGAGTGTAATTTGTTATAGCTTCAAAAACTCAAACAAGTGTGTATTTGGTAGAAAATAGTATCGATTTATCAAAACTGGTGTGTTAATTTAATTTACAAATTTTACATGTTACACAAATATCTCTGTATTTTGCATATTACACCGAAATATGTGTTAGAATATTACACAGGTATATGCGTAAGAACATAATATCACACAGAATTATGTGTACGAATTTTAAACAGCTATATGTGTAAGAACAAAACCTTATACAGGAGGGTGTGTAACAATAATATTTGTGTAAGAAATATGTGTAAGAACAGAATATTACACAGAAATATGTGTTCATATGTGAACAGAATAAATAGCGATATTTGAAAACTTGGCTTGTGTAATAGTAGCTGAATAGTCAAGTTAATGGCTTAAAAAGACGCAGATTGTGAGTTCAAATCCCGTTTCGGTATTGATTTCATTAATGATGGCCGATTATTAATATTTTACGATTTGTCAACCGCGGCCACTTGATGGGAAAATCTCTTAACTTTTTCCGGCACGGGCAATTTTTGTTGTAAAATGATGAAATGATTGACTGATACCAGAATTTTAAAACGAATTTTTTAGAAATTAAAAACGTGTTACTTTAACTATTCATTGTAAAAGCAAAATTTTACTAAAATATTCTTGGTGCCGTTCGTAAGTTTGGAATTAAAATTAGGTATCCCGACCCGGGCACACTGTGCCGGAAAGGGTTAAAATAAAATAATTAGTTTATAAATAATTTCTAACGATATTAAAAGTTCGAAGTTCTAAGAATGTTAAATTTATCCGTCAGGGTAGAGATAAATTACGGTTATGTACGCGTTTACGATAGAAATGGTCAAATGACTGAACAGTTTGTTGTAGGTATTTACAAGAGTACCTCAAAAACTTAATGCTTAAACTTTTCTAATTTTATGGTATAGAAGTTTACCCTGGCATGTTTGGTATTGAAAAGGAAGTGTAGTTACAGTTCATTTACAAGGTCGTTCAAAAGTATTCAGTTACATTATGGTCTGTGGGGGAAAATCATTTACGGATTATTTTAATGGTGTTACACTATTTTTAACTCAATGAAATTTATATATCTTATTGAGATGCACTAGAAGATAATTACTATAGAATTAGCACTTAAATATTTATACAGGGGAACAGAAAAGTATTCCGTTAGGTATGGTCTACGGAGAAAAAATGTTTGTGGGGCTTTTTAATGATGTTTTTCTGTTACAAGCATAATAATAATTGATATGAATTGTTGTGGTGCGCTACAAAATGCTTCCTGTAGAATATGGGGTACAAAGTTTTTATTATTCATTTACAGGGTCACACAAAAGTTTTTTTATGTACAGGTCTTCAGGGGAAACTTTTCACATTTAATTATATTGCACTATTTCAAACGTGATACATTAGTGAGGTTTACTACAAGATGCATGCAGTAGAATCAGTGTTGCAGTTGTAAAAAAGGCAGAGAGTATACGCTATAGGCAGAGGGTATACGCTAGAGTCATAAACGCTCATGTTTAGGGTCTGCGCTACAGTTTTATTTGTGAACAAAGGGTTCACGGAGTTTCTTAAAAAACCCAGAAGGTATATGGCGTATACCTGCGTATACGCTCCGCTACACCCCTGAGTAGAATACGACATGCATCGCACTTATCGTTCTTTTACAAGGGGACATAACAGATTTTGGATATAATGCTGCATCCGAAGTAATGTGAGAAAGTTGTGATTGTTGAAAAAGCGTTTTCAGTTATGGAATGAGTTTTTAAGTTTAACTAAATTGTTGCTTACTGCGTGACTATATACCATATAAATGGGTACATGAACGAATTCGTAAGCAATATGGAGGATGAAATTGAATTACTTAAAAGTGTTTTTTAACTTGATACATGCATTTTCAAGCTCAACTACATTTAACATCCTAACAGAGGTTTGTAGCATATAAATACAATCATATACAGGGCAATACAAAGTTCCGAATACATGGCCGCCTATAGATTATAAGGTACGAATTGGTTATCCCGTCGACCAATTTCGCCAAATTATACAAATCGCCAAACTATTCGCCAAATTAAAAAAATTGACATAATTTTGTATTTTAAATAACGGAAGAACAAATAAAATAGTAAAATTTAATAAAAATACAAGTAAAAAGTCGAATTAAAAATACTTGATAACGTAACAAACTCGTGTATCGTGTTTAATGCAAGAGATTGTGACATTTACGATCAACCATTATTGGCATTTAATTTTACAGTTTGGCCATAGTTTTCTAGTCGACGGGATAATCAAGAAGTACCCAAATAAATTAGTAAAACATTTAAAAATTGCAAATAAAACGTCGAATTAAAAAGACTTAATGTCGTAACAAACACATGTTTAATGTCATTTACGATCATCTATTATTTGCATTTAATCTTAAAGTTTGGCGACAGATTTTTGGTCGACGTTAAAACTAAATAGTACCTATTATAATTTTTGGAAGTATGATTTCAGTAAATTAAAGTGTGTTTTTTTGCCTGAATTAAATTTCAGCTGAATATGTGACTTGTATAGAAACCTATAGGTAATTTAGGGGGATTCAAGTACGTTATCGTCTAATGGTATAAATTGCTGATGGTGAATGTTTACTGTGTTTTGCACTTTCATACTATAATACATTTTCTCATACTATGTAGAATATATACAAGTCTATATATTATATACAGGGCTGCATAAAATAATCGAAGTTATTTTTCAGATGTTGTAATTACTGAATAGTAATTACAGTAATTACTGTAATTATTGAAATGTTGTTTTCAAAAGATTTACGTCTTTTCTGAAATATTTTCTTAGGTATCTTATTTACATTATTGCACAGCGAGATTTTGTTAAAGTGTTTCATAATCTATGCTTGACACACGATTTTTCTTTATTGTTTTATTTATGGTGCCATATATTAGAAAGAAACTGAACAAAAATTAACTTTTTAGATTTCGATACATTAGATTGAACATAGGCGAGTCTACAACATAGTGTTACACCAATAACAAGAAAAAAGAAAAGTGTATTGAACTCGATTTGATATGTTCTGTAACCGCTCATATTCACGCAAAAAAATCTGGTTAACATAAACCAGTTACGCGGTATGGTAAATTTAATTTTACTTATCATATAAAGACATTTCTGGTTTGAATTCACGTTTGTGAGGACGTTTCTAATGCTGTTCGTCTCTGAATGTTTACCCATTTTCTGGACTAAAGACAGCAGCAAATACCTGTCCATATAAATAACGTGAAAATTATGTTTCAACTTATTTCCGGTGAGAAAAGTGTCAATTTAATTTTGTAGTTTTGCACAAAGAATTTCGTTAGGTTGTGATGCGAAAACTTCTTTTTGAACATTAAAAAGAGTTATTTTATATGCAAATTCAAAAACCAATGAGTGAAATATAAGAAGATTATTACTATGGGGGTAAAATATTGGAGTTAATCACAGACATTGGAATGGAATACACATGAATTCTTCGTAGAACATAATGTGAGTGCGGTGAGATCAATACAAATGGGCCCTTTTTGTTGTAAGTCCTCCATGGAGGCGATACTTTTTATTTTTTATTTTGAAAAATGAAAAATATCTGAAAACATTTCAGACCCGGGATCTGACCAAACATTATGCACGAGAAAATCAGATTGAAAGATCGAAATACTTTTTTTTTTTTTAAGTTCTTTAGAGTACGAAAATGTTTCTTCCAACCGGATCAAGTTACCTGAATTCTGGTCGTGCACGAAATAATTGTGTCTGCTATCGATCATAAAAATTAAACCGTGCCACAGAAATGGAACTAGTAAGACTGCTATTCACCCAGCCTCCGAATTCTCCTCACTAAGGTTCAATAACATCTAGCTTTTCGACTAAGACATTTGGATCATTTAAATCTATCCAAACATCCAAGGAATGTTCTCTATGCTGTGGGGAGCACCTTCTCTTTAATTTGTCAGATAAAATAAGATTTTTTAAATCTTCGAGTGAAGGTATATTGAGCTCAGATAGCCAACCTTCAAAGTATGTTCTAAGCTCGAAAAAATAGTCTTTCCAGGTACTTTCTGGAATTTTCTTGTGCTGAACGAACGGGATTCTAAATTTTTCAGCGGTCAATTTGAATCGCTTCAACAACAACGCCTTGATACGTTTGTAGTCCTGGGCTTTTTCTTCCGGTTCCCTAGCAATGAGTCTAGCAATATCACTAGGTAAAGCGCTTATGAGGTACGTAACCCAATTTTCTTCCGGGACCCCTAGAAGCTTTAACTGTTGCTCACACAGTACTAAGAAGATGTTCATATCATCTTTGTTTGGGCCAAAACGGGGAATCAACTGTTGTAGATCGATTCGCGGTTTTTCATAAGTGCACCTATTATTTACTACCTCTGAGTTAGATGCTGAAGTCGGATGGGCAAGGCGTAATTTCTCAAGTTCGAAAGTCCGTTCGCGCTCTAAATTTTCTTTTTTAATTTTACATTGTTCTTGTTCGAAAACACGTTGATTTTCTAAATCTAAGCGCTCTTGTTCAGTTTTTCTATTCCCGACTATAGTTGTTAGTACGTTTTTAGTATAATCCTCCTCGTAATCAGCGTGCGTTGTAATTAAATTACGTAAATCGACCATTTTCATTTCTTCAGTGGAAGTTACGCCTAACTCATCGCAAAGGACACGTAGATCCTCTTTTTTGCCCTTTCCCAAAAATGCCATTTTGTTTAAATTTAACAAAACTATCAACTAAAATAAAATTTTGATTTAAAAATTCCACTTCAAAACTAGAATTTGAATTTAAAACTTCAAGAACAAAATTTTCAATTTCAAGAACAAGAATTTCAATTTAAAAATTTCAATTAAAAATTTTCAATTTCAAGAACAAAATTTTAGATTTTCTACGTAAACCTATCCTTACACTCAGGCATTTCTTCTTTACAGAAATCATAACACATAATATATATATAATATATTCAAAATATAATATAAATACTAGGGGGCTCTGCCCCCTGCAAGCTACGCTCGCCAACCACCATTCAGACACCGCAGAATCTAAAAGCACGCTAATTTGATCGGTTTTAAAAAGATTAGAGAAGATTGAATTACAATTGACAAAACCTATAGCGATCTCCCTGTAAACGGGTTTCCATTCAATTCCCTTTGATTGCAAAAATTTAAGGCCGAATCATTTGCTATTAAGACATCCACCGGTTGTTTTCGTGTTTGATTAAAGAAGACCAGTTAAACATTTGAAAGGAAGCTAAAATAAAATGAATTAAGTAAACAGAGTATTTGCCTCCCGGTATTTTTTAACAGTGTTATAAAACGATTGACATAATACAATTTACTGCAATTACTACAATTTACCGCTTTAACCCCTTCAAGGGCGGTAGTTCATTTTTGGACCACTTAATTTTAATTCTTAAATGCCACATTGGCACCAGAATATTGGAATGAAAATTTGCCTTTTATTATTAAGTGAACAAAAGCATTTTCGTATTTCGAAATTTGTTTGTAAATTCTGGTGCCATTTACTGATTTCAACATTTTACGAATAGAAGTACCTTGCCCCTGAAAGGGTTAAACGCATATTAATGAATTTATTATTTTAAAGTTTCCTTTCTCTTTTAATATTCGCGTGTAAATACAATTTTCAATAATATCCTGCTTGTAACACGTACTCATTTAATAGTAATTTTAAAGGGGTTTTTTTCTGTTTTTAAAAGTTACGTGTAAATAAATTTTTAATCGTTAGGAAATATTATTCTTTGCGCTGTTTTTAGAATTGAAAATAATCTCTATAATAATATCCTAAGTCATGTGACTATTATCAACAGTTCTGGGCGGATTCCTTCGCTTTTTATATTCCAGGTGGTCATTTTGGTACTTTAATGTTAGCCAGACAGAGGCGATAAGTCGCCAAATATTATTCTATCGCCATGATTTCACTTATGTTACAATAGTCCAAGTCATGTAACTGCCATAAACAATTACAACACTTCCCTTTTCCTAAGAAAGGTTTCCATTTTGATTAAAGAATCAAAGTTATTTTTTCGAATAAAACTACATAAAAGATGCCATGACCGCAAAGTATTCTTGATACTTTTATGTTAGCCGGGTGCAAATCTCGCCAATAGCTTTTTTTAACTCGCCAGTTAGCATTTTTTTATTTTTCGAGTGGAAAATTAAAACGGTACTACTTGGTTATCCCATCGACCAAAAATCTATCGCCAGACTATAAGATTAAATGCTGATAGTGGTTGATCGTAAATGTCACATTGACTTGACTGTAAGGAAGTTACACGTGTTTACGCCACCAAGGGATTTTTATTTCGACGTTTTATTTTTATTTTTATCAATGCTAGGCACAGATGTCATATACTCCCCATATTGGCGCGACTTTTTTCCGACGGCAATTTGGCGAAAACATCAACAGCATAAACAACAACATCCGGCTTACCATATCAAGTAAAATAACGACACTTTGGCGTCAGTTAAGTACCCGTTGCATAAATCGCGTCAGAAAAAAATCGCGGCATTATTGGGCATATGTATGTATATGACATCTGTGCCCAATGCTATACTAATTTATTTCGGCACAGATGTCATATACATACTGTATATTGGCGCGAATTTTTTCCGACGCCATTTTAGCGAAAACATCAACACCATAAATCCGGATTACCATATCAAGAAAAATAACTATACTTTGGCGTCAGTTAAGTAATTTTGCGTATACGACATTGGCGTCAGAAAAAACCGCGCCAATATGGGGAAGGGGCGTATATGACATCTGTGCCTTTATTTGTTCTTTCGTTATTTAAAATAAAAATTACGTCAATTTGTATAATTTGGTGAATGCTTTGGCGATTTATATAATTTGGCGAAATTGGTAGATTGGATAACTAAGTAGTACATTTAAAACATTCCTTTGAATTTGAAATTAAATGTCAGGATTTCTTGCAATATTTAATCGGGTTTGGCGTGATTTTTTTTTTTTTTTTTACGACAATTTGGCGAAAACCTCGTTTTTGAATACCTGTTACATATGTACATGTATTTTTAAATTATTTTCTATTATTTTTAAAATGAAATAATAATAAATAAAAGTAATTAATTAGTAACTATAGAACAAAGCAATTTATGACTTTTTTTTTTTAATAAAAAGAAAATAAAGGTAAATAAACGTTTATTAATAAATAAGCAACAATAGCCGGGTTACCATGTCAGGCAAAATAACGCCCTTTGGCGCTATTTAGGTAACCCGGTGCGTATATGACATATTTTTCTTTTCGTTTCGTTTTAAAAAAAGAAAGAAGTTAAAGCCATTGATTTTAAATTTTTCAGTTTGAAATGAAAGCTTTGTATTAAATAAAATGATAATGAAATAATAATAATAAAAAAACATTGTTCTTAGCATAGATTCAAGTGAGGCCAAATTAATTTAAAATAATAACCCTTTCTGAAATACGAAAACAATATCAGTTATGATTAAAATTTGAGTTGCCATCATTAGAAAAAAGTATATAAAATTAGAAAAAAATTAATATTTCGAAAACTAATTCGAATTTAAAAATTCTAATACGAGTTTTGAAATCTGCGAATCAATATTGATTTTTGGTGTTAATTTCATCGCAAAGTATACCATATTTTAGGAGAAATCGCCGTGAAACATAATCAGTTGTTTAATCAGTCGATTCATACTTGCGTTTCATACTTCCGTTACATATTTCCGTTTCATAAAATGCGTTTCATTAATATTTTATATATACTAGAGGATCGTACCCGGGCATCCCGGGTTAAAGAATGTAGGTGAAAACAATTTTTTTTCTAATTGAAAACTAATATTTTTTGTAATATGCAATAATTTTTTTAGATTGACCACTTGCATTAAAAAAGCATTTCTCATATGGAAAATACGAATTATACAATCAAATAAATTTTTGAAATTTATCAAAAGCGATATTTTCTTATTAGCCGCATGCTAAGGGTTATTTGCCAAGAATTTACTACTTATGGCATCCTTTTATATTCTGATAATTTCAGAGCTTATACATGTCTGGTAAATTTGTGTTTCATTTATATTACTTTATTTATTTATTCATAGGGCAGTTTATTTTAATGGACATTAGCCGTAAGAAAATTATGAACTCTTTATTTTGTTTTAAGGAGAAACGGATTAATCTTTCATAATCGAGCTCCGCGCGATATAGATAAATTAAAAAAATATTTCATGCTTTAAAATTGTTTTTAAAACCATAGACAATCAGTAAAATGAGATGAACTTTGCAAACAAATTCTATTTGAAATTAAAAAAAAATCCCATTTGGTGATCTAAAAATTTAAATTGTACGATTACAAATATGTTAGATAGGTGTTTTTTTAATATTATTCTTTTATTTTATTATAAAAGAAGTATTAATTTCGTTAATTTGTCTTTCACAAATATGTTAGACTAGCAGCCTTCGCCCGCTACGCTGGTCGGTTTTTCTAAAGAAATCTTGAATGAAAAAAATATATCTGTGAATTTGATCATGCGTTTTAAAGCAATATGGACCTTTACTTGGTGTATCCAACCGAATTGCTGAAAGCAATATGAATGTCAATACGCTATTATATCTTTTATCGAGTCATACAAAATTTAGACTGTTAAGGATCAATTTCTTTAGTTGATAACTTTAGGTAAAGAACTATAGAACAATATGTAATATACTAAAAGAGTTCATGAAAAATTATCAATGCAAATCTCACCAGAATCTGTTAATTGGACTTATTGAAAAGGCTGATCGTTCATAATAATTGGGTTCGCCTGATTCTAGAACTTTCATCTATAATTCTACAATCAAGCAACCTAACGACCAAGCAACACCAAGCAAATGATATGTGCTTTATACTAAACATTCACTGAAAAATTAACTAACCGATCAAGTTTCATTGAAATCCACTTAGCAAAATCTTTTAAACTGGAAAATATACAAAAACCTTCCCTAAAAATGATCTAATTAACAGTTTAAATCCCATAAAAATTCAATCAATGGAACCTTTAAAAAAACAAATCTTTCAAAAGTGAGTTCATCTGATTTAGAATTTTCCCCATAATTATTTAACTAAGCAACGTTGAACGTTATGTTTTATACTAACATCTTTTCTGAAAAATTATCTAACTAACAATGTAAGTCCCGTCAAAATCTATTCAGCAGAACTCAAGATATAAGCGGCCGGAATGAAATTTCTCTTTGCATTATTTAAGTATTGCGTGGCAGCGCAATACTTATTTATTTCCAGTGTCACTGCTCAATGTTAATTTAACATGGAAAAGCCTATGGAGATCATAACTTTTTCATTTTTTCTTCCCACCTTTTTGTCCCTGATGCCACTCATTTTTTATTCTTTACTAATTCTAATGATATTATAAATTGTAAAATGTAAAAACGTTTGCCTGACGTCAGGGTCAAAACGAATGGTAAAATGCCTTTACATATGAGTGAATTATAACCCAGAGAGAAACATGGGCCAATTTGTTTTTACATTATTCAAATATTTTCCATAATAATTCCAATTTTTGCTTTTTTCATTGAAAATCAACGGACATTTTTCCTAGAAAATGTAACATTTTTACTTCATTGTTGCAAAAATTTCAAAAGCCGTAATACTAATTTATTTCTTTTCAGTTGAAAGATTTTCACGTGAAATATTAAATTGAGCTAGTTTTTTTCCTTCAAAAATTAAAAAGGTGAATATGGCGTCATAGTGGAAATAAAAAGGATATTTTCGGAATAAGTTTTTGCTTTGGTCAAGTTTATATTTTAGTAAAAAGTTTCTAATGGATAGCTATTTTTATGCAGGTAGCGAACTTAGTGGGGAATTACATAACTTAAATTTTAAAATGTATTTTTTTTCCGAGAGGAGAACTATTTATACCCCAAGTTAAACTTAGGTAATAAATTTCTGATGTGTTTACATCAGCCTTTGGGAGAGAATAAGGTTTAAAAATTTAAGTAAAACTTTTATTTTTTATTTTTTGCTGTATCACAGTTAAATATTAGCAGTAAGGATTCAACACAATTTACATTTTCATTCATAGCGTTCCTGAGTGGGAAATAGGGTATCTAAATTTAAGTGAAGTTAATTTTTTATGTTTTGATTATAGATTTTTTGTGTTCAGGTTAGAAGTTTTTGTCCAAACTACCACAACCTTCATTACTACAGTTGGTAAAACATTTTGAATTACACATTGGTAAACTGCATCCCACATTGTGATGCAGTACCGCATACATCAAAGCCTGATGATGATACTCTCTATTAATTTTGAAATGCGTTTGTCTGAGTGCAGTAGTTATTAAAAAACTTGACATATTAAACAAAAACATAATTTGAAGAACAAATTAAAAAAACAAAATTTATTTCCTACATTGTTTAAGCTCGAGAAGGGACAGATATTAAGATATTTCATTCAATTAGTTCTACATTTAATGTTAAATTTTTGTAACAAATTAGTTAAGCCAATTGAAGATTAAAAAATGAAAATAAAATTCATACAATATAATACTTAAAACACCCTAAAAAATTAGATTCCGTTCAAATGAAATCGAAATAAATCTTAGACTTTTTTTAAAAGTTTTGTATTTTGCATGAATCTTATCATTTTATGCACAATTGTAATAAACATAATACAAAATCTGCAGTAAAATATTTTCAATTAAGAATGGAAGGAGTCTAAGATTTATTTCGATTTCATTTGAACGGAATCTAATTTTTTAGGGTGTTTTAAGTATTATATTGTATGAATTTTATTTTCACTTTTTAATCTTCAATTGGCTTAACTAATTTGTTACAAAAATTTATCATTAAATGTAGAACTAATTGAATGAAATATCTTAATATCTGTCCCTTCTCGAGCTTAAACAATGTAGGAAATAAATTTTGTTTTTTTAATTTGTTCTTCAACTTATGTTTTTGTTTAATATATATATTGAGATAGTTAAATATAACTTTCATAATCGCGTTAACCTGATTATAGAACTCTCTGGGATGTAGGGCATCAATTTACCGCATCACTTCTGAATTTTTTAAGAAACTCAGCTCAACTTCCATAACTATAGCATATATACTCTCTAAGCATACCGTCTCTCTGTAGCGTATATTTTCCAATATTCTTTACTGTACCACTGAGAACTTTTTCCGCATAGCTCCGCAACTAAACAACACAGAATGATATGATAAATATTGAAAATATCCCTGAAATATTATCTAACTTACTGTGCATTTAATTAGTTGACTTGAAATCTTTCATAATCGAGTTAACCTAATTTTAGAATTCCCGTAGCAACTTAGACTGATGATTTTTACATTAAACCATTTATAAACCAAATTTACTATTTAACAGTAAGTTCTACAAAGTTCTGTTCAGTAGAATCTGAGTTATAGCCATATTTACAATATTTATTGCTCATTAAAACTTTTTTCTTCACATTTGAAATAAAATCAGTAACTGTTTTGGTATTTCACTGTTATGCCAACACCATTGTCGCCAAGCGTAATAGTTGGCACAAAAATGAAATGGTACATTTGAAAAAATATATAATTTTGTTGATAAAAAAATTGAGCATTTAAAAAATATAACTTTTGAAAATTGCAGACTTTGACCTACCATTTTTTTAAATCAATAAAAATAATAGTACTACTTGCTTATCCCGTCGACCAAAAATCTATTGCCAAACTATAAGATTAAATGCCAATAATGGTTGATCGTAAATGTCAAATTCACTTGACTTTAAGCAAGTTACACGTATTTACGTCATCAAATGATTTTTATTTCGACGTTTTAATTGTATTTTTATTAATGTTATACTAATTTATTTGTTCTTTCGTTATTTAAAATAAAAATTGTCAATTTGTATAATTTGGCGAAATTGGTCGACGGATACCAAAATAAATACTTAAAATATAAGAATAAATAAATATTTTGCAAGTAATAAAATATAGTCAATTTAAACTGCAGTCTTAAAATTGTAAATATATTTTACTACTGAAGCATGGCGTACGTAATACGTATGTCTCACATTGCAGTAAACATTTCATTCTTTCAATGAAGACATTCATGGTTTTTTGAACAAAAAATTTTTATATGTATAATTCCTAACTTCTGAAATAATTTTACTGTAGCTTCCTCATCATCAAATAACTGCGAAATGGTAAAATCTATATCAGTATCAGTAATAAATATTTTCTATTAAAAAGTAACAAATTAAAACGTTTTGCGAGATTATGATGGAAGAAAATAAATTCCATCATTAAAAATTCCTATAAAAATATTCACGTTCAATAATTAGCAAATGTTAATGTTTGGCATGGTTTGCAATAAAAATCGTTTGCACGATTAGGGTTGAAATAAATGGCGCGATACCATACATTTTGGCATGGTGTTTTGGTAGAACGAAAAAGTACCAGTTATTTTATTATTATTTAGTTTTAGTTTTTGAGGCTTTTGAATTTTTTTTTTCTAATTGGCAAAGTTGTTTTAATTATTTAACCAAAAGGATTAGTTAAAAAAATTATTCAATTTGAATTTTTACCCTTGCTATAGTAAAAGAGTGAAAAGAATGAGTTTTTAGAAATTATCACTTCAAAAATTCAGGTTTTGGCGCCAAAGATAGTGCCAAATTAGAAAAATATGAAATATCTCGGGAACTGTTGGACTTAAAAGAATTTAGTTAGTACCATTCGATTTAGCATACAAAAATACACCAAAATATGTTATCAGTTGAAAAATAACTGTAAAATCAGATTTTTAAGGAATTTTTTTTAAGTTCGTTCTTTTTTTTAGCCCACTTTGGGGTGGAATTTTGGAAAATCCTTTCTTAGCGGCACTCTATGTCATAAGAAGTATTTTTACCCCAATTTTCAAGATTTTAGGTTCAGTAGTTTTGGCTGCGCGTTGATTAATACAAAATCCAGACTTTCTTTTATATATATAGATTGGTGGTTTTTTAAAAATATTACTCTTTTATTTGTTTATAAAGCAAGTATTAATTTCGTTATGCAAAAATAGTCAGAAACAAATGGTGAAAAATGTTTGTCGCTTTATGTGCAAAATGTTTATTATTATTATGTACTAAAACCGGAACGGGATAAGATAAACTTTTAAAAAATCACGCTTAAAAATTATTTTAGAAAATATAATACATCAGTCAATGAATACAGTTTTTAAACAAATTGCATTTGAAAGTAATTTTTTTTCCTTATGCGACGAAAATTGAAAATGTACGATGGTCAGAAGAATAAGAAATTGCAGTAGCGAAAATTTCAAGACCGAAATTTGATCGTGAAGTGTTACCATTCACAAAATGACGTCAGCGATATGCACGGATACGTTTGTTCTTTATAATATAGATACTTAATCAGTGAAATATAATAAAGATCAGTTATTAGGATGTGGTTATCAATTGAGGCTCTTATGCTTGGATTTCCGGAATGAAAAACAGCAATTTTCACCTTCTCAAAATTTGCATACGCACTTCTGATATCCATATTCATCATTTTTAAAAAATTTGTATTTTGTTTGATCGTTTAAAAATCATTTTAACTCAAAAATTGAAGTCAAGATTGTCAGCAACATCTTTTATGTGAACAGACGCATTCTTTACTTGAGATTCTAATCTCAATTCCTGAGAGTAAAAATTTCCGTAATTTATGTTTTTTAGACGCATTTGTGTTAAAATGTTTAGTTTTGTCTAAGAAAATGATCGTTTTCTTTTAAATATGACTTCATTTTCACTTAAATAAGCATTTCGCTTAGTTTCTGTAACTTAGCATCAGTACACATGCAGAAGGAAAAACAATATAGAAAATTTATGAGGAAAAATGCGTGTTTTCAAAAGCAGTATGTCATTTTCCGTTATTATGCCCCTAATATAATATTCTGCTCCTAATGGGATTTTGCGCCACTAAACCTTATACAACAATTTTTATCAACAATTTTGAATTTTTATCAGAAAATAAAAATTCAAAAATAAAAATAAAATAAAAATAAAGAAAATAGCATGAAAAAGTTAAAAATAACTCATTATTTCTCGCTTGTCTGCAATAATGAAAGCTATCTAATTTTCCTCATTTTGAAGAAATTTAATAAAATGCTTTTAAAATTAAAATATAAAAGTGGGGATATTAAAAAAAAATAAAGAAAGAAAAAAAAATAAAGAAAGAAACAGATAGTGCGATCAGCTTTCAGTGGAAGAGCTTTCAGTTAAAAAAAAAAAAAATAGTAAATTTGGTTCAGCAGAAAGATCAGGGCAGATGACTAAAAAACAGACTTGTGTTTTAAATATATAGATTATATAAAATTATTAGTAAAAATTAAATTAAGCAAATTATGTTATTTTGATAAAATTATAGTAGAACGTCCTAAAGAATAGCATTAAAATTTTATTATTCGAGAGAATTTTCCACAAAAACTTCAGGAACACGATATTATTTTAAACCACGAATTATTTGTTTGCTTGTCTAACTCGGCGAAGCAAATCCATCTAGGCGAGAATCATCAATTTCTGCAATATAAATCGCTATTATTTGCATGTCACCTCTCTTCTCTAAAGACACTCTAAATTTTTGTAAAACATTGTGTGATTTCGATTAAATTATTTTTTAAAGTGAGGCATTTTCACCTGTGAAGAATTTCAAAAGAGCTGGGCTGTGAATATGACGCACTTCTACAAAACATAATTCAGGTTTAAGAATTATAATAGACGCTTTTTTTTAATGACGTCATTTGCATCCACTAAAGCAATCCATTTTTACAATCCAATCATAAACTTCGTCTGTCGGAAAGTACGCATATGACGTCATTATCACGGAATAACAGACAATATTCTTGACATAGCGCATACTTTAATTTCAACTTTTTTTCAGGTTTTATGAGAAAATGGCAACAAAAAGATAAATATCTGCTATTTTCCGTTTATTTTCAATGACTTTCAATAGAAATGAGGTACTTTTGTTGCCACGATAAGAAAATTGGTATTAAAAACTACAAAAAAATTAATATCTCAAAAATAAATTGAGATACAGCTTTCAAACAAATTGCATTTAAAAGAGCATTTTTTTCCTTACACGACGGTGTAAAAATTTAAAATGTGCGATGTTTAGAAGTTTAAAAATTTGCAGTAGAGAAAATTGCAAAGCCAAAATTTTATTTCAAATTTCAAAGTGTTGCCATTCGCAAAATGACGTATGCGTTACGCACAGATATGTTTGTCCTTTATAATATAGAAGATAGGGTAGATAAATGCAAATTACTATAATGTCACAAAATATAAAATTTTATTTATTTAACTCTTTCCTTCGGAAAGTAAACCACAATTGAACTATTTCAATTTATCGTTACGTAATACGATATTACTATAATTTTAAGAAAACACAAAAAAATTCTATAACTTCAATATTAACTCTCAAAATAAAACAAAACTAAATTATTATTACGCAGTTCTTAACTTTCAATTTCTTTTTAAAAAAAAAAAAGGAAAAAATAGTATTACGTTATGCAAGAATTTTTAAAAACTTTCTTTTCAAAAGGACATTTTCCATTTTCGTTCTAAGAACACAATTATTCAAAATTAATTAAAATTACTTTACTAGCAAAATAATTCAAAATTGTTCTCAAAAGAACACAATTTACTTTTATTTCGGGAAACAAAATTCATTCTCTCTCTCTCTCTCTCTCGCTTTTTTTTTAAACCTTTTAAAACAAATTCAAATTTAAATGATTTATTATAAAAGCTATAAGAAAACTTATTCTTATAAAAGTTCTGTTCAGAACTTAATTTCGTCATTTCATAAATCAACGTTATTCAAAACGAAACTCAACTTACTAAGAAAAAAAATTATTCTACCTTAAATATCTGTCAAACGATACCATTTTAATAAAATACAGTTTATTAAATTCAAAACGAAAAAGTTTTCTCGAATTAGAACACAAAATATAATTTTCACATCAGTAAGTAATATATATCTTAACAGAACAAATTTTGTTCTTAAATTACCCTTAATCTTAACTGATCAAAGATTTTTGCTTTCAGAATTTAATTCTTTCAGAAAACTTTTACGTTATGTAAGATTTCTAACTTCAGAACATTTTTACTTCGTTTGTATGTCATGACAAAACAGGCAAAAATTATTTTCTTTAACCAATTAACCGCTGACGTTAGGTTCACGCAACAGTCAAAATAATTGCTCATCCAATGAATTAATTACATTGGCACCACTATTTTAGAATTTATAAAAATGTCTTATTTATTGGCAGGAGTTTTGCTATTTTAGTAAAGCGAAATTTACCTTACTGAATTTGTGGTGGGAAACTACTTTCAACAAGAAATTTGAAATTTTCTATCGTAATAGTTTTGGCGGTTAATGGGTTAAGAGAAAATTATATACTTTCAAATACTATCTTAAACAATTTTAATATCAAAAGTTTAATAACATAAAATAAACAATATGAGAATGCAGTAAACAAAAGTTTACTAAAATAAAATTACACACTTATCTTCGGATAGCTGCTACACGCATCCATATTTTTATAATATGGCTTTCAAGCAGTAAAACTTATTTAACCCTTAAATGCCTGATTTTTCAAAAATCATTGTAATAATGTTTTCCGGCTTTCATATTTTAAATAAATCATGGGAAAAATATTTTAAAAAATCATATTTTGTTTTAAGTATGGTTTACGGCTAAAAAACAGTTTGTTACTAATCGGCAATATTGGTCTTTAATTGAAAAAATAATTTTCCTTCATAAAATTCTATAATATTAAACACACAAGAATTTTAGGAACTATAATAAGAAATATATTTTACTTGTTCACTGCAGAATAAAATATGGTATTTCGCAAGCTTCCAAACAAAACGGAAAAAAAAAAAAAGTAGCAACAATTGAAAAAATAAATCTATCTTTATTCTTATACAGCACAAGTGTTGCCATCTACATGTTGAAAATCGATTTAATAATATTTTCAGAATGTATTTTATTGGCAACATTAGACATTATAGCTTCAATATTATTCTAATAGTATTTTAGAGCCTAAATTGGGTATGTTGCCGAAAAGCAACACCCGGCATTTAAGGGTTCAGAATAATTTACTCTCTGTTACCGAGGTCGACGCTCGGTTTACAGAGTATTCGAACACTTTTCACACCACTATTTGACACATATACATGAAGCTCATGTAGAACTACGATCATTCGTAGAATATATTTTCCTTCAAGACTATGAAGAACACACGGCATATTTTAATTTGCCTTGGCTGAAATCAGAAGCGATGTCTGAACAGCAGATACTAAAACTCTACTTTTTCTTCCTCAAAGCACCAGCCATTGTCGCACACCATTTGTAGAATACGGCACTGTGTATTAAACATCATATTTCTACGTTAAGCACCAGCACCTCTTTTAAACATGAAAAGAACACGCATTTTTTTTAAACTCGTAGAGAATCAGCATTTTTATTTACTCGGTCGGTCGTGGATTCGGGGCCCAAAGTTAGGGAAGCCATTTTATAAATATCTTAATTTTCATAAGTAGGGGTCATAATATTTAATGACGGACTCATCACTCCAAAATTAGATCCACCACTCTAAGATTTAGTACAAAACATTTAATAGATCATAAAAAGATACAAGGACATTTAACACTTTGAGCTATTACCATACCATTTAACACTTTGAGCTGTGGAGTGGGAATTTCTTCGAAATTTGAAATGTCACCATTAGTCGTCATCAGGGAAAATCATTGCCGGATGAAAGACAACTGTTGGTTAAATACCAAAGGGCAAAACCAAAGAACTACAAATAGGACAATTTTTCTTTCCTTCCCATCCACCTGTTTGTGGTTCGTTGGTTTCGCCCTTTGGTATTTAACCAGCAGTTGTCTTTCATCCGGCAGTGATTTTCCCTGATGACGACTAATGGTTTAGTCGAAAGCGCTCGGATTTTAAACATCATATGACTCCAGTGTTTTAACATCTTGATTGTTTTTAAAATGTTTTAACATGTATTTTGCACCTATTAAGTAAAGATATATATTTTGAATTTGATATTCATATTTCTCACTTATAATACATATGTACAGACTTTAGGAATTTCAGAAGAAATCCGCTGATTCGAAGTAAACATTTCATCATTTCTCGCCTCTCAAAAAACTCCGGGGGAAAAATTCAAGCAAGCAGCTTGTATTTCGAACACCTGTACATTGTGCGTCTCAAAACACTCAGCGGGAAAGCTAATCCGCATGGAATCATGGAATAAACCTATTTGGAAGCCCGCTAAAATTAGGGAGTGTCATGTGCTGCCATCTAGTGTAGGAATCTTTAAATATTTGTCACAAAACAATTTATTTCATACATTGTTTAAGCCCGAGAAGGGACAGATAGTAAGATATTTTATTCAATTAGCTCTACGTGTAATGTTAAATTTCTGTAACAAATAAATAAACCAATTGAAAATTACAATGAAAATAAAATTCAAACAATATGGTACTTTAAACACCTTAAAAACTTAGATTCAGTTAAAATGAAATCGAAATAAATCGTAGACTTTTTTAAAGGTTTGTATTTTAGACGTGCCTTATCATTTTATGTACAATCATCATAAACATAATAGAAAATCTTCAATACAAATATTTATAACTTAAAAACAGAAAAAGTCTAAGATTTGTTTCGATTTCATTTTAACTGAATCTAAGTTTTTAGGGTGTTTAAAGTATCAAGGTGTTTGAATTTTATTTGTATTTTTTAATAATCAGATTGTTTAACTTATTTGTTATAAAAAAATTAACATTAAACATAGAGCTGAATGAAATATCTTAACCCTTTCCGGCGCGGACTAATTCTGTTTATAAATTGATGAAGTAATGGATTGACACCAGAATTTATAAACGAATTTATTAGAAAATATGAAATTGCTTATTTTCACGTATATTATAAAAGGAAAATTTTTATTAAATATTCTTGGTGCCGTTTGTCAGTTTTGGAATTAAAATTGGGTGTCCTTTTTTAAGGACACCACCCTTGAAAGGGTTAACCCATTAACCGCCAAAATTATAAAGTAAGAATTTTAATTTCTTGTTGAAAGTCGTTTGTCACCACAAATGCAGAAAGATAATTTTCGCTTTATTAAAACATCACAAGTTCTGCCAATAAATAAGACAATTTTTTTAATTTTAAAATAGTGGTGGCAAATTAATTAATTTTAGTATGAGCAATTATTTTGACCGTTGCGTGAACGCAACACCAGGGGATGATGGGTTAATATCTGTCCCTTCTCGGACTTAAACAATGTAAGAAATATTTTTTTTTTCCTTTTTAATTTGTTCTGCAAATTATGTTTTTGTTTAATTATTATTTACTGGATTAAAGGCAGACGATAATTCAGTTTTATAATCCGATAAAACAATTAATGTAATGAATTTTATAATTATGAATATCAAGTATCCCAACATATAGACAAGTGGGTAAGTGTGATCACAGATCGCACAGAGGGTTTTGTTTAATATTCCTTTCAAAACACTTTATCCTTTTGCAAAATCTGTTAATTCTACATTTAGCAACCAGGGGACACACTCTATTCTAAACAAACCTCCATCCGAACGAAACTCCGTTTTACAAACTATCCGTAGATATATAAGTCGAGGGGATCGGCACCCGAGATAGGTAAGCGCTCCTGCCGGTAAAAATTGGAACTAAAATATGTACAGCTATGATGCATAATATGAAAGAGTGGAGGAGTATCGGGAAAAGGTAGAAAAGTGCACCCCGGGTGAAAAGGTTGGAGGTTAGAAAAATTGCTATAAATAAAGAAGTTAGAGTCCGGAGGGCTAAATAATATAAGACTTTTTGAAAATTTTATCATTTTTCGTGTGATCGCAAGTGTTCTGCTATAAGTATGCAAAATTTCACATCTCCAACTTAATTAGGGGCTGAGTTAAAAAAAATTGCGTAAAATACACAAGTTAGAGCCCAGAGGGATCAATATAAGACTTTTTCAAAATTTTATTATTTGTCGTTTGATGTGAGGTGTTCAGCTGTATGTATCTAAAATTTCAAGTCTTCAACTTGATTAGGGGATCAGTTAGGGAAAAAAAGGCTTAAAATACACAAGTTAGAGCCCAGAGGGGTAAATATAAGACTTTTTCAAAATTTTATGATTTGCCGTTTGATGTGAGGGGTTCAGCTATAAGAATCCAAAATTTCAAGTCTCCAACATATATAGTTTCTGAAAACGGGCTCTGTGACGGACAGACAGACAGAGGGGTGAGACGAATCGGTTTTCGTCAGATGAACGAAACCCTAAAAATACGACAATAATATTTTTCTGAAACGTTTTTATTAAATAGGAGGTAATAAATAAATAAAAAAGTATGTGATACAGATTTTGAAAAAAATTCAGATAATAAATATTGTTACAGACAGTAAAAATTTCCGTAAATACTATGGATAAAACAGTAAGATGAACTGTTTTCATAGGAAAAAAATATATTAATTTTATTGTTATCATGTTTGTGAAGATATATGTCACTCTGGAGATGAGAGTCTACTTTCAGATGCCTACAGAAACTTTTTATCTTTTATCAAACACGTATGATCAAACAAAGGATTTAGCAGTTGAAATTTCGTAAGACCTTCTGTTGAAAATACTTTCGAAACAGAATTTTTTCATTAAATAGAAGTTCGTTGCATCCTCGGCCCTATAAAATAATGATAATAACTGCATTTTGAATACATAAAAACAAACTGCATGGAGTTGAATCGAAATGTTTGCGTTTTGAAGTGTCAAAAAACACAATGACAATAGTTTAAATATATTTAACTCAACCCAGTAAAATTATGGAAATATTTATTAATAAAAGAATATGTGTTTTACCGATGCTGATGACGATTTACAAGTAGAGAATTAAAATAACGAGAGAGCATTTGTATGTGCTTTTCGTTAAAACTAAAAAAAAGAGAAACACTGTCGACTACCGACTGAGCGATAAAGAATTAGAATTAAACTTAACCTACGCTCGTCCACAGCTGAACATATAATAAAGCGAAGACACTCCGATCCTCAAAGTAGTGCCACCACTGGCCGTGTTGAGAACTATAGTAGGCGGTTGTGGGGCGGGGCGTTCTATGATTTGCTTTTGGTTTTGCTTTCAACGCCTGAATTTTAACTATTGAAATTTTCGCTTATTTCGCGGCAATATAACAATAACGAAAATCAGAAGTTTTGAATCCTGTCATTAAACAAACTCATTGAGTGACGAAATTTTAGAGGAAAGTAATGAGATTATGTGTTTGTTTTAATTTTTAATATTATTTATTTACTGTTCACTTTTTAAATTTGTAATGGCGTGAAGAATACGAAATATTCTGAAAGAGATTCATTTCTGAAACAGTGTGTATATATATATATATTTAAATGTAAAATTTAATGTGTTCAACAACTTGTTTTATTGGAATATTTAATACATGGGATTAATATTTACAACAAATATTTTATTATAAAAGCATTCATATTTTTCACGCCCTTCTGAAATATAACAGTAAACAGAAAATTAATAAATTAAGCATTAAAAGAAATACATAATCCGATTATCAATGATTAAAATATTTCATGACTCGACGAGTTTGATTAATGACAGAACTGAAAACTTCTGATTGTCGTTACTGTTATACTGTCGCGAAATAAACGAAAGGTTCAACGGTTAGTTTTCAATAAAAATTAAATTTCGTATTGCAAGTGTATCCAGTGTTTGTTTCATAATAGTATATAATACGTGTTTTAGGTACAGATGTCATATTCGCCCCATATTGACGCGATTTTTTTCTGTCGCCAATATCATATAGGCAACGGGTACTTAACTTGCGCTAAAGGGCTTGATGTGGTAACCCGGATTATGTTGTTTATGCTGTTGATGTTTTCGCCAAATTGGCAACCGAAGAAAATCGCGCCAATATGGGGCGAATATGACATCTGTTCCGTGTTTTATTATAAACAAGAAGCATTTACAAAAAATAAACAAATATATATAGCTTTTAAGTAAATACTAACTTGGGAGATGTTTTTTCTTTTCTTTTTTTTTTTTTTTTTTATTTTTACACACAACTATTATTAGGATATAAAAAAAGAAAAATTTTGTTCTAAACAAAATTGACTTTTTTTTCAATGATACATATAACTTAAAAAAAATTTAAATTGAATAAATGAAATTTTGTTCGTTACTTAATGTTTAATTATTAATAAATTAAAAAGTTTCAACTGTCATTATATACAGAAAATAAATATACAGTTTACATTAGTTAGATAAAAATGTATTCTGTATCCTGCTTATGAACCTATGAGATATTGTTTGTGATTAAGAAGCAGTAAAACAACCTTTAAAAATGCACAATTAATACATAAAAAGCCGCAAACAGCTGTTTCGAATCTGCTGGCGAGATTTTTCTCGAGTGTAAGAGAGAGCAAGGCACAGCGTGCCGGAAAAAGCAAGGCTGGGCTAACAAGCCTTGCTCTATCTTGCACTGAAGAAGAATTTCGCTTGTAGATTCGAAACAGCTGTTTGCTCCTTTTTATGTATTATTTGTGCATTTTTAAAAGTTTGGTTTACTGCTTCTTAATATTCTTGCACAAAGGCTTTATTTGCTATTTTTATTGTTTGTGATGTTCCTAAATTCTTTCTTTCTTACCTTTCAATGTTCCTTGACATGCTGATAAGTCTGTAAGTTATGCTCATTTAATTTATTTCTATTAAACCCATTGAAATCCTAAGTTAAGTATTTTTGCATAATTTAATTACGTAAAGATTATCCTCTGTTTAAGAACTATTATAAGAACAAATATAGAGTTTATATTATCTGGGCAAAATCAGAAAAAATACATTTTTGTAACTTTCTTTTGAAATATTTTCATTTATACAGAAAAATATCAATTTGAACTTGATGCTCCATAATTTAATGTTTATTTAAATCAAGTATTATTATTTTTTTTCTTTCATTTTTCTTTTTCAAATACATTTTTCAAATCTCTCATGTCTATTATTATACACATTGAAAATGTCAAACATTTAAATTGTTTTAATCAAAAGTAATTTATTTTAAATTTCACAGAAATGAAAAGTTATAAATTATTAATAATACTTTACAATTCAAACAACTTGTATAACAAAAATTTAATAAATTAAAATTACCCATTTGAATCCATCTGTTGTTGAACAGTAATATTTGAAATTTTATATAGCACCAGAGTATTGGGAAAAGTGGAAATAAAAAAAAGCGCTTAAAAAAATGAGTATATTTAAAAATTGCAGAGCATGAAATAAATAACAATGTAAACAATTAATAAACAAATGTCCTTCTGTATTGGTTAAACTAAAAATACGGTTAAAGAAATAGAATTAATAATAAGAACTAAAAATATGCTACATACAGGGCTCCCACTTGCGCCAATTTTATATTTTATTGGCATCACTAATTTTAAAAAATAAATTCTCCTGCACATGTTGTTAAGTTGTATGTTAATTTGTTTTATTTAGAGAAAGTGGTGCCAGTAAAATATAAAAAATGGTGCAGGTGGGTACCCTGTACATATCATGCAAGCATACATGATGAAAAGATAAATGAAAACTGCTGAAAGATATTTTTCAAATTTCCCTCAACTTTAAATCTCTATGACAAAAATATCTACGGAAATTCAATCTTTAAATAAAAATAAATCTTTACAAAAGAAAAAATGTATACAAAAATAACGAGCTTGAGTACCATTAATTAGGATTTAACATACTGAATTAACGAGCATAGTATAGAATCAGACTTACAAACATTCCGTTCACTTTCACACGTGCAACGAGTGTATACATTCAGCGTCACGCTAGCTTTGCATTGCATTTACCCCCTTCAAAACTGATTGTTTACAAGGACGCGCGCGCAGTTTCGCTGGTTGGGGGCGATTAAAGCGTTCACTGTTAATGTGCTGCAAACTATAATTTCAGAGCTGCCACAGGCGACTATTTTTTAATTCTAACTGGTACCACTTTCTTAAAACAGAAATCCTTAACACACACTTTGACAACGTTTGCAAGAGAAATATACGTCCAAATTTATATTAGAAAAATACTGGTGCGAACAGAATATAAAAATGGTCGCTTGTGGCAGCCCTGTATGTCAAGAACATGGAACTATGAATTAAGAGGAACGGACATATCCTCAAACTGGTGAAGATTAAACTGTAACCGGTTTTGCAGTGTCTCATTGCTACCGGGGAAAACTTCCACCAGTAAATTTGACGAGACATTTTAACCTTATTTAAACGCCTTTTTATTGCAAAATTTAAGCCATAATTATGGCAGAAAACAAATATTCATTCTTACTGGTGGAAGTTTACTTCGGCGATGGACAAAGGGCTGCCACAGGCGACTATTTTTATAATCTAGTTACACCGCTATTTTTTAAATGCAAATATTGTAGTATATTTCTTTTGCACGTGTTGGCAAAGGGTATGAGAATTATTTTTGCTTTGAAAAAGTGGTGCGAGATAGAATAAAAAAATAGTCGCCTGTGGCAGCCCTGTAGTGTGACAATCTAGACAATCTCCTGAAGTGTCAGTGTAAAAGTGAATAATACTCGGGCAAACTTCCACCAGTAAAAGCGAATAGAAATTTTTAGGATATTTGTGAGAGAAATGGTGCATGAATAAGCCTCTAGAACAAGGTATTATTTTCTATTGAAAATTTACTGGTGGAAGTTTGCTCCGGCAGTAATTAGAAGCTGTTGGTCCCATGTGAAAATCAGCCACCATCTTGTGACAACCTCCTCGGTTACTTCACTCGCTACTGTTAGACTCTGCACTATTTGTCTCCACCTCTTTATTCATAACTCCATTGTGAAGAACGGCGCGGTGCTCCCGTTTCCCCTCTAGAGCTGTCATCGCTTTTTCTTCTATCCAGCTTTGTGCTTGTCCTCATCAATCTTAAAACTGCCAGGGCCTGTCACCTGCCTCTGAAATAATTCTTTTTGTATTTTCGAAACTGCTGCAATTCCCAAGAATAATATGATCTGTAAAGCAAGTAGTATTGCTTCTTAATAATTTTTTGCTCATTTTATTGTATGTATTGTTATGTAAACATTTACTGGGCTTGAAAAGAAAAGCAATTCTTTGTTACACAGTCAATATCATTCAACGATATATATCCTATGAATCAATGTTGCTTCCACTCTTCTTTTTTTTTCAGATAATGTTCTTAAGCTAGCTATCAATTTCATCGTAAAAGCCGCTTGCAAATGTTAAAAATATTTCTAAAAAGTATAAATCATTGGAATTTTGAAAACAGCCGCATTTCTCAAAAACGCTGCACCGAATTCAATTAAATGAAAATATGTTCTAAGAGATGATAAACACTTACTCCTTTTCGCATATTTTTCTTTCAGTATAAGATAAAACGGTGGTAACTAGTGGCGCAGCGAGGGGGGGGGGGGTTAGGGTTACCCCCCCCCCCCCAGAGCCAAGACAAAAATACAGAAATTTCCATTTTTATAAAAAACCATTTAAAGCAAAACTAAAGTTAGAATTATATTTATTTTGTTCGAAATTCGCCGCTTTATCGAATCAAATCATGCTCAAAAGTTTGATTCGTTTAACCGGCGGTAATGTATTTTATTTCACAAATGGGGAACATGGTATGGGAAAACACATAGTAACAAGTATCGGCTTTTAACGAAAACTGATCACTCATTTCGAAAGAGGACAGCATTCATTCACACTATAGGAAATCAGCGGTAGGCTAAAAGGAATGGTCATTTCCTGTCACTGTCAATGCCGCCTTTGGTTTTTCAGTACTGCACCATTGGCAGTCTTAAAGTCTTAATTAATTGCATCTGTTTCTTGCTCCCTTTTTGGAAACGGGATTAGACCCTCGAATACCAGGGAAAACACAAAACGCTTGCTTTGAATAGTAGACTCCACACACATGCTGTTATTTGTTGCTGTTGTGCTATTAGTTTGATATTAAATCCTCTTCAGAGAAGAAAATTATGAAAAAGATGGTAAGAAAACATATTTTTTAAGCCTTTGACTTCCTCCAAGCTTTCATTAATTCAGGTATGTTCGGGAAGTATATAATTCTTTTATATTTATGTTTCTGGAAAGATATAAAAGTGCATGCTTTACAGTTCAGGTATATTATCTTTTTGTTAAGCTGATTTCAATTCCAAAGGGATGTTCAGACACATTTTTTAATTAATTCTTATTCAGAAACGCATGAAATAGGCATGTTTTGTCATTCAAAAACAATGTAACTGAAAGACGTTTTCCATTCTTTGATAAACACAAAAGATATTTCAGAAGATAGTGTCATAGTAGATGTTTTGAGCCGAATTTGCGACGTGATAGCGACAAAAAGGAGGAAAAACCGGTCGTCACGCGATCAAAATTGCTTATATCTCAATAACTAATTCACTGGCGCAGTGAGGGGCGGGGTTCGGAGTTAAAATCCCTAACAAACCTACAAAAATTACTATCATTGCCGCTTATATGAATCACTAGTTAAGCAAATTAACCTCTTTTATGAATCAAAACTAAAATTAATATAAAATTTATTTGGCTTATTTGTTATCTGTGGCTTTGCTGAATAAAATTCTATTCAACAAAGTGATCCAATTAAGCAGCGACTATTGTATTTAAAACTGTGAAAGCGTATATTACATGCATTGGTTAAGACTGTTCTCATCTGCTCTGCTCAACAAGCGCCAAACGTTTTGACACATTTACAAATTCATTTTTTAACTGAAAGGTATAAAATTGGAAAGCCTGACCATGGAAGCGATTTGGAATCGAACTGTGTTTTCCCTTTTTTGATCAATCAGTTTTCTATTGAGTTATAAGCTATTTTGATCACGTGAGACGGCATTTTTCCCCCTTACTGACTGGATTTTCTTCTTTCGTTCGGAAGTTCAGTTCAAAGTGCCAACTTTGACAGTATTTTCTGAAAGATCAATTGCGTTTACAAGAAAATGGAAAAAACAATTTGATGACACAGTTTCTGAATAATAACACCTTCTAGTTTAATGCGTTTCCAAACAAAAATGAATTAAAACTTATCTCAGAAAGTTGACCCTTTGAATTTGAGAACAGCGTTAAGTGAGAACTAGTCATTTGTTTTGAAAAGGGTCATGGATCACATTTTCGAGATGTCTTAGGCTAAGAGAATGATCATTTCCTGCCGTATAGACGCTTTGAGTTTAAGTATTGTACAGTGTACGGTTTTTAAATTGCAGTTCTGTCTTTGCTCCGTTCGAAACGATAATGGACCATGAACTTCCAGACAAAAACAGAAAACATACGTTTTATTTTTCTTACTTTTTGTTAGAAGTCTAAATCTAAACTCAGGCCGAACTAACTACAGGTCGAAATTTCCGCACCCGAACACGAACCGATCCGTAGAAAAAAATTTCGGCCCGGACGCGGTCCGGACTGTTTTTCCAATTTTCATTTCCACAATTTTATTGGCTCGGTATAAAATCTAAAAGTTCGGCATGGCTCATACAAAAACTTAACAAGCCCTTACCCTGCCCGACTGAATTTCTACAAAATAGAGATTTTTACGCCATTGCGGTTAAAAATTGTCTTGTACGAGGAGTTCTGACAAAAAAAATACCTATTTTAGCTTTTTTCATGTTTGTATTCCCCATTTTTAAAAAAGTGTCCTGGGTTGCGATATTTATTTTGCTATCTTGAAATTCACAGCAAATTTTGTGAAAAGTTACAGCAAAGGGAGGGAAGTTCCCTCCCGGCATTAACTATGCTTTTTTCCGCGGCCCTTTCACGAAATTCAAGTTTTTTCCGCGTTCCTTTGACGAAATTTGCGTTTTTCGCGATTCTTTGACGAAATTTGCGTATTTTTCGTAATCCTTTGACGAAATTTTAGGGTTTTTTCGAGATCCTTTCATGAAATTTGCGCTTTTTCTGCGATCCATTGACGGAATTTGCTTTTTTTCGCGATTTTTTGACGAAATTTACAGGCTTTTTTCGCAATCCTTTGACGAAATTTGCGTTTTTGCGCGATCCATTGACGAAATTTGCGTTTTATCCGCAGTCTTTAGACTGGAGGTAATTTTAATTTTCTGAAAATTTAAGGCATTCATTTCCGAAAATTGAAAACAATCTGTCACCAATCCGAAAATTCGGACATAAAAAATATCGCGAATTTCGACAAATGGTCGCCGAAAAAAATTAATTTTGTCAATCGTTAGCAGAAAAATCGCCAATTTCTTCAAAATATCGCGGGAAAAGCGCAAATTTCGTCAAAGAATCGTGGTAAAAACGCAAATTTCGTCAAAAGATCGCATAAAAAAGCCGCTAATTTCGATGAAAAAACCGTAAAGTTCGATAAAAAATGGCGAAAAAAATGTAAATTTCGACAAAAGATCGCGAAAAAAACGTTAATTTCGACAAAAAATCCCGAAAAAAAAAAAATTTCGTCAAAAAAATCGCGAAAAAACACAAAAGTTTCGTCAAAAGATCGCGAAAAACACACACATTTTGTCAAAAGATCGCTTAAAAAACACAAATTTCTTCAAAAGATCTCGAATGAACTGCAAATTGCGTCAAAAGATAGCAAAAAAAAAATTTCATCAAGAGATCGCAAAAAAACCTCAAAGTTCGTCAAAAGATAGCAAAAAACGCGTGAATTTCGTCAAAAGGCCGCGGAACTCCCCCCCCCCCCTCTCTTCTGTAACTTTTCGGAAAATTTGCTGTGAATTTCAGAATTTTTTTTTCACTCAGGATCACCCCTGTTTTAGACGAAATTTGCGTTTTTTTCATGATCTTTAGACGAAATTTGCGTTTTTCCACGATCTTTAGACGAAATTTTAGCTTTTTCTCTATCTTTAAACGAAATTAGTGTTTTTGTTTCGCGATCATTGTGAAATTTTTGTTTTTTTCCTGATCCTTTGACGAAATTCGCGTTTTCCTCCACGATCCTTTGGCGAATATTTTTTGCGAACGATTGACGAAATTGATTTTTTACGCCAACCATTTGTCGAAATCTGCAATATTTTTATGACCTAGTTTTCGGAATGATGAGCGATTTTTTTTTTTTTTTAATTTTCGAAAAATTCAGAACAGAATTACCCCTGGCTATGTCTTAAAATTTTCTAAGACGGGATTGCATAGGAGAGCAGAAATATTCGTTATAGACAAGTTCCATTACACATATTATTATATTCGATTTGTATGGATCAACCCATTTTTTCCGTTGAAGACAGGATTTCGTCACATGCTGGTTCTTTTTCAAACGTTATATTTATTTTTCTTGCCTAGAAATTGTTATCGTCTATAACATTTATTGCCTAGAAAATGACATTTCTTTAACACTAGAACGCCCGGAAGGAGTCGATCCGACTCCGACCATATGATTAAATGTCAACTGGGACCAGAAATTCTTTCATAAAATAAGTTAAATTTAAACAACGCAGATTTTCCTTAAATAAATCAGTCAAATAATTTTAAATAAAAATTCTGGTGTCAAATATTTTTATGAAACTTGAGTAAAATTTCCGGGCGTTCTAGTGTTAAACATAATAAATTGAAAATTTTAATTTTAGAACAATGGAAATTTAAAAATGTATGCAAGTTTTGAAAAAAATGTTGGGTCGGGCGAAATTTTACTAATTTTTGCACGGATATATAATAACGTCAACTACATTCTAAAATTCAGCACTGTTTGGATGCGGATGATGATAAACTTCACCGATTCTCGTGATATTGTTATATCTGACAAAAAGTCTATTGAAAATTTTGCTAAAATTGTTTAATTTATTTTCAAGTTAGGAACAAGAATTCGGGATTGACTTGGAGTGAAACCACGTGTGTATTTTTGACTGAACAATCGATTCCTGATTTTCCGTACAAAAATTGTTTGCTGTACTGTGCTTTTCCTCATCATTTTTTAATCACTTTATATAAATCTAACATAGTAGTATAGTTATTTCGTTGGTGCATTTTATGTTTTGTAACTGTAATATTGTAAAATGCTGTTTAAATGAATCACAACCTACGTAGCAAGTGATTCTACTAATCGAGAAAAAAATCATCATGATTTCATTCATTAACTAGACTGATTCAATTAACCTGCGAAAACCTTTATCAACATTTCAAGCCCCCCTTCCCCCCTCCCCCCCCCTAGAGCCGAATTCTGGCTGCGCCACTGGTGGTTACAACAGGGTTCATACGCTTAAAGGACATTCAAGGACCTTTTCCAGAATTTTTGTATAAAATAATATTTGTCTTATTTAATAAAAAAAAAATTACCTTCAGATATAGCAAAGAGTACTTTGCGAAATTTCTAGCACTAAAACACCTAAAATCCTCTGAATCCTTTCCTTTGATGCGTACGAACCCTGAATAAATATGTCGCGTTCAGAGAGCAATTACCATTTTTTGATAAACTTTTAACATTTGCGTCATTATCACAAAATTGTGCAATCGGTACTTACACAATTGTGTATATATATAAAGAAGAAAACGGAGAGATTTTCACAATTCTGCATTTGAAACTTTAAGATATTATGCCCTAAAGCATTCCGTTTTTGCAGCTTGTGATTCTGGTCCATGATCGGAAATTAAAATCATCGATATTTATATTTACGGTAAGTCGATATGATACTGGGCAAATATAAATATTCAGAGAAAGATTTTTGTCTTTGAACATTTGTTTAAAATGTGTTTTCTATGATATAGTGCGTTTTCATAATGGGTTAAATTTTAATATCTAATCTGAAGCATTGTAATTTGTTATCCCTACGCAGAGTTCCTCAAAATGAAGCGAATTCGATATATTACCAACAATACATGAATATTTATATTTTGAAATACTTTTAGTGATAAAAATCAACACTTTTCAAGCTGGAATTTACACTGGAGACAACTGAGACAGGAGACAGAACTGCGAATTCTGCATTGTTATTACATTATAAATGAAAATGAATGCATATCATTTTGATGATATGCGGATTTACAGAAAACAACGACTCGGAGGGTGGAGCTGAGTCTTAACGAACCCCTTAATTTGCTTCCGAAGCTTAATTTTATCAGATTACATTAACTTAATTTAACGGAAATAAAAAGATGATAAAGTTATCACCGAAAAATCCGGAACCATTGACTCTCAATTTAGATAGATAATTAAAAGAAATCTGGAATTGAAATTTAGAAATAACAGTATAATCAATGAAAACATTGAAAATCTGTACACATTTGTACATAAAACCTACCCACCTATTCGAATTGTAACCTGTTTTGCAACGATTAAACAGTAATTTAACAAAGGAGTTCAAAACTTTAAACATTCATAAATCCAAAACTACTTGACCGAATGTCTTCCCGTGAAATATCCTAATGTAGAATTTAACAAAAGAACAAAATATCCTTTAAAAATTTGCTTCTCGTATTAAAATATTCATGGTTTGGGAGAGCTTTATTAAATAGTCATTTCTGTCTTTTTTCTTTTCTTTTTCCCTCGATCAGATAATGTGATTCTTAATATGTATCTTAAGGGAAGACAAGACTGGTTGCAATTCTATGGGAAATATGTGAGCTCTAACACCCTTTTCTTTGGAAACTACCGGACCGATTTTTATTAAAGTTGCCATCCATATTAACTGGATTATGCTCAAGACTTATGGCAGACAATTTTTTACTTTAGAGGAATGGTTCCTAACGTGGGGCGTACGCCCCGTCGGGGGGCAATTCCAAATTTCTGACTCACTCATTCACTATCAATTTCTTTTGTCCTTTTTTGGGGAAAAGTAGTGGTGTAGGCTAAAAATAAATGGAATACAAGCAAAATTTTAAAAAATCAGTTTTTTATTGAATTTTTTAAATGTTCCCCATCGAAATTTAAAAATAGATTTAACACCAGAATAATTATGCAAATATTCTTTTTAAAGAATTTGATATCTTAAAGAGTATTAAAATACTGTATAATTTTTCTGGTCGTGAATTTAAAAAAACATTTCGTAACACTTTCGATTATTTACTGAATAAGTTTTCTACTTCTACTAGCGAAGACAATTAACGATATTGGGAAAGAGAAAACAGAGAGAATTTGTTATGCGGAATAATGGCTACTTAATTTGATAAAGATGAGAATATTGAAATACTTCTTGTGTATTGAGTTATCCATAGAAAGAAAAGTTAGTGTCCAAAGCTTTTCCACCAACTCTTAATAAGTTACAAGAATGCATTATAAAATGTATGAATATTTCAATTTTAACGTTAAATGTAAGTGTCTATTTAAGATATTTTCTGAAGATAAAAATGCAGACCGTATAACACTTTTATACGTTAAGTTGGAAAAGTACAACAAAATTCGTTTTGGCATATATGGAAAGATGTATAATCTCATTGCATTTATAAAATTGTATTAAAAACACATTTCGCTAGAAGATTCACCTCTTTGATAAGTTAAAAAATGTGAAATGAATAGTTTTTTGTTAAGGCTCTATTACATTTCCAACGTGTGAAAAAAGTACATTTTTTAAATAATGATACATAATTTAAGGATTAGGGAGGGGGGGACATAGTGACTTTACAGATACTTTGGTGAGGCGTGGCCAATAAAAGGTTAGGAACCATTGCTTTAGAGCAATGGTACTTTTTCAGAAATTTTCCATTTTTTAGCAACTCATTTAATAAAAAAAAAAAAAAAAAAAAAAAAAAAAAAAACTGTCTGCTACATATGATCTGATATTTATGCTCGACCACCAAAATTATTTTTATTGAAATTGCTCGAGTATGTTAGGAGTTAATGGAATTTTAGCTGAAAGGTACAATTTTCCGGAGAGCTAAAGAAGTTAAACACTTCTAACTTATGTAAAGTTCTTGCACAGTTTTATCAAACGTCTGAATTAAAGTATATATAAACAGATAAAATTTAGTTATATATAATAAAATGGTACAAAATTTTAGAGTAAAATGGGGTTAAGTTAATGGGCGTGGCGTCCCAGTCGTGCCTTCCCATAAATGTCCGTTTAATTTTTTGAGTGCTTGTACTTTACATAACTTAATTTAGATATATAATAAAATTATTTTGGTGATTCAGGGCTTTTTTTATGAGGAGCTTTGTTTTGAGATAAAACTAAATGAAAGTCACGTGATCTTTGTTTCGACCGCTAATTTAATCAGTTTTAAATATTAAAAAATAAAAATAAAAATAAAACTAGAGGAATGTCACTTGATCGCCGCTTCGACGAGTAATTTAACACGTTGACTGTCACGCTACGAGTATACTCGTAGTTTTAATATTCGTGGCTTTAATTTATTACTTTCTCACCATTATTTTAAAATAAAAAAAATTACTTTATTTATTGCCAGAAATTTCACTGTATTAGTAAAGCGAAATTTACCTTTCAGAATTTGTGGTGGCAAACGACTTTCATGAAGAAATTTGAAAATTCTTACTTTTTACGCAGTGAACATGTTAAATGTACCTTTTCCTGGCTATATAAAGAAATTTCATTGTATTGGGCTAGAAGATTAAAATCGGAGTAGTTGAAGAATTTAAAACCGGAGTTAATTACAAACTTAAAACCGGTGTTGGTGTTGTTTAACGCGGCCGATTATCTGCACGAGGGATATAGGCCCTAGGGGGAGTGCCCTCCGTGGGGGTAGTTCTAAGGGAAAATAATCCGTATTTACGCAAGGTTTCCCAAGAACTTAAAGACGGAGTTATTGACGAATTTGTACATTTTTAAGAATGTGAATTTTAGCCACTTACTCTGTAGCTGATGTTACAGGGGCCCGTTGGCAAGGAAAGTTGAATTGTTTGCCGGAAAATGTAAAAATTAACATTAAATGCACTTTTTGTTCCGAAAAAATCCATTTTTCCCCTCCAAAATGTTAAATTTGGCGGCAAAAAAAAAAAATCCCAAATGCACCTGAATATGGAGTTATAGCCTTTATTTGCATTCTTATCCATTTAAAACTCAACAATTTTAAAATACGCATACTATAGTTCATGTATTTCGAGCATCGTCAAACATTACGATTGTTTAATAATGGTAATTTGTTTTATATAGTATTCATACTTCAACTTATTCAAAGTTACTAATTCATTTATCTTTTAAATTATTTAAAGTTTCATTTTTCAGGTTAGCACTTGTAAGAATGAAATGAGCTGATTTTTTGATTTTATAAAAACAAAAATTAGAAAAGATAACTGCGTTTAACAGATTTTTAGAAGTTGGCTTCCCAAGTAAAGAGATGACAAATATCACTTACCTCTGACCAGTGGCGCCAACTTATACGGGCTCATGTTTCGGTAACCCACCCAATAATTTAATCTCTCCACCCACCCAATTAAAATTGAATTAATTCGTAATTTATTTATTTAATCGCTGAAATGAAATTTATTAACGTTCTCAAAACAATAAATAATTTTGTTTGAAAAATAGTAAGGACATTCATTAAACTTACAGGAGAAAAGAAAACCAAAAAAGTCAAAGTAGGAAATTGATAGGATATAAATCATAATTAACTTTTGTCTGATTGACAGACAATATGATTATCACATAAATAATACTTAACATTAAAATTAGAATTAGCTCTTGGCTGTGCAATCATATAAGTCCAGAATCTTGTCTCCATAAAAAAACAGTTATAAAAAAGATAATGCCCCAATCATGAAAGAATAAATCTCCCATGTTGATACTTCTACCCTCTGCTGGAAAAGTAAATACTAGCTGATGAAAAACAGAGCGCAGGGGGAAAGAGAAGTCAGGTTATGATGTGATCCTCCCATCAATCTCACGTGCAAATTAGAGAGCTTTTCTGTAGAAAAGTATGCATGGGACGTCGCTATCGCGTAATATCACACAAACCCAGCAAAAAGCGATGCCGTAATTCAAGAAACTCCACAAAAATTTCAGTTATCCAGTTATTCATATGCCTTCATTTGATTGTGACATTAATATGGATACTGAAAATTAAATATAGTTTATGATAGCTCCATGATTTATTGGAAATCATTCATTTATATTTTTCACAATTCGGAAAATATTTGTACACACGGATTAATAAAATTAAATTATTTCAGCTTTTTGATAGGAATTAAGTAAATGCGAAGAAAAGAAGTCCCACACACATTCTTAAAAATACATATTATGGCAGGGCAGGCGATATTCTTGACATTTCACTTATTTTGATTAAATTTTTTTTCAGTTGCTATGAGAAAATGGTAACAAAAAGATATTGTAATCCACTATTTCCCTTTTATTTTCTACAGAAATGAAGTTCTTCAGTTGCCATCGTTACAGAAATGGCATTAAAACTACAAAAAAATTATTATCTCAAAAATAAATTCAGATGCAGCTTTCAAACAAAATGCATTTAAAAATATTTTTTCCCCTATAAGACGGTGTAAAAATTGAAAACGTGAGATCGTTAGAAGTTTAAAAAATTGCAGTAGATTATCAGTATTTAACTGTACAATGATACACCTTGTTCGTTTTACAGGTGGCTTATGGTAAGGTTTAGCATCATTTTTTTAGTGACGACATTTCAATTGATGTCTGAAAGAATGTTTCAAAGGTTCATATATGTATACATAACCGTAGATTCCTGCAGAATTTTTTTATATAGTGCAAATTTCACAGCAAACTTCTCCATCACTCTTCGAAGAAAACTATAGAAATGGGTGGTCCTTGAGAACTGTCCTTTCACTTTAGTCAAGATTACAAACTTCATCAGATAGGCTGAATGTCGAAATATACAGCAGCTCTGAAAAGTGTTCGTACACTTATGAATTTGAATGAAATAGTTCATTAATTAAAATTAATATTTCAAAATGGATATTTAATAATAAGACCTGTAACTTATTCTTAACACAACTACATAAAATATTTTGAAAACACAGTAAAACTTTATTTTTAAAGAAATAAATAATCAAAAAATAATAAAAAAGTTACCTCACAAAAGTCTTCGTACATTTAAAAAAATCTCTATATATCAGTAAATATTTTAATATTTCGTTAAATTAGTACTTAGTAGGGTATTCTTTACCATCCACAACAGGTTTTAAACGTCTGGGAATAGATTTCACTGTAGTGTTTTTGTAATTTCTGCAGCAATGTTCATCCATTTGTCGATCATTATAGTAAACTGGGGTAACTTGGACACATAAGAGTAACTTTGGCACAAAGAAGAAAAAAAGATTGAATCTGCTACATTACTTGCGTTATCGGCTAACTTTTGGTCTCAAAGTATAGTTAGCAGCACTAGCGTGAGGTTGGCCGCTCAATGCAAGTATTTCGCCAAGTTTCCACCGTGACAGCATGGACCAAAGTTTTCTGAATGTGGGTCAAAGTTACCTGAATTTGGGCCAAATTTACCCCAATTGACTGTACTGTTTTTAGTTTGCTTTTCGTTTTAACCCTTTCAGGGGCAAGGCATTTCTGCTCGTAAAATGTTTAAAAAATTAATTCCCCCACAATTTACGAACAAATTTATTTGACAATAATCAAAAGCTTTTCTTCACATATATTAAAAATCGAAATTGTTAAAAAAAATTACTGGTGCCGTTTGGCAGTTTGAGCATTAAAATTAAGCGTTTGCAGACTGCAAACGGCTCCCCTGTAAGGGTTAATGTCGTTTCTTCGTACTCTAACCTCCAGTTCTCTCCAAATATGTTCTATTGGGTTTAAATCCGACAATTAAGGGGGTGTTTTCAGAACTTGTGGACAATTATAGTGACACCAGAGGCGAACGTTGAGAGCCGCGTGCTTAGGATTGTTATCTTGATAAAAAACAAAGTCGTTTCCAATACCCAAATTTTGTGCTAATAATTTAAAATTATCTTTTAAAATCTACCCTATATATATAAAATCCTAATGAAACGAACTTATGAAACGAATATATGAAACGGCTAAAATGTATCGATTCTTTGAATCGACTGATTAAACAACTGATTTTGTTTCACGGCGATTTCTCCTAAAATATGGAATACTTTGCGATGAAATTAACACCAAAAATCCGCGTTGATCCACAGATCTCAAAACTGGTATTAGAATTTTTAAATTCGAATTATTTTTCGAAATATTAATTTTTTTCTCATTTTAAATACATTTTTTCTAATGATGGCAGCTCAAATTTTAATCATAACAGATTTTTTTTTTTCATAATTCAGAAAAGGTTACTATTGTTATTCAATAAATAAGTAAAAGGTTACTATTTTAAATAAATTTGGCGACCAGTTTGGCCTCCTTTAAATCTATGCTAAGAACAATGCTTTTTTTGTATTTCGTTATCATTTTATTAAATACAAAACTTTCATTTAAAAATGAAACATTTAAATGGATGGCTTTCACTTCTTAAAAAAAAAAAATATTAGGCACAGATGTCCTATACGCGCCAGGGTACCTAATTGGCGCCAAAATGGCTTCATTTTGCTTGACATGGTAACCCAGCTGTTGTTGTTTATTTATTAATAAATCTTTCTTTTCTTTTCTTTTCTTTTTTAAAATTATATACATTGTTTTGTTCTGTAGTTATTAATTATTTTTTTGCTATTTCCTTTTGAAAATAATAGAAAATAATTAAAAAATACGGTACAATGTATTAGTTATTCAGTCAACCAATTACGCAAATTATATAAATCGCCAAATTGTACAGATTGACAAAATTTTTATTTTTAATAACGAAAGAACAAATAAATTAGTATAACATTAATAAATATAAAAATAAAACGTCGAAATAAAAATCACTTGATGACATAAACACGTGTAACTTGCTAAAAGTCAAGTGAATGCAACATTTACGATCAACCATTATTGGCATTTAATCTTATGATTCGTGATAGATTTTTGGTCGACGGAATAACTAAGTAGTACCAAAAATACAAATGTAACTGGTATTCGAAAACGAGGTTTTCGCCAAATTTTCATAAAAAAAAAAAAAAAAAAAAAAAAAAAAATTATGCCAAACATGCGAAGCGGTGCGTACATGACATCTGGCGAAATATCAAATTATGTAACAAGCCATAACATTTAATTTCAACTTCAAATCAATGTTTTAATTTACCACTGGAACAATGAAAAAAATGTTAACTGGCGAGTTGAAAAAAAGATATTGGCGAGATTTGCAACCGGCTTTTTTTTCTTTCGGCACAGGTGTCGTATACGCAACGGGTGCTTAAGTGGCGCCAAAGTATCGTTATTTTGCTTGATATGGTAAGCCGGATGTTGTTGTTTACGCTGTTGATGCGTTCCCCAAATTGGCGTTGGAAAAAAATCGCGCCAATATGCGTATATGACATTTGTGCCAAACCTTCATATGAAAGGTGAAGGGATAAGATCGTATTTGTTTATGGCATTTGATGACTTGAACTATTATAATTTAGATGAAATGATGGGGATAGAATAATATTTGGCGACTTATCACCTGTGCCTGAATAACATTAAAGTATCAAAATGGCACTTAGAGTATAAAAAGCAAAGTGTTCCGCCCGGAACTGTTGATGATAGTCACATGATTTAGGCTCTTGTTATAGAGATTGTTTTAAAATATCGGTTGACAAAGACTCTGAATACTTAATTCATTTTATTTTAGCTTCTTTTCAAATGTTTAACTGATCCTCTTTAATCAAAAACGAAAACAACCATTGGATGTCTTAACAGCAACTGATTTTCCTTTAAATTTTTGCAATCAAAGGGAATTGAATGGAAACCCGTTTACAGGGAGATCTGCACAGCTTTTTTCAGTATAATTTAATCTTCTCTAATATTTTTAAAACCCATCAGGTTAGCATGTTTTTAGATTTTTAGGTTATGCGGTGTCTGAACGGGGGTTGGCGAGCGTAGCTTGCAGGGGGCAGAGCCCCCTAGTACTTAAATAAAGAGCTTGATTCATTATGCCATCAATAAAAACCAAATTACCTTGGCCTGATGCTGCTATGCACCAACACACACGGACACCTCCACCGCGATGTTTAACTGTCCCAATTAAGTTCTTGGGACTAAGTTCTTCATTTTTTCTTCTGCACACCATTATACGCCCATCGGAACCAAAAACGTTAAATTAGCTTTCATCGACAAATAAGACATTATATGATACGATTTGGGTTTATTTATCATTGATTTTGCGAAGGAAAGTCTAAGTTTTCTGTTTTGCGCACTAACAAAAAATTTTCTACGGGCGGAACACCCATTTAACCCTAGATCTACCGGGAATTTTATTCAAGTTTTAATAAAACGTTCTACACCAGAATTTTTATTTAAAACTATTTAACTTATTTATTTACCTTATTTTTGTCTGGTTTATATACTTAGTTTATTTTAAAGAAATTTCTGGTTTGAATGAATATTTTGTATGTACCTGTCGGGTAGACGGAGGGTTAATCTAGCTGATCTCAGCACTCGTCGAACAGTTTCAGGTTAAATTTATGTAGAAAATGTTCAATTAATTCTGTAGCAACTTTTATAGTACTTAATCGTAATAATTTTTCTAATTATAAATCTTTGAACACGTTGTGGCTATTTCCATGAGTACTTGTAGTGTAAGTCACGTGCTACGATTTCTGGCTCCAGTATTTTAAAACGGAAAAATGTGACTTATTTTATCGGACATATTTCATTAACCTTCCGTCTACCAGACGGGTCCATTGGACCCGACATGTACATTCAAAATATTTATTCAAACCAGAAATTTCTTCAAAACAAACTAAATGTATAAATCAGACAATAATAAGTTAAATAAACAAATTAAATAGTTTTAAGTAAAAATTCTGGTGTAGAATGTTTTTATAAAACTTGAGTAAAATTTCCGGTAGTTCTAGGGTTAATTGAATAAGGCCAACCAAACTTATCGAAAATAACGATGGCCAAGAAGCATAGCAGTTATCAGCAATGTGACTTACACTACAAAAACCATTGGAACTAGCCGTTGTGTAAACTTTGACGGACAACCATTTCTTATCTTGTTTTTGATCCGATTTTCTTCTTTAACCTTTTGAGGGACAAGCAAAAATGACTCTAAATATTGAATTGTCACTGGAATAATCGAAAAATTTTATTTTTAACACTAGAACACCCGGAAATTTTACTCAAGTTTCATAAAAATATTTCACCCCAGAATTTTTATTTAAAATTATTTGACTGATTTATAAAATCTGCTTTAAAATAATAATCATAAATCTGCTTTTTTAAAATTTAACTTACTCTGTGAAAGAATTTCTGGCTCCAATTGACATTTAATTATATAGTTGGAGTCGAATCGACTCCTTCCGGGCGTTCTAGTGTTAAATAAGGAAAAGCAATTTTTCAACGATTTTCCTCCAAAGTTAAAAATATAAAATTTAGTAAAAATTTTCTGGTGAGAATATTGTTTAAATTAAGTGGGATATATTTTATTCCACCGCCCCTCAAGGGGTTAAAGCTTTGATCACATACTACACCGTAGAATGGGATAATGAAAGATAGTTAATTTTCGAATGATGTTAGTTGTTTCTTTACGACTATGAGCCATTTTTAAATAATAAATACAATATTACGAAGAAATCAAACAAAAATAACCCTGACCAGTTCTTAGGCTCCGCTGCGGAGACATCATCTTTCTTTGCAATTTTTTTTTTTTTTTTTTTTTTTTTTTTTTTCACGAGTAACAAAGGAAAATAAAATTTACCTTATTTAGTCAGAGCAAATTTGTAATTGTGTACTTGAAGGAAACTTTTTTTTTTTTTTTAAGTGGTGCCGATTGAATAAAATTTGTGTAAGAGACGACGGAGCGCAAAGGGTTAAAGTAAAACGATTTTTAAATGTCTCCACATTACAAAAATAAAACTAAAGTGACAGACGATAATTTTAATTATGAATTTATCCGAAAATGTTTCTGTGTACGAAGACTTTTGTGGCGTGTATTTTCTCTACCTCCTTCCATTTTCATTTTTATATAAAAAAAATCAGTCAATATTTAAATAAAATGTTGGATATTATTTAGAATAACACAGAGATGATGTGGTACAATATTGGATTCATATTCGAATCCAATTCCAGGGTACTTCCATTTTACTAAAACTTGTTTAAGTGTACGAGCACTTTTGGGACCTACTGTATCTTAAAATGTCTGAAAAGTGATATTGTTTTTACGAATGCCGATAGATATCCCTGAATGATGTAATAGTAATGTCAAATTTACAACATTGGTCGATGAAAAACTAATATTAAAATTAAGTTTTCTGAAACAATAAATTTCATTGTTTAGAATACAATTCTGTATTATAATGTTATAAATAATGGAAAAACTCGCTTAGATACTTTCTTTTAAAAACAAATGTTAAGTTACATTTGTGAATATCGGCTTACAATGTAAATTTGGCATACGACATCCAGCGACTTTCGAAATATTGGCCAATATTTGGCAGGGCATTGATTGATATCTTTGTGTTACTTGGGCTTAGCAGATTTTTATTATCGTTATATTGAAAAGCGTACCAAATATCAATGCAAAAACCCTTGACGGGTTAAAAGTTTCTGACGCAGCACTTTATCTTATGCTCTAAGAATTTTAAATATGGAACTTAAAAATACTGATATCAAATTTTGAGTGACGTTATGCTATTTCTTAAAAAATATATTTGTATTTATTTCATCATTTTATTTTTGTTTTATTTATAATCGCATGTGCAAAAGTTATGTTCAACATGAAAAGCTGCATAAAATTTTATTCGCTGTTGCTTTATCATTTACATCTCTCATAAATTCAAAATATGAGTTTTAAAAGATATGATATAAAATTTAAGTGACGCCTTGATGTGACTTTAAAAGGTTTGTTTTAAAATTCAATTTAAATTATTTTTGACTTGGTTAAAATAATTTTTTACATCTACACAATACTTTTAATTTTCCAATTCACTGTTAAATATATCACTTTCATTGAATCTATACTATGCATTGAAATGTATTTATTTCAATAAATTGATTTATCTTTTGTGTCACGCTATTCAAAATTGTGAGTAAGATTTATGTAAATGGTTTATTTGCGTCATTGTGTCCAAACTACATGAAATGTATGAAAAAGGATAGTTTGGCGCAAATAAACCATTTACATAAATCTTACTCACAATTTTGAATAGCGTGACACAAAAGATAAATCAATTTATTGAAATAAATACATTTCAATGCATAGTATAGATTCAATGAAAGTGATATATTTAACAGTGAATTGGAAAATTAAAAGTACTGTGTAGATGTAAAAAATTATTTTAACCAAGTCAAAAATAATTTAAATTGAATTTTAAAACAAACCTTTTAAAGTCACATCAAGGCGTCACTTAAATTTTATATCATATCTTTTAAAACTCATATTTTGAATTTATGAGAGATGTAAATGATAAAGCAACAGCGAATAAAATTTTATGCAGCTTTTCATGTTGAACATAACTTTTGCACATGCGATTATAAATAAAACAAAAATAAAATGATGAAATAAATAGAAATATATTTTTTAAGAAATAGCATAACGTCACTCAAAATTTGATATCAGTATTTTTAAGTTCCATATTTAAAATTCTTAGAGCATAAGATAAAGTGCTGCGTCAGAAACTTTTAACCCGTCAAGGGTTTTTGCATTGATATCATTACTTTTTTGAGGTTAGTGATAAAATGATTAAAAAAAAGATACTTATGGAATTTAATGCAGATTTAATTTTTACTATTTTATTACAATTTTCCTTATAGCAGTTTGTATATAAAAACAACTGGGTAAGTATAATCGCAGATCGCACAGAGGGTTTTATTTGATATTCCTTTAAAAACACTTTATCCTTAAATTAATAAATCCAAAATGTTAATTTATAATTATTAAATCCTTACATAGATGGTGTTTCATAGATGGATAGACGTTTTTATCAAACATTTCTCTATAATACTACGCAATTGCGTCAAAAGATGGCGACACCAGAAGTCTGATATGCTTATTATGTAAACTGTAATCAAACTTCATTGATATTTATAAATAAAACATTTCAACTAAATTATTTATTATAAAAGAATTATTACATCACAATAGCTTTTATGCAAGGAAAATAAGGCTTAGATGCCGTATGTTCCCTACGCCGTTGTTGTTTTGAAATGTTTGGCGATTTTTTGTTGGCGTGTTGGCGTGTTGACGGTGGTTATGGATATGGCAACCTCGATATGTTGAATGTCGTGTGACGTGTCGTTCTGGCAACCGAGAAGTTAATGTTGGAATATTGTGAATGTATTTTGATATCGTATTGTATAGTTCTGCCTTTTTATTTTTATGTGAAATTTATTGAATGTATTTGATTAACTATGTTTTCTGTAGTCCGTTTAAACTCTGTTGTTGAAATAATTAGGAAATATGAGGAAATTTTGACAAGAAAAGAAGGTTTGTTTATAGTTTGTGAATACGTATTGATAAGCCTATTTAGGAAAATGTCGGCGATAATATTTCGAGCTGGATCTTTCAAGAAAGCAGATGTTTGTTAAGGTATGTTGATAATTTTATGTATTTTACTGCTTTTGAGTTTTTTAGATTTTGTGATTGCTAGAAAGCGAGAATTGCTGAATTTTGAGAATTCTATATAGCGAGAAATGCTGAATTCGGCGATGTTTTTTTTCGGAAAATGTGCGCGAAGCGCACATACAACGATTGCTGGTTGCCATTTTAGCGAATTTTGTTTTTATGTGTATTTTTGCTTTAAAAGTTTTTATATTATGAGATTGCTAGAAAACGAAAACTGCTGAATTTTGAGAATGCTACACCTCGTGAAGTGTTGAATGCAGTGATGTTTTTTTTCGGAAAATGTGCGCGAAGCGCACATACAAGGATTACTGGTTGCCATTTTAGCGAATTTTGTTTATTATTTACATTTTATTTTCGTTAAGCCAAACATGCGTATAAACCGGTGCTTGGCGACATTTACTACTTGGCGGAAAAAGGGTTTTCACGCCAAGAATATTCCAAGATGGCGGCCGGGGGGAACTTATGACATCTGTTCCGAAAATAATAATTATAATAATAATAATATTATGGATGTCAGTGATTATATATTGATTGACCGTCATAATAATAAAAAATGATATTATAAAAAGAAGAGCTGAAATGAATTGTTTTTTTACGTTTCTGATCGTGTGATTTATATTCAAATAATAATTATTAATGTATATTTTTTGTAAAGTGATTGAAATTAAATATATTTATAAAATTTATGGTAATATTTTTATTGTTGAAAAATTGCCAAGAAATAATCATCATCAAATTGGCGTCATTATAATTGTAATTTTATTTAACTTAATAGCAATTAAAAAAATTACAAAGGAACTGAGAATAATGGTCAACTAGCAGACTTAAAAAAAAAAAAAAAAAAAAAAAAAAAAAAAACCACATTCACATGTGAAAACACGTATCAGAGAGTATCGAACTGCCTATCTTATGATCAGTAAACGATGGCCTTTAGCCACTCGGCCAGTTAGAAGACAAAATTTTTCTCCCCAAAAGTGGTTAAAAAGAAAGCATGTGTATGAATACAGTGTCATCCATTTTCGGTGAAATTTCCATAGAATGGCAAAGAAATATAGTCCGATTTTTCATGCGCATTATAAAACGAACAAGAGTCTTGCTGGAAACAAGTAAATTGTTATTTGGTTCATCTGAAACATATTTATTTGATTTTTAAAAAATCGCCCGTGTCATTTTCGAGAGAAAAAAAAATCGAATTATTTAACGAACGGGAGTTTTCCCAGAAAAAAGAAAAGTGTTATTCACCTCGCCTTAATCACATTTATATTATGTATCAATTTAAAAATAATCGTTAGAACCGTTTTCGAGATTTTCAAATTAGGAACTTCCTCGATATGATACCAACGTTTTCACTTTAAAAATGGCTATTTAGATCTCAAAATATACTGCACGTAGAAATGTAAAAATTTCAGTATACGATTAGACTGCAGATATAAGACTGTTCTAGAAAATTCAGAACAATAAGACATATATCTGCTGAGTTATTAAAAGGCGGCTTTTCGCGTTTTCTTTGATGTCGAGTTAGCTGTATATATGAGTTCCGCCATCTACGAATTCTATGATACGATACGATACGATTTTAACGATACGATACGATACGATTTTAGGCTTAAGGCTGCGTCACTTATATTTAAAAGCGCTTTAATGAAGAAAAATTTTCATAATACAGTTTTTAGACTGTATCAAATGTTCCTTTTTATTACGAGTTAAGATTACTGTGCCCAATTGATTCATCTATTTTGAATATTTAAACTACATTTTAAATTTAATTTTCACAGCTGATAAGTTAGCTCACGTTGCTATTGGGCCGATCGGAAAGTAGTGTCGTGTTCTGAAAATTAATTCGTACCGGAAGATTCTATCATTTAATTATTAGACATTGATTCCGATATCTAATGTCTGATAATTACCGGGCAGAATTTTCCTGTACGAACTGATTTTCCCAAGACGACACGACTTTCCGATCGACCCAATATGTTTATACGTAAATATGTGGAATCAGTACTATTTTAGTCTTATTACAATAAACACTGTGAAAACTGCCCATTATCAGCACTTAAAAAAAAAAAAAATTAAAGCGAAAAGACAAAGTTTTAGTCACATATTTATTATTTCATTTTAAGGGGATACCTGAATGATTTTTTTTTATTTGCTTAAAAATTTTTTTGAACCCTCCGAAATCCACTGGTATACCCAGTTTTTTTTTTTTTTTTTTTTTTTTGACCTTTAGAAATAATGAAAAAAAAAATTCAAGGGAATACAAGACTGGAACGCCACGCCCACCCACATTAGGGGAAGACACGACCACTCACATTAATTTTAATCTAACATTTTATACTCATTATTATATATAACTAAATTTTATCCGTTTATATGTATCTTGTATGATAAAACTGTTAAGTTTTTTAGCTCTCCGAAAAATTTTACTTTTCAGCTAAAAAACACATGGACTCCTAAAGTACACGAACGATTTCGATAAAAAAAAAAAAAAAAAAAAAAAATCGATTGTAGAGTATAAGGTCATATGTGGCAGACAGTTTTAAAAAAAATTAATTAGTTTCATGAAAAAAACATTTCTGAAAATAGAAAATTTCCGAAAAATTGCCATTGCCCTAAAATAAAAAGCAGAAAAAAACTATCTGTCATAAGTTTTGAGCATAATCCAGTGAACATGGATTCCAAATTTAATCAAAATCGGCGGAGTAGTTTCCGAGGAAACGGTTCATAAATCTCGCATAATTCCCATAGCATTGTGCGTGCGTGCTACAAGAACTAGTGACGTTGGTTTATGACATTTTATCAGTTACGATCGGTTGCGCAAAAAGCAGCCGATTTTCATGAACAACGGACAATAACCGATTTTAAATTTCTTGTATAAATTCTTATTTATCATTTTAATATATATATTTGTTTAAAATAATTTTACGGTGTAAGCTTTATAATAAATTGGAATAATTTGTACTACACATTTAAAAATTATGTTTGTAAGGACATGTATTCTAACTGAATAAATATTTGCATGGGATATGTCAAGAGAAGTTTTAATAATGTTTACGAAAGATAGATACCTCATATTACTGCAGATATTTACTACTAGGAGATGATGAAATAAATTGATAAAATTTTATCACTCATATGGTTTAAATTGATCGAATATTTTTTTTTTTATTATTATGTAGCAAATTGTTTTCTGAAAAAACGTTTAATTTGTAATATAATATTTTAATCTCTTTAAAAAAGAATTACTAATATTGAGTGTAAAATTATTATATAAAGTGTTTTATATTATGTTTGCAAAGACATGAAAGCCATTAAAAATATCCAATAATAAGAAAACAGAAATATGTGTTCATGTTTATCTATTTTGAAATATATGATGCAATAAATTATTGGAACATTTTATGTGGTACATTAAATTTATTAATCTTTACGAATAGATTTATTCTATCTTTAAATGTTATAGCTGTTAAAAATGGGCTCGAAGATTAAAATATTATAGTGGATCGCGAAGTACATGTATGACAGTGAATCAGTCTGCGAGTAAAAAGGTTGAAAAACTCTGTTTTAATTCGTTATCTTCGCTAGGGACCGAACGCGGGAGTCACACGTTATATAACATAGGTGAAAACCTCCTTTTACAAAAACTATAATTTTAATAGATTTTTTACATTAAATATCGTTATTTTTAGATTACCCAATAACAACACCAAAGAGTAATTTTATGTGAAATTAGCAAGTTTCGACCGCTACGCTAGTCGGTTTCTCTATACGAACTTTCACATAAACAAAATATACCGATGAATGTGACTTTTTTTGTTTTAAAACTATATTGTCCTATACCAGCATAGCTGCCAACATCTTACGCTTTTTCAGACCACAAAAATTTTATAGAAAATTTTACCTTTTTAAATCGCCGTAATCTGCCGATTAAATAAAGCAAAAATTTCTATAAAGTTTTTGTGGTCTGAAAAAGCGGAAGAGTTGGCAGCTATGTACCAGGAATATCTTTCTGCATTACTTAAAGAGATAAAAACGCCATTGCGGTGTTTTCTTATTTTGCAGGCAAAATTTGAGCTGTTAAGGACCAAATCATTTACTTGATCATTTGCAGTATGCTAAAAACATCCCTGAAAAATTATCTAACTAACCATGCAAGTCTTCTCAAAATTTGTTTCGTAAAATTTATAAAAAGTCAGTTTCACAATAGGATTCAATTGATTATAGACCCCCCCCCCCCCCTCAATTCTGTTATGAACGAACTTAGAAAAATATGTCTTATACTAAATTTTTCACCATATTATAAAACTTTCACCCATAGTTCTATAACTAAGTAACGTAGAGTGATATACAATATACTAAAATTTCCCTGAAAAATTATCTAACAAACATTAGAAGTTACATCAAAGTTCATTCAGTAGGACTCAAGTTATAAGACGCCGGAACGAAATTCCCATTTGCATTTTATATATACAGTAGATGTACAGGGTGTCCAATAGTCTGGAAACGGTCGAATAACTCAAGATATAGAAAGCAGATTGAAAAACGAAAATATACGTTTTAAATATTTTAAAAAAAGCTACTCAGTGATACCAAATTTGACCCCCGCAACCGACCCCCCAGGGGTCAGAGGGGTTCCAACTTTGAAATCTTGAATGATAACCCCCCATTTTTTATTGTATAATTAGGATTATACAGACAAAAATACGTAACTTTTGTATTTAACATTTTTTTTTCGGATCCTCGTTGATCACGGTGTAATCGAACAAATAAAACAGGTACATATTTCTGTTTTCAGGGGTTTTGCCAACCAGGGTTTGCCATCTCGAAATCTGATTGGCTAGAACTTTCGTCGACAAAGTAGCTGTCTTTTGCGGGAATAGTGTTTCTCGAAAACCATCAGTGGTGGTTGTTTCGATGACGCTTTATATGGTTTTTCCATAAAAATTAATAGAAATATATTAAATTAGCACTCTATTTGCATATTTTTTTATCCAGTCAATCATTTCTAAATAATAACCTGCGTATTTGGATTTTTTAACGTGTAAATATACACCTTCCCTCCCGAACAGAAAAAGTATAATCTTCATTATTTTGGGGCGGGGTGTGCAGATATTCTGCGTTTTGATGGCTTCTGCTGTTTTTTTTTTTGTTTTTTTTTTAATATTATCTAATTTAGAAGGCTGATGCGGGTGTACAGTTTTTTAAAATTATTACTATGGAATAACATATACAAAATATATAAAAATATATATATATATATATATAAGCTTTTTGTGCTGACTGAGTATAGGATGGGGAAGTAGCGTAAATTTCAGTGGGGGTGGAGTTATATGTTTTGATGGTTGATTAGTTACTGTAACTCCAAAATATCAAGTCGGGCAGAAATCTTTTCAATAATTCTTATAAACGTAATAATTTATTGCAATTAAAAATATTTTTCAACTTAACATTTTTTTTTCATAATTTTAAAATTAATAATTTTAAACAATTGAAAATTTTTGATCTAACTTTTTCGTTTAAAAAATTAATTAAACTCTTTAAGCTTTCTTGATTATTTTCTGGGGGAGACGACGTTATAATTTTTCAAGAGGAAGGATGATGTAGAAAATTGTTTATTTATTTATTTATTATTACAATAAAATATAAAATGTGACAAAATACAGAGTGTCCGAAAAGTCTGGAAACGGTCGCATAACTCCAGAAATTCTTATAAGATTGAAAAACAAAAAAATACGTGTTAAATATTTTTTAAAAAGCTATTCCGTGATACCAAAGTTGCCACCTCACCCCTACCACCTGGTGGTCAGAGGAGTTCCAGCTTTGACATCTTGAATGATAATCCCCATTTTTTAATTTCATATTCGGATGCTACGGGAAAAAATGCGTAGCTTTTGCTTTTAACAATTTTTTCGGATCTTTGCAGATGGCGGTGTAATTCAGCAAAATGTGTCAGATCAGTAACCCCTACCCCTACATACTACATGCCTCTCGCATTTGACTCAAAAATGGAAGTCAGCAAGGTTGATAGATGGCGCTACTGTTTGGGGTATGTTATTGCTGTATTTACATGGATCGCCTCATAGACGTGCCTTTGAAAGTTATTATTTTTTGCAGTAATTTGTGATTTTTTTTAAACAGAATGTTTACTTTTAATGAAGTTAATATATTCTCTATAAATTGCCATATTGCTGTGTGCCTTACTGCTGTTCATCCAGCAAAATAAAGGAAAATATTTCTTTTCGCCATTCCTGTAGAAGACAGTCAACGAGTCTTTTTAACTTTTTTTCATTGTATTTTAAAAAATACAAAGAGATATTTTTACTATTATTTGCATGTTTCTAATAACATTCCGTTGAATAATAATAAATTAAATTAATGTACAGTTGCTATTAATAAGATGTATTTTTATTAATTTACAATGTCTTAAAAGGAAAATAGTACCTTAATCTCAATGAACCTGAAACAATATTGTTATTATTAATAATAAAAATTAGATCAAAGTATTTCTTTTTATCAAATAATTATGCTAAGCCTTTTCTGTATGAAAATGAAAATACAATAACATTCAAAATTATTTAAATTTCTTCCAGCAAAATAATAATGATAATAATAATAAATGATACACGATGAAATCGAATACGAATTAGTAATGTGATCAAAATAAATATATATTCATAGCATTGTGTTTTGAAGCAATATAAATAGGGTGTAATTGAAATATATCAATAATTTCATTCCTGAAAGTACTTGATTATTACTTGTAATAATTAATAATACAAATATAAAAGAAATGAAACTAAATTGAATGTTAAAAAAAAAAAAAAAAAAAAAAAAAAAAACCTGCAGAATTGACGTTTTGAGGCCTTGACCGGAAGACTTGCTAGTTTCATTATCATAATAAATGCAATTAATATATATAGTATTATTATCACAATATCAATAAATTAATTATTTTATATAGAAAATATAAAATAGGGAATAAAAAAAAAATACTATTATCAATTTATTGAGGCAACGTGTGTGTGTATCGGGGGGATGGGGAATAGTAAAAAAGATGAAAAAAGTGTCTTGGAACATCAGTGCACAGAATCGTATTTCCAACTTATTAAATTTCTTGGTACTGTGTTTCTAATTGTCATGTTAAATATTCTGTGTTAAATGTACTGTGACGTATATATATCCAAGAAATTTGTAAACAATTATGCAATCACATTAGGTGAAATGATCCTCATGTAATCACTACATACAGTCATATATCTCGATGTGAAATCTTCGGTTCGCCCAGAAAAATTGGGTAACCAATTGTGATTGTAATTGTAAATCTCACAGTAACCGAAATAAATCTCAGCAGCTTGATCAGGGACCCGACGCTCTCTCTCAGACTCTGGTTGAGAGTCGGGAGGAGTGGATGTGGTCTACCCCTCGGGATTGCACTAACACTCTAAAGCGAAAGCTGAGTTCCCGAGGTGGTCATCGCTGTCATCGCTGTCGCTGATCTATTACTCGTAATAATTAATAATGCAAATATGAAAGAAATGAAACTGAGTTGACTGTTTTAAACACTGCAAGGAAAATAAAAAAGAGAGAGAGAGAGAAAGAGAAGCTGCAGAATTGACGTTTGAGGTCATGACCCGAAAAAAAAAAACATGTGTTTAGTGGTACATCAGTGCATAGAATCGTATTTCAATTTATTAAATTTCCTGAAAGTATTTGATATATTACTCGTAATAATTAATAATGCAAATATGAAAGAGATGAAATATGAGTTGACTGTTTTAAACACTGCAAAAAAAAAAAAAAAAAAAAAAAAAAAAAAAGAGAGAGAGAGAGAGAGTAGAATTGATGTTTGAGGTCCTGACCCGAAAAAAAGATGTGTAGTAAAAAAGATGAAAAAAGTGTCTTGGAACATCAGTGCATAGAATCGTATTTCCAATTTATTAAATTTCCTGAAAGTATTTCATATATTACTCGTAATAATTAGTAATGCAAATATGAAAGAGATGAAACTGTGAGTTGACTGTTTTAAACACTGCAAAAAAAAAAAAAAAAAAAAGAGAGAGAGAGAGAGAGAGAGAGTAGAATTGATGTTTGAGGTCCTGACCCGAAAAAAAGATGTGTAGTAAAAAAGATGAAAAAAGTGTCTTGGAACATCAGTGCATAGAATCGTATTTCCAATTTATTAAATTTCCTGAAAGTATTTCATATATTACTCGTAATAATTAATAATGCAAATAAAAATGAAACTGTGAGCTGACTGTTTTAAACACTGCAAAAAAAAAAAAAAAAAAAAAAAAAAAGAAAGAAAGAAAGAAAGAAAGAGAGACAGGGAGAAAGAAAAAAAAAAGCTGCAGAATAGACGTTTGAGGTCCTGCCCCGAAGATTTGCTAATTTCATTATTACAGTAAATGTCACTAATATTTATAATATTATTATCACAATATCAAAAATTTAATTATTTTAGATAGAAAATATTAAATAAGGAATTAAAAAAAAAATATTGTAATCAATTTATTCAGGCAACGTGCGTGTGTATGTGTGTTTGTGGGGGGGGGGGGTAGTCAAAAAGATGAAAAAAAGTGTCTTGGAGCATCATTGAACAGAATCATATTTCCAACTATTTAAATTTCCTGAAAGTACTTGATGATTACTTATAATAACTAATAATTCAAATATAAAAGAAATGAAACTGTGAGTTAAATGTTTTTTAAACACTTAAAAAAAAAAAAAGACTTGCTAGTTTCATTATTATGATAAAGGTAATTAATATCTATAGTATTATTATCACAATATCAATGATTTAATTATTTTAGATAGAAAATATTATATATGGAATTTCAGAAAAATACTGCTATCTCTTTATTGAGGCAACTGTATGGTACTAGTACTGGAGTGTCAAGTAATTATTTTATTAGAATTAAATTTTAATTCACGATGGGAAGTACAACTATGAAGTTAGTTAAATATTTTTGATAGATTAATATAATGTCAAAAAAAAAAAACAGGAATATAATAATTATAATTATTAATTAAAAATTATTTTTAAAGCAATTCCTTAAGATTGTCCTTCACTAACAATTCACCCCACATTAACTTTGTTTATTATTATTATTTCGCCTGAAAGAAATACATGTCTTACTATTTAGTAAATTTTAATTTAATCAAATACTTTTATGTTTTGCAATAACCTTTTTAAACTTGCTCATAGTTTTTGATCCATTGATTCATGTACCATTTTATAGTGTTAGTAAATATTTTCACTTCATAAACCTTGTTTATTTTATTTTTGATGGAAATCTATTTACAAGTAAATGTAAGTGCTATTAATTTATATATTATAATTAATTTTTAAAAAGAACATATAATTTAAAATTCATAAAATAAAATAAATTATGTGCGTTATTTTATCATTCATCATTTGAAATTGAAGAGAAATTATGAAATAATTTCTCTTTTCAAATATTTTATAGAAAAAATATCATTTTATACAACAATTAAAATAAATACGAAAAGAGAGAAAAAAAAAAAGTGAAATTCTAGGAATAAATAACAAAAATTTTTTAACAAATTTTGCCTTTTAAGCTAATTTAATTTAAAATTTTCTATTTAAATATTCTCAAAACAACTTTTATTTACGTTATTTATCTATAGGTTTTTTAAAATCATGTCAATTGTCACCGATAGATGGCATTTTGGGGCTAAGCTGACTTCCAGTTCTTATATGGGGAAAACAGTGAATGCGAGAGGCATTTAGTATGTAGGGGGTAGTGGTCAGATACATATTTTGTTTTCTCAACCATGTTTTGCAATCACGAAATGTGATGGGCCAAGCTTTCGTTTCGTCGCCGAAGTGGTTGCCTTAGCTGGAATTGTGTTTGTCGAAAACTATCAATGGAGATTGTTTCGATGACAAAAGTGCTTTATATGCTTTTGCCATGAAAATTAACAGAAATATATTGAAATAGATTTCTATTTTATCCATTCAATCAATTCTAATCAATTAACCTGCGTTTTTTTTTTATATCTTAATGTGTAAACATGCCCCTCCTCTTCCGAAAAAAAAGAGTAGGTTATTTGGTAGAGATAGGCGTGTATATTCGGCATTTCGATGGCTTCTGCTGTTTTTATATATATATATATATATATATATATATATATATATATATACTCTAAATTGTGGTGAGGATGTGGGTGTATGGGATATTTTTACTATTACTGTAGAGTAACATATAGGACAAAAAATAAGTACATATATTTTTTTTTGTTTGCAGGCGGAGCAAAGAATGGAAAAGTAGTGTAAATTTCAGGCACAGGCGTAGCTACAGAATTTTTTTTTTCTTTGGGGGGGGGGGGGTCGAGGGGGAGAGAATTTAAAAATTTCCCAACTTATAATTAAAAAATTTTCGAACTTGAAACTAATTGCTCTATTTTCCAACTGAAATGATATGTGCAATGTGTGTTTAATGATAACGATACTTATATGTAAAGAAAATTCTTTCCAAGGAAAAATACTGAAAGTAAAAACATAAAAATTATAATTAATGGTTCATTTATTGAAAGATTTTGTTTTCTATTGTGTACGAGTCATAATCGTACTTCATATTAAAATAACCTCATGATATTTTGAGATTTTTGAGAAAGGAACAAAGTTTTGGAGGAAATAGATTAGAGAACTATTGATGGACAACATTAGAGAAATTCAGGTCAGGTAGATGGGTAATATTTTGGTAGTACAAAGAAACACAATGATAAATTGACTCTGGCTCCTTTTTGGATTTCTTTTGATAATTTAACTAGTTTATTGTTACAGAACTCAGAAAAGTAGTCAGCAAAACTATAAAAATTTCTTATTTTTTTACTATTATTTTAAAAAAAGAAAATGTGTTTGAAAAATCTGGAATTTCCCAGCTCGAAGCTCAAATATCCCAAGTTCACATATATTGGAGGGGGAGGTTCTCCCCGCCCCCCCCCCCCCCATAACCCCTATCGCGACGCCTCTGATTTCAGGTGGTGGTGGGATTGGAGATTTAGATCATTGATTAGTTACTGCAACCAGAAAATAACAAGTATGGCAAAAACATTTCAATAATTCTAAAAAATGTAGAAAAAAATTGTAAATTAATATATTTTTTCAATTTAGCATTTTTTTTCATAAATTTAAACAATAGAAAAATTTTGGTATTTGAAACTTTTTAATTTAAAAAATAATTTAACTCTATAACTCTGTCGGGATTTGTGAGGCATATATATTCATCGTCAAAAGGTGCATGTAAAATTTGTTTTGGCCACCATTAATAAATGAATAATAATATTCGACTTTTTTAACTAAAGGATTTTCTTGGTATTTCACAAGTAAAGGGGACAATTGAAAAACACGGTGAATTCCAAATAAAATTTGTGTACGCGATGTGGTCTCGAAACGGTTAAGGCGTAATGATTTTTTGCTGGGGTAGACGACGTTTTAATTTTCAGAACAGAAGGATAATGTAGAAAATAGTTTATTTATTATTACAATAAAATAACTTATGTGACAAAAATATAATCTAAAACAGTGTTGCCAGGTGGGCTACTTTTTTTAAAATCAGATTCTTGATTAGCACCAATTTTATGAAATGGTAAAATGTGCATTATTTAATGACATATTAATTAAGGCAAAAACAAAGTGAATTTTACCATTTAAAAAAAGTGGTGCCAAACAAGAAATCTGAATTTTAAAAAAGTAGCCCACTGGCAACACTGATCTAAAACATAATTGACATAACAAATTATAAACAGATCAGTTTATCTTCTTCATTTTTTTTAAGCCCGAGAAGGGGCATTTATTAATATATTTTATTCAATTAGTTCTACGTTCAAAGTTAAATTTTTGTAACAAATAAGTTAAACCAATTGAACAATTTAAAAAAAAATCTAACAATATGATACATAAAACCCATTAAAAAGTTAGGTGCCGTTAAAAAGGAATCTAAAAAAATTTTAACTTTTTTTCATTTTTAAGTTGCAAATATTTGTATCGCAGATTTTGTATTACGCTTATGATTAGTGTGTACAAAATGATAAGGGACATGCAAAATACAAAAAAACATTTTAAAAAGTCTAAGATTTATTTCGATTTAATTTGAAGAGAAACTAACTTTTTAGGGTATTTAAATTATCATATTGTTTAAATTTTGTTTTTATTTTTTAATGTTCATTTGGTTTAACCGTTAACGGCGCGGAGTAATTTTGTTTATAAACTGATGAAATGATAGACTGACATCAGAATTTATAAATGAGTTTATTGGAAAATACAAACTTGCTTATTTTCAAGTACGTCATAAATGGAAAAATTTAATTAAATATTCTGGGCTGCAGTAAAATAAAAATTAGGTGTCCTTTTTTAAGGACACTGCTCGCAAAAGGGTTAACTTATTTGTTACAAAACTTTTACATAAAATGTAGAACTAACTGAATGAAATATATGAATAAATGTCCTTTCTTGGGCTTAAAAAATGTAGGAAAAAAACTGATTTGCTTTTAATTTGTTCTGCAAATAACGTTTTTGTTTATATATTTTTCACATTTGTTATATTATTGTAATAATTAATAAATAATTTAAAAAAATTTCTATATTATCCTTCCCCCGTGAAAATTAAAACGTCTTCTCTCCCAGGAAATAATCAACAGTGCTTAAAGAGTTAAATTATATTTTAAATTCAAAAGTTAAATGGATCAAAATTTTTCAATTGTTTAAAATTATTGGGTCGTTCGGAAAGTCGTGTCCGTTTGGGAAAATCAATTCGTACTGGAAATTCTATTATTATTAGACATTGATTCCGATATGTAATCTCGAATAATTACCGGGCAGGATTTTCCATTACGAATTGATTTTCCCAAACGGACACGACTTTCCAAACACCCAATAATAAATTTAAAATTATGAAAAAAATGTTAAAATGGAAAAGTATATTAACCCATTAACCGCCAACAGTGTTGCCAGATGGGCTACTTTTTTTAAACAGAGATTCTCGATTGCCACCACTTTTTTGAAATGGTAAAATGCGCCTTACATAATGTAATATTAACAAAGGAAATTTTACCGTTCCAAAAAAGTGGTGCCAATCAAGAAATCTGATATATCAATAATTTCATTCCTGAAAGTACTTGATTATTACTTGTAATAATTAATAATACAAATATAAAAGAAATGAAACTAAATTGAATGTTAAAAAAAAAAAAAAAAAAAAAAAAAAAAAAAAACCTGCAGAATTGACGTTTTGAGGCCTTGACCGGAAGACTTGCTAGTTTCATTATCATAATAAATGCAATTAATATATATAGTATTATTATCACAATATCAATAAATTAATTATTTTATATAGAAAATATAAAATAGGGAATAAAAAAAAAATACTATTATCAATTTATTGAGGCAACGTGTGTGTGTATCGGGGGGATGGGGAATAGTAAAAAAGATGAAAAAAGTGTCTTGGAACATCAGTGCACAGAATCGTATTTCCAACTTATTAAATTTCTTGGTACTGTGTTTCTTATTGTCATGTTAAATATTCTGTGTTAAATGTACTGTGACGTATATATATCCAAGAAATTTGTAAACAATTATGCAATCACATTAGGTGAAATGATCCTCATCTAATCACTACATACAGTCATATATCTCGACGTGAAATCTTCGGTTCGCCCAGAAAAATTGGGTAACCAATTGTGATTGTAATTGTAAATCTCACAGTAACCGAAATAAATCTCAGCAGCTTGATCAGGGACCCGACGCTCTCTCTCAGACTCTGGTTGAGAGTCGGGAGGAGTGGATGTGGTCTACCCCTCGGGATTGCACTAACACTCTAAAGCGAAAGCTGAGTTCCCGAGCTGGTCATCGCTGTCGCTGATCTATTACTCGTAATAATTAATAATGCAAATATGAAAGAAATGAAACTGAGTTGACTGTTTTAAACACTGCAAGGAAAATAAAAAAGAGAGAGAGAGAGAGAAAGAGAAGCTGCAGAATTGACGTTTGAGGTCATGACCCGAAAAAAAAAACATGTGTTTAGTGGTACATCAGTGCATAGAATCGTATTTCAATTTATTAAATTTCCTGAAAGTATTTGATATATTTCTCATAATAATTAATAATGCAAATATGAAAGAGATGAAACTGTGAGTTGACTGTTTTAAACACTGCAAAAAAAAAAAAAAAAAAAAAAAAAAAAAAAGAGAGAGAGAGAGAGAGAGAGTAGAATTGATGTTTGAGGTCCTGACCCGAAAAAAAGATGTGTAGTAAAAAAGATGAAAAAAGTGTCTTGGAACATCAGTGCATAGAATCGTATTTCCAATTTATTAAATTTTCTGAAAGTATTTCATATATTATTCGTAATAATTAATAATGCAAATAAAAATGAAACTGTGAGCTGACTGTTTTAAACACTGAAAAAAAAAAAAAAAAAAAAAAAAAAAAGAAAGAAAGAAAGAAAGAAAGAAAGAAAGAGAGACAGGGAGAAAGAAAAAAAAGCTGCAGAATAGACGTTTGAGGTCCTGCCCCGAAGATTTGCTAATTTCATTATTACAGTAAATGTCACTAATATTTATAATATTATTATCACAATATCAATAATTTAATTATTTTAGATAGAAAATATTAAATAAGGAATTTAAAAAAAAAAAAAACATTCTAATCAATTTATTCAGGCAACGTGCGTGTGTATGTGTGTATAGTGGGGGAGGGGGGGGGTAGTCAAAAAGATGAAAAAAAGTGTCTTGGAGCATCATTGAACAGAATCATATTTCCAACTATTTAAATTTCCTGAAAGTACTTGATGATTACTTATAATAATTAATAATTCAAATATAAAAGAAATGAAACTGTGAGTTAAATGTTTTTTAAACACTTAAAAAAAAAAAAAAGACTTGCTAGTTTCATTATTATGATAAAGGTAATTAATATCTATAGTATTATTATCACAATATCAATGATTTAATTATTTTAGATAGAAAATATTATATATGGAATTTCAGAAAAATACTGCTATATCTTTATTGAGGCAACTGTATGGTACTAGTACTGGAGTGTCAAGTAATTATTTTATTAGAATTAAATTTTAATTCACGATGGGAAGTACAACTATGAAGTTAGTTAAATATTTTTGATAGATTAATATAATGTCAAAAAAAAAACAGGAATATAATAATTATAATTATTAATTAAAAATTATTTTTAAAGCAATTCCTTAAGACTGTCCTTCACTAACACATTCACCCCACATTAACTTTGTTTATTATTATTATTTCGCCTGAAAGAAATACATGTCTTACTATTTAGTAAATTTTAATTTAATCAAATACTTTTATGTTTTGCAATAACCTTTTTAAACTTGCTCATAGTTTTTGATCCATTGATTCATGTACCATTTTATAGTGTTAGTAAATATTTTCACTTCATAAACCTTGTTTATTTTATTTTTGATGGAAATCTATTTACAAGTAAATGTAAGTGCTATTAATTTATATATTATAATTAATTTTTAAAAAGAACATATAATTTAAAATTCATAAAATAAAATAAATTATGTGCGTTATTTTATCATTCATCATTTGAAATTGAAGAGAAATTATGAAATAATTTCTCTTTTCAAATATTTTATAGAAAAAATATCATTTTATACAACAATTAAAATAAATACGAAAAGAGAGAAAAAAAAAAGTGAAATTCTAGGAATAAATAACAAAAATTTTTTAACAAATTTTGCCTTTTAAGCTAATTTAATTTAAAATTTTCTATTTAAATATTCTCAAAACAACTTTTATTTACGTTATTTATCTATAGGTTTTTTAAAATCATGTCAATTGTCACCGATAGATGGCATTTTGGGGCTAAGCTGACTTCCAGTTCTTATATGGGGAAAACAGTGAATGCGAGAGGCATTTAGTATGTAGGGGGTAGTGGTCAGATACATATTTTGTTTTCTCAACCATGTTTTGCAATCACGAAATGTGATGGGCCAAGCTTTCGTTTCGTCGCCGAAGTGGTTGCCTTAGCTGGAATTGTGTTTGTCGAAAACTATCAATGGAGATTGTTTCGATGACAAAAGTGCTTTATATGCTTTTGCCATGAAAATTAACAGAAATATATTGAAATAGATTTCTATTTTATCCATTCAATCAATTCTAATCAATTAACCTGCGTTTTTTTTTATATCTTAATGTGTAAACATGCCCCTCCTCTTCCGAAAAAAAAAGAGTAGGTTATTTGGTAGAGATAGGCGTGTATATTCGGCATTTCGATGGCTTCTGCTGTTTTTATATATATATATATATATATATATATATATATATATATATATATATATATATATATATATACTCTAAATTGTGGTGAGGATGTGGGTGTATGGGATATTTTTACTATTACTGTAGAGTAACATATAGGACAAAAAATAAGTACATATATTTTTTTTTGTTTGCAGGCGGAGCAAAGAATGGAAAAGTAGTGTAAATTTCAGGCACAGGCGTAGCTACAGATTTTTTTTTTCTTTGGGGGGGGGGGGGAGGGTCGAGGGGGAGAGAATTTAAAAATTTCCCAACTTATAATTAAAAAATTTTCGAACTTGAAACTAATTGCTCTATTTTCCAACTGAAATGATATGTGCAATGTGTGTTTAACGATAACGATACTTATATGTAAAGAAAATTCTTTCCAAGGAAAAATACTGAAACTAAAAACATAAAAATTATAATTAATGGTTCATTTATTGAAAGATTTTGTTTTCTATTGTGTACGAGTCATAATCGTACTTCATATTAAAATAACCTCATGATATTTTGAGATTTTTGAGAAAGGAACAAAGTTTTGGAGGAAATAGATTAGAGAACTATTGATGGACAACATTAGAGAAATTCAGGTCAGGTAGATGGGTAATATTTTGGTAGTACAAAGAAACACAATGATAAATTGACTCTGGCTCCTTTTTGGATTTCTTTTGATAATTTAACTAGTTTATTGTTACAGAACTCAGAAAAGTAGTCAGCAAAACTATAAAAATTTCTTATTTTTTTACTATTATTTTAAAAAAAGAAAATGTGTTTGAAAAATCTGGAATTTCCCAGCTCGAAGCTCAAATATCCCAAGTTCACATATATTGGAGGGGGAGGTTCTCCCCGCCCCCCCCCCCCCCCCATAACCCCTATCGCGACGCCTCTGATTTCAGGTGGTGGTGGGATTGGAGATTTAGATCATTGATTAGTTACTGCAACCAGAAAATAACAAGTATGGCAAAAACATTTCAATAATTCTAAAAAATGTAGAAAAAAATTGTAAATTAATATATTTTTTCAATTTAGCATTTTTTTTCATAAATTTAAACAATAGAAAAATTTTGGTATTTGAAACTTTTTAATTTAAAAAATAATTTAACTCTATAACTCTGTCGGGATTTGTGAGGCATATATATTCATCGTCAAAAGGTGCATGTAAAATTTGTTTTGGCCACCATTAATAAATGAATAATAATATTCGACTTTTTTAACTAAAGGATTTTCTTGGTATTTCACAAGTAAAGGGGACAATTGAAAAACACGGTGAATTCCAAATAAAATTTGTGTACGCGATGTGGTCTCGAAACGGTTAAGGTGTAATGATTTTTTGCTGGGGTAGACGACGTTTTAATTTTCAGAACAGAAGGATAATGTAGAAAATAGTTTATTTATTATTACAATAAAATAACTTATGTGACAAAAATATAATCTAAAACAGTGTTGCCAGGTGGGCTACTTTTTTTAAAATCAGATTCTTGATTAGCACCAATTTTATGAAATGGTAAAATGTGCATTATTTAATGACATATTAATTAAGGCAAAAACAAAGTGAATTTTAGCAATTAAAAAAAGTGGTGCCAAACAAGAAATCTGAATTTTAAAAAAGTAGCCCACTGGCAACAGTGATCTAAAACATAATTGACATAACAAATTATAAACAGATCAGTTTATCTTCTTCATTTTTTTTAAGCCCGAGAAGGGGCATTTATTAATATATTTTATTCAATTAGTTCTACGTTCAAAGTTAAATTTTTGTAACAAATAAGTTAAACCAATTGAACAATTAAAAAAAAAATCTAACAATATGATACATAAAACCCATTAAAAAGTTAGGTGCCGTTAAAAAGGAATCTAAAAAAATTTTAACTTTTTTTCATTTTTAAGTTGCAAATATTTGTATCGCAGATTTTGTATTACGCTTATGATTAGTGTGTACAAAATGATAAGGGACATGCAAAATACAAAAAAACATTTTAAAAAGTCTAAGATTTATTTCGATTTAATTTGAAGAGAAACTAACTTTTTAGGGTATTTAAATTATCATATTGTTTAAATTTTGTTTTTATTTTTTAATGTTCATTTGGTTTAACCGTTAACGGCGCGGAGTAATTTTGTTTATAAACTGATGAAATGATAGACTGACATCAGAATTTATAAATGAGTTTATTGGAAAATACAAACTTGCTTATTTTCAAGTACGTCATAAATGGAAAAATTTAATTAAATATTCTGGGCTGCAGTAAAATAAAAATTAGGTGTCCTTTTTTAAGGACACTGCTCGCAAAAGGGTTAACTTATTTGTTACAAAACTTTTACATAAAATGTAGAACTAACTGAATGAAATATATGAATAAATGTCCTTTCTTGGGCTTAAAAAATGTAGGAAAAAAACTGATTTGCTTTTAATTTGTTCTGCAAATAACGTTTTTGTTTATATATTTTTCACATTTGTTATATTATTGTAATAATTAATAAATAATTTAAAAAAATTTCTATATTATCCTTCCCCCATGAAAATTAAAACGTCTTCTCTCCCAGGAAATAATCAACAGTGCTTAAAGAGTTAAATTATATTTTAAATTCAAAAGTTAAATGGATCAAAATTTTTCAATTGTTTAAAATTATTGGGTCGTTCGGAAAGTCGTGTCCGTTTGGGAAAATCAATTCGTACTGGAAATTCTATTATTATTAGACATTGATTCCGATATGTAATTTCGAATAATTACCGGGCAGGATTTTCCATTACGAATTGATTTTCCCAAACGGACACGACTTTCCAAACACCCAATAATAAATTTAAAATTATGAAAAAAATGTTAAAATGGAAAAGTATATTAACCCATTAACCGCCAACAGTGTTGCCAGATGGGCTACTTTTTTTAAACAGAGATTCTCGATTGCCACCACTTTTTTGAAATGGTAAAATGCGCCTTACATAATGTCATATTAACAAAGGAAATTTTACCGTTCCAAAAAAGTGGTGCCAATCAAGAAATCTGATATATCAATAATTTCATTCCTGAAAGTACTTGATTATTACTTGTAATAATTAATAATACAAATATAAAAGAAATGAAACTAAATTGAATGTTAAAAAAAAAAAAAAAAAAAAAAAAAAAAAAAAAAAAAAAACCTGCAGAATTGACGTTTTGAGGCCTTGACCGGAAGACTTGCTAGTTTCATTATCATAATAAATGCAATTAATATATATAGTATTATTATCACAATATCAATAAATTAATTATTTTATATAGAAAATATAAAATAGGGAATAAAAAAAAAATACTATTATCAATTTATTGAGGCAACGTGTGTGTGTATCGGGGGGATGGGGAATAGTAAAAAAGATAAAAAAGTGTCTTGGAACATCAGTGCACAGAATCGTATTTCCAACTTATTAAATTTCTTGGTACTGTGTTTCTAATTGTCATGTTAAATATTGTGTGTTAAATGTACTGTGACGTATATATATATCCAAGAAATTTGTAAACAATTATGCAATCACATTAGGTGAAATGATCCTCATGTAATCACTACATACAGTCATATATCTCGATGTGAAATCTTCGGTTCGCCCAGAAAAATTGGGTAACCAATTGTGATTGTAATTGTAAATCTCACAGTAACCGAAATAAATCTCAGCAGCTTGATCAGGGACCCGACGCTCTCTCTCAGACTCTGGTTGAGAGTCGGGAGGAGTGGATGTGGTCTACCCCTCGGGATTGCACTAACACTCTAAAGCGAAAGCTGAGTTCCCGAGCTGGTCATCGCTGTCGCTGATCTATTACTCGTAATAATTAATAATGCAAATATGAAAGAAATGAAACTGAGTTGACTGTTTTAAACACTGCAAGGAAAATAAAAAAGAGAGAGAGAGAGAGAAAGAGAAGCTGCAGAATTGACGTTTGAGGTCATGACCCGAAAAAAAAAAACATGTGTTTAGTGGTACATCAGTGCATAGAATCGTATTTCAATTTATTAAATTTCCTGAAAGTATTTGATATATTTCTCATAATAATTAATAATGCAAATATGAAAGAGATGAAACTGTGAGTTGACTGTTTTAAACACTGCAAAAAAAAAAAAAAAAAAAAAAAAAAAAAAAAAAGAGAGAGAGAGAGAGAGAGAGAGTAGAATTGATGTTTGAGGTCCTGACCCGAAAAAAAGATGTGTAGTAAAAAAGATGAAAAAAGTGTCTTGGAACATCAGTGCATAGAATCGTATTTCCAATTTATTAAATTTTCTGAAAGTATTTCATATATTATTCGTAATAATTAATAATGCAAATAAAAATGAAACTGTGAGCTGACTGTTTTAAACACTGAAAAAAAAAAAAAAAAAAAAAAAAAAAAAAGAAAGAAAGAAAGAAAGAAAGAAAGAGAGACAGGGAGAAAGAAAAAAAAAGCTGCAGAATAGACGTTTGAGGTCCTGCCCCGAAGATTTGCTAATTTCATTATTACAGTAAATGTCACTAATATTTATAATATTATTATCACAATATCAATAATTTAATTATTTTAGATAGAAAATATTAAATAAGGAATTAAAAAAAAAAAAACATTCTAATCAATTTATTCAGGCAACGTGCGTGTGTATGTGTGTATAGTGGGGGAGGGGGGGGGGGTAGTCAAAAAGATGAAAAAAAGTGTCTTGGACCATCATTGAACAGAATCATATTTCCAACTATTTAAATTTCCTGAAAGTACTTGATGATTACTTATAATAATTAATAATTCAAATATAAAAGAAATGAAACTGTGAGTTAGATGTTTTTTAAACACTTAAAAAAAAAAAAAAAGACTTGCTAGTTTCATTATTATGATAAAGGTAATTAATATCTATAGTATTATTATCACAATATCAATGATTTAATTATTTTAGATAGAAAATATTAAATATGGAATTTCAGAAAAATACTGCTATCTATTTATTGAGGCAACTGTATGGTACTAGTACTGGAGTGTCAAGTAATTATTTTATTAGAATTAAATTTTAATTCACGATGGGAAGTCCAACTATGAAGTTAGTTAAATATTGTTGATAGATTAATATAATGTCAAAAAAAAAAAAAAAAAAAACAGGAATATAATAATTATAATTATTAATTAAAAATTATTTTTAAAGCAATTCCTTAAGATTGTCCTTCACTAACACATTCACCCCACATTAACTTTGTTTATTATTATTATTTCGCCTGAAAGAAATACATGTCTTACTATTTAGTAAATTTTAATTTAATCAAATACTTTTATGTTTTGCAATAACCTTTTTAAACTTGCTCATAGTTTTTGATCCATTGATTCATGTACCATTTTATAGTGTTAATAAATATTTTCACTTCATAAACCTTGTTTATTTTATTTTTGATGGAAATCTATTTACAAGTAAATGTAAGTGCTATTAATTTATATATTATAATTAATTTTTAAAAAGAACATATAATTTAAAATTCATATAATAAAATAAATTATGTGCGTTATTTTATCATTCATCATTTGAAATTGAAGAGAAATTATGAAATAATTTCTCTTTTCAAATATTTTATAGAAAAAATATCATTTAATACAACAATTAAAATAAATACGAAAAGAGAGAAAAAAAAAGTGAAATTCTAGGAATAAATAACAAAAATTTTTTAACAAATTTTGCTTTTTAAGCTAATTTATTTTAAAATTTTCTATTTAAATATTCTCAAAACAACTTTTATTTACGTTATTTATCTATAGGTTTTTTAAAATCATGTCAATTGTCACCGATAGATGGCATTTTGGGGCTAAGCTGACTTCCAGTTCTTATATGGGGAAAACAGTGAATGCGAGAGGCATTTAGTATGTAGGGGGTAGTGGTCAGATACATATTTTGTTTTCTCAACCATGTTTTGCAATCACGAAATGTGATGGGCCAAGCTTTCGTTTCGTCGCCGAAGTGGTTGCCTTAGCTGGAATTGTGTTTGTCAAAAACTATCAATGGAGATTGTTTCGATGACAAAAGTGCTTTATATGCTTTTGCCATGAAAATTAACAGAAATATATTGAAATAGATTTCTATTTTATCCATTCAATCAATTCTAATCAATTAACCTGCGTTTTTTTTATATCTTAATGTGTAAACATGCCCCTCCTCTTCCGAACAAAAAAAAAAAAAAAAAGAGTAGTTATTTGGTAGAGATAGGCGTGTATATTCGGCATTTCGATGGCTTCTGCTGTTTATATATATATATATATATATATATATATATATATACTCTAAATTGTGGTGAGGATGTGGGTGTATGGGATATTTTTACTATTACTGTAGAGTAACATATAGGACAAAAAATAAGTACATATATTTTTTTTTGTTTGCAGGCGGAGCAAAGAATGGAAAAGTAGTGTAAATTTCAGGCACAGGCGTAGCTACAGATTTTTTTTCTTTGGGGGGGGGGGAGGGTCGAGGGGGAGAGAATTAAAAAATTTCCCAACTTATAATTAAAAAATTTCCGAACTTGAAACTAATTGCTCTATTTTCCAACTGAAATGATATGTGCAATGTGTGTTTAATGATAACGATACTTATATGTAAAAAAAATTCTTTCCAAGGAAAAATACTGAAACTAAAAACATAAAAATTATAATTAATGGTTCATTTATTGAAAGATTTTGTTTTCTATTGTGTACGAGTCATAATCGTACTTCATATTAAAATAACCTCATGATATTTTGAGATTTTTGAGAAAGGAACAAAGTTTTGGAGGAAATAGATTAGAGAACTATTGATGGACAACATTAGAGAAATTCAGGTCAGGTAGATGGGTAATATTTTGGTAGTACAAAGAAACACAATGATAAATTGACTCTGGCTCCTTTTTGGATTTCTTTTGATAATTTAACTAGTTTATTGTTACAGAACTCAGAAAAGTAGTCAGCAAAACTATAAAAATTTCTTATTTTTTTACTATTATTTTAAAAAAAGAAAATGTGTTTGAAAAATCTGGAATTTCCCAGCTCGAAGCTCAAATATCCCAAGTTCACATATATTGGAGGGTTAGGTTCCCCCCCCCCTCCCCCCATAACCCCTATCGCGACGCCTCTGATTTCAGGTGGTGGTGGGATTGGAGATTTAGATCATTGATTAGTTACTGCAACCAGAAAATAACAAGTATGGCAAAAACATTTCAATAATTCTAATAAATGTAAAAAAAATTTGTAAATTAATATATTTTTTCAATTTAGCATTTTTTTTCATAAATTTAAACAATAGAAAAATTTTGATATTTGAAACTTTTTAATTTAAAAAATAATTTAACTCTTTAACTTTGTCGGGATTTGTGAGGCATATATATTCATCGTCAAAAGGTGCATGTAAAATTTGTTTTGGCCACCATTAATAAATGAATAATAATATTCGACTTTCTTAACTAAAGGATTTTCTTGGTATTTCACAAGTAAAGGGGACAATTGAAAAACACGGTGAATTCCAAATAAAATTTGTGTACGCGATGTGGTCTCGAAACGGTTAAGGTGTAATGATTTTTTGCTGGGGTAGACGACGTTTTAATTTTCAGAACAGAAGGATAATGTAGAAAATAGTTTATTTATTATTACAATAAAATAACTTATGTGATAAAAATATAATCTAAAACAGTGTTGCCAGGTGGGCTACTTTTTTTAAAATCAGATTCTTGATTAGCACCAATTTTATGAAATGGTAAAATGTGCCTTATTTAATGACATATTAATTAAGGCAAAAACAAAGGGAATTTTACCATTTAAAAAAAGTGGTGCCAAACAAGAAATCTGAATTTTAAAAAAGTAGCCCACTGGCAACACTGATCTAAAACATAATTGACATAACAAATTATAAACAGATCAGTTTATCTTCTTCATTTTTTTTTAAGCCCGAGAAGGGACATTTATTAATATATTTTATTCAATTAGTTCTACGTTCAAAGTTAAATTTTTGTAACAAATAAGTTAAACCAATTGAACAATTAAAAAAAAATCTAACAATATGATACATAAAACCCATTAAAAAGTTAGGTGCCGTTAAAAAGGAATCTAAAAAAATTTTAACTTTTTTTCATTTTTAAGTTGCAAATATTTGTATCGCAGATTTTGTATTACGCTTATGATTAGTGTGTACAAAATGATAAGGGGCATGCAAAATACAAAAAAACATTTTAAAAAGTCTAAGATTTATTTCGATTTAATTTGAAGAGAAACTAACTTTTTAGGGTGTTTAAATTATCATATTGTTTAAATTTTGTTTTTATTTTTTAATGTTCATTTGGTTTAACCGTTAACGGCGCGGAGTAATTTTGTTTATAAACTGATGAAATGATAGACTGACATCAGAATTTATAAATGAGTTTATTGGAAAATACAAACTTGCTTATTTTCAAGTACGTCATAAATGGAAAAATTTAATTAAATATTCTGGGCTGCAGTAAAATAAAAATTAGGTGTCCTTTTTTAAGGACACTGCTCGCAAAAGGGTTAACTTATTTGTTACAAAACTTTTACATAAAATGTAGAACTAACTGAATGAAATATATGAATAAATGTCCTTTCTTGGGCTTAAAAAATGTAGGAAAAAAACTGATTTGCTTTTAATTTGTTCTGCAAATAACGTTTTTGTTTATATATTTTTCACATTTGTTATATTATTGTAATAATTAATAAATAATTTAAAAAAATTTCTATATTATCCTTCCCCCATGAAAATTAAAACGTCTTCTCTCCCAGGAAATAATCAACAGTGCTTAAAGAGTTAAATTATATTTTAAATTCAAAAGTTAAATGGATCAAAATTTTTCAATTGTTTAAAATTATTGGGTCGTTCGGAAAGTCGTGTCCGTTTGGGAAAATCAATTCGTACTGGAAATTCTATTATTATTAGACATTGATTCCGATATGTAATCTCGAATAATTACCGGGCAGGATTTTCCATTACGAATTGATTTTCCCAAACGGACACGACTTTCCAAACACCCAATAATAAATTTAAAATTATGAAAAAAATGTTAAAATGGAAAAGTATATTAACCCATTAACCGCCAACAGTGTTGCCAGATGGGCTACTTTTTTTAAACAGAGATTCTCGATTGCCACCACTTTTTTGAAATGGTAAAATGCGCCTTATATAATGTCATATTAACAAAGGGAATTTTACCGTTTCAAAAAAGTGGTGCCAATCAAGAAATCTGAATTTAAAAAAAGTTGCCCACTGGCAACACTGACCGCCAAAACTATAAGGTAGAAGTTATCAACTTTTTAGCTTAACAGCATTTGCCACCACAAACTCTGAACAATGATTTTCGCTTTATACGATAATAAAACTTTACGTCTTTAAATAAGGCCGATTTCTTAATTGAAAAATAGCGGTGAGTATGAAAATAACTTAAATATGCGCATTTATTTTAACCGTTGCGTGAACGCAACACCAGCGGGTAATGGGTTAATTTACAAAAAAGTGTTACATTTAGTAGAAGTTTTGAATGTTTTCTGCCCTACTTACTAGTCAGTAGTTGCAGTAACAAATCAATCATCAAAACCTATAATACCCCCCTCCCCTCAACCTGAAATTTACGATACTTCCCATCCTTTGCTCAGCCAGCACAAAAAGATTTTATATGTTTTTTTTTTGTTTTTTTTTTGTCCTATAAGTTATTCTATCGTAATAATTAAAAAAACTCATACACTCCCATCCGGCCCCGAATTAAGTGATTTTTGTAACAGCAGAAGACATCGAAACACAGAATGTCAACACACCCCGACCCCAAATAATGAAGACTATCATTTTTCTGTTCGGGAGGGAAGGTGCATATTTACTCGTTAAAATATCAAAATACGCAGTTTATTATTAAAAAATTATCGACTGGATAAAAATACATGCAAATAGAAAACTAAATTAATGTACTTCTATTAATTTTTATGGAAAAAGCATATAAAGCGCCATGAAAACAATCTCCACTGATAGTTTTCGAGAAACACTATTTCCGCAAAAGACGGCAACTTTGACGTTAAAAGTTCTGGCCAATCAGATTTCGAGATGTCAAAACCTGGTTGGGAAAACAGAAATATGTACCTGTTTTATTTGCTCGATTACACCTTGATCAACGAGGATCCGAAAAAAAATTTTAAATATAAAAGTTACGTATTTTTGTCCGTAGAATCCGAATCTGCAATAAAAAATAGGGGTTAACATTCAAGATTTCAAAGTTGGACCCCCTCTGACCCCCGGGGAGTCGGTTGCGGGGGTCAAATTTGGAATCACTGAGTAGCTTTTTTAAAAATATTTAACACGTATATTTTCGTTTTTCAATCTGCTTTGTATTTCTCGAGTTATTCGACCGTTTCCAGACTTTTCGGACACCCTGTATCAATTATGTATTCAAATAAAGTTTTGAAATTTTTCAAAAGCAATAATAATATTAACCGTATGCCAGGAAATTATAGCCGTAGAAATCACAAAATAGTTTGCTACTTACAGCAACTTTTTTTTTTTTTTCAAATCATTTCAATCGTTTAAGGTAGTGCTGCACAACATTTTTGCCACAAAATTGTTTGCCACCACAAAAAATTTAAAAGTAACATTTGAATTATTTAATAGCACAGTTCCTGTTAATTAATTAGGAAAATTATTCTGCATAAAAGTAGTGGTACTACTGGTGGACCGCGGGCCACAGGTTATGCACCCCAAGTTTAAGGGGTTCGGGAAAGGCCTATCTCCGCCATGTTAAATTCACCAAATTTATGTACCTTTTTCTCAGAAATGGTGAAAGATAGAAGTCAAGATTTTTTAGAGTAGTTAAAGTAACATGATTTACGTATTTTAGCGCACCATTTTCTTTCTAAGTGAAACTGAAAATTAATTATTTATTGAAAGTAATTTTTAAATTAGCATTTTTGGTATGCTTTCACTGCCTAAAATAAATTATTCTGAACAAATCATTAAATCCCTGTGTTAAAGTATACAATATAACATAAGTATTAAATAAAAATCTCAGTTCTTAAGTTTAATAGATATTGAAAAAAAGGAACATAAACAAGAAAAATCCAAGTTTTGAGAAAAAGTCAATTAAAGATTTAAATGGCCATTAAGCTGTGAAGTACTCTTAGAAAGAATGAATAATTTAACACTTATTTTTTTTTTTTATCTATAAACATGTGTGACGCATCTTTGGAAAGATAAAAGTTTAAACTATTTAATGATATATAAAACTAAAAATCGATTATTCGGTTGAATTTTGCTTACCCAGTCCCCTTAACACGGTCAGGGGTAGAAAATTCTGTTCGTAAAAGGGTGAAATAATTGACTTAGACCAGAATTTGCAAACGAATTTTTCAGAAAATAAAAAATTACTTTTCTACGTCAGGGTTCGTACGGTTACCGTTATTTTCAAGGCCCAATATCAGAAATTTTTTATAGAAAAATAAATCTAGTTTAAACGGACGAAATTTTGCCTTATTTCAGGAGAGATTTTCCATAAGAAAATACTGGTACCGAAGAGTTTCTTAGTCATAAAATTCAAGCACCCGTACGAACCCTGTACGTTTTCATCATAAAAGCAAAATCTAATTAAAATGATTTTGATGCCGTTTGTCACTTTTGGAATTAAAATTAGGTGGTCACGCCGTCTGAGCACCACTCTTGAAAGGGTTAAGCAAATAGTTCTATTATATGTCTGTTAAATTTGTATTTTATTTGTATTATTTTATTTATTTATTGATGGAGTTTTTAATTTCTTGTGGAATGTAAACAAGAGGTAAAGCTGAAATATTTGTATTGCTTTAATTGCAAACCGGTTAATCTTTTGTAATTGGGCTGCACATGACATATATTTAAAAAATAATCATTATTGAAAACAAAAAAAAAAAAAACCCGTAAATCGAGATCTAATTTTCCAACAAATTATATTTGAAAGAACATGTTTTTTTCAATTTGACGGTCGATATCACGGCACTGTAGACGGGTATAGTTACTCAAGGCACCGCCCCATGTACACTAGGCTTGAGCATTTGAATAAAAATTGCGGCAGCCGAAGGGGGATTTTTATTTACGTATGTACGGTTCCTTAAATTTAGACACCAGTATTTTATAAAATATTTCTTTGATTTCTTTTATCTCAGAAAAATAAAGCGGAAAAAAAAAACTTTTAAAAATTATTAGTGCCAAAATTCAAGGGATCGTACACACGCTTAAAAAAAAAAAAAATAAATAAATAAAATAAAATAAGAATAAAAAATCCACCTTCGGCATCCGCCCTTTTTTTCCTTTCTTTTTTTTTTCTTTCTTTTTTTTTTCTTTTTTGTCAGGTTTCAGTCCTAGTATTCAGAGAGCGGTGCTTACGGACATGCTTTTGCTTTATAATAAAGATTTGGGGCATTTGATTACTAGAAAAAACAAATAATGAAGTATTACGGTTTAAACTCGAAACAAGTTTTTTAAAAACTGCTTTAATCAAAAGCTTTATCAAAAAAGACCCCCTTTATATCCAAGCAAAAATATGAAGAACTGTTATGGTGTTAAAACTATGGTGTTAACTGTTAAAACTAGGATATATAACAAATGATAAAGTAAACAGAATTCTTTAAATCATAACTTTAATTTTACTTTAATCTTAACTAATTTTAATCTTAATTTACTTTAATTTTCATGAAAAATAGCAGTTAAAAATATATTTGCGGTTTTATACATTTTAATTCCAAGATTAAAATTTCTTTGGGTACAAATATTTCTTAATATTTTTATAAAGGAAATTATTTATTTATTTATTTATTTATTTTATTTATTTATTCATTTATTTATTTTTTGAGAACAGTTGAAACAAAATTCTTTTGTAATACTTGCAAATTACCAGATACGAGAAAACGAGAAGATTGTAATGTCCATTGTTGGTTTTGTTTAGTGCAGTCCTCTGTCATTCCGTATTTCAGATTACTTTCTCTCATTTATAACATTCAAACACTTGACTACGCCCAATAATACGAGATTGGAACTATGCATCTTGTTATCTTCTAACTTTCGCTTCCTAATTCCATTTTTCAGGTTCCCAATAGGATTATAAAAAAACAAGTGGGTAAGTGTGATCACAAATCGCACAGTTGGTTTCGTTTAATATTCCTTTCGAAACAAGTTATCCTTTTGAAATATATGTTAGTTCCACATTTCCCAACCAGGGGGCGCATTCGATTCTAAACAAACCTCTATATGAACGAAAATCCGTTTTACATACTATCCGTACATATATTAGTCGAGGGGATTGGGCTCATAACACCCGACATAAGTAGCAAACTTGGCGGTAAAAAATGGAGCTAAAATATGTAAGGTTATGGTGAATAATATGAAGGAATTGTCAAAGGGGTGTCGGCAAAAGTTAGAAAATTTCTCCTCTAGTTAAAAGGGCGGAGGTTAGAAAAATTGCTTAAAGTACACAAGCTAGAGCCCGGAGGGGTAAATAATATAAGACTTTTTGAAAATTTTATGATTTGTCGTGTGGTTCGAGGTATTCAGCTATACGTATGCAAAATTTCATGTCTCCAACTTAATTAGGGGCTCTCTTAGAAAGAATTGCTTCAAATGCATATGTGGTAGCTGAAAGGGTTAAACGTAAGAACTTTTTTAAGATTTTATGATTTGTCGCCTGGCCTCAGGTGTTCTGCTATAAGTGTGCAAAATTTCAAATCTCCAATATAATAAGGGGCTCTGTTAGAAAGAATTGCTTAAAATACACAAGCTGGAGTTGAAAGGGTTAAACATAAAACTTTTTCAAAATTTATTATTTGACGTGTGATCTGAGGTGTTGAGCTATAAGTATGCAAAATTTCACGCCTCCAATGTAAATAGGGGCTCACTTATAAAGAATTGTTTAAAATACACATGTGGGAGCACAAAGGATTAAATGTACGACTTTTTCAAAATTTTATGAATTGTCGTTTGATGTGAGGTTTTCAGCTATAAGTATGCAAAACTTCACGCTTCCAACCTAATTAGGGGCTCACTTAGAAATAATTGTTTTAAATACACATGCGGGAGCCCAAAGGGTTAAATGTACGACTTTTTCAAAATTTAATCATTTGTCGTATGATGTGAGGTGTTCAGCTATAAGTATCCAAAATTTAATGTCTCCAACATAATTAGGGGCTCACTTAGAAAGAATAATTTAATATACACATGTGGGAGCCCAAAGGGTTAAATGTACGACTTTTTCAAAATTTTATCATTTGTCGTATGATGTGAGGGGTTCAGCTATAAGCAAAATTTCATGTCTCCAATATGTATAGTTTCTGACAACGGGCTCTGTGACAGACGGACAGACAGACACAGGAGTTTGACGTTTGGGGTTTCGTCAGATGAACGAAACCCTGAAAATGGTAAGTAACAGCGAATTGCGGGGGAAAATCTGAACAAATAATAATAATAAAGTATTGAAGTTCAAAATATTTTTAATGATTCTTGTTTAAAAGTAATACGAAAAGCCACAAATAGTATAAGATATCGTAACAAAATTCCTCGACCAGAAAATAAATGATTTCTGATTATAGCAACTGAGTCGAAAATAACAAATCAAATTAAGACCTTCTTCATAACAGCATTCAGGTATCATTATTATTATTATACACCGCAGACCACGCCCCTACCTGACGGACAATATGCAGAGCTTAACGAGTTACAAAAACGTTCATGGACAATTTGAATTTAGGTAAAAAACAAATAAGCCTTCTACAAACCTAGATTAGATATTTCGGTATACTCAGCAAAGTACTGTCGGTCTGAACTATTCAATCATATTAGTTGTAGTATAAAATCTTACTGGTTGCAATTTTATTTATTCTTATTTTATTTTACTTATTATCCCAATACACACGTTGTTCAGATATTCAAGGGAGTCATCAACATTTAATTTCTCAAATGCATATTTCACTTCTAAAATTGCATTTGAAACTGACAAAGTCAATAAAAATGTAAGCAACAATGGCAAAAAAAAAAAAAAAAAAAAAAAAAAAATTCGGAAAAATATCCGTGAAAATTAAAACAAAGATTTGAATTGGGGAACGTATTATACAGCTGAAAGTATATGATACGGAGGGAAGTATTAATCGTTGCTACTATCATGTTACATAAAATATCAATTGTTTTACGGACAATATCTTGGACTTCATTCCAAATTTGAATCAAGCGCCCAGTTTTAATATCGAAACGTTTTACTATTATTCCTATTCTACAGCACAGCTAATAATTCCAAAGTATAATCTGCCTTTTTCTAAATAAAAAATAAACAGTTTACATTAAGCGAGATAGAATTAAAATGTTAGTGATTTTTAGTTTCATAACTATTTTATGAAACTTGTGGTGTCTGAAATACATGAAACAACCGTAACAAGCTTATGAAACAAATTTTTATTAGAAGAATTGTTAATTTGATTTTAAGTTTATCAGTCTGCGTTTCTGAGAGCTCGTCCACAATTCATTGGAGATGAGAATATTGCAAATTTTGTGAAAAGATCGCGGAAGCAAATTCCAAGTTTTGGGGGGGGCTCCGTGGCCGAGTGGTTAAGACACCGCGCTGCTAATCACTTTAGAGCGTAGGAGGCTTGTCGGGTTCGACTCCCACTGGCTCCATTGCACACTCTTTGTGGAGCTCCCAGATGTAAAAATTCTCTGTGTTGTAAATTTCACTGTGTTATCTTGTCCCTGTATATCGACGATGACTTATAAGCGGGCCTTGTTGTCAAGCACACAAGTCTGATGTATGTGTCCAATAAAACAAGCAAACAAACAAGCCAAATTTTGGCAATTTGTCACTAAAAAAATTGTCAACTTAAACAAACAGTAGCCAAAAAGAATCTTCTCTCACTCGATCGCAAGAAAAAACGCTGATTTTATCAAAGATCATTGAACAAAAATAGTGAAATGATTGAGGAAGAAAACGTTGATTTCGGCAATTGACTACGAAAAAAAAAAAAACGTGAATTTCGTCAAATGATCTTGGAAGGAAAATCGTGAAATTTGTGAAACCATCGCTGAAAAAAAAATGCAAATTTCGGTAAACAGTTGAGGGAAATTTTTTAAAATTTCGTCAAAAGATTGCGGAAATATATGATTTTTTTTTTTCACAATATAAATTTCGACTACTTTAAAATCAACAAGTCGGACAATTTACATCAAAGGTGGCAAATGAGGTGCGCTCATACTATAAGTAGTTTTATAAATATTCAGATCTTGGTGAAATAGCTGTTGCACTCTTATGCAAAAATGAATGAATACAAAATTTTATACAATTATATGCATTAAATTCGGAAATAATATGACTCCATCTTAAATAGGACGTCATTGCATGGCAACCTAAAATCATTACCTATCATAAGATATCAATGAATTCATTACGTATGATAGAATTTAATAGATTGAAGAAAATATTATTAACTAGAGAACAGGAATTCTGCTTTTTCAGAATTTAGTGTCGCCCCCGGTATTTCCATTACTTCATTTTCTTCTGATGGACTGATGGCTTCTATTATCATGAAACAGCCATTATAAATGAAGCGTTAGGTGAAGATGAAAGAGCAGCCGTAAAAAGTTAGAACTCTGATTTTTTGGTCAGAATGGGGGAAAAAATGGCCATAATTTTTTTGTACGGCTGCTCTTTCATCTTCACCTAACATTTCATTCGTAATGGCTGTTTCATAATAATAGAAGCCACCAGTTCACCAGAAGAAAATAACTCGGTTAAGCGAGACTCTACTGCAGTACAAAACATAATTCAATTTTAAGACTTAAAGCACACGTTTTATTTTTTGTAAAATGACGTTCTTCGCATCCACTTAAGAATTCCACATTTACGATCTACTCTTAAACATCTACAGTAAAGCATGAATAGCACATCACTATCGCGAAATAATGCACAAATGCAGCAAAAAGATTCCGTCATTCAAGAAAATCGAAAAAAAAATGGCTATCTAATGATTCATAGATACTTACAATTAAATATAGTATATGGTTGATCGGCCGATTATCTGCACTAGGGTTTATAGGCCCAAGGGAGGGTACCCTCTGTGGGGGTCTTTCTAAAGGAAGCTAACCCGTATTTACGCATAGAAATCCATGGCTCGAAGAAAACCACGAAAACTCTAAACGATTAGTCTGACGGGCGCGATTGGGATCGAACTCAGCACCTTCGTCTACCAGCTTCGAGAGCAGAACCTCTCAGCCACTGGTGGGGCTAAATATAGTATATAATAGCTCCATTGTTTTAACAGAAATGATTCGTTTATATTTTTTTCAAAATTGCACGTATTTTAATTAGATTTTCTTTCGGTTGTTGCGAGAAAGTGGCAACAAAAATATATAATTACTATTTTAAAACTATTTTTCCTTTACTTTCTACAGAAATGGAGTACTTTCGTTGCCAATATTAAGCAAATGGCTCCAAAAACTACAAAAAAATTAATATCTCAAAAATAAATGGAAATACAGTTTTCAAACAAATTGCATTTAAAAGAACTTTTTTTTCCAATACGACGGTATAAAAATTGAAAATGTGCGATGCTTAGAAGTTTAAAAAAGTGCTAAAGAGTATTTAATCGTAATGCTTTGTTTTACGGCTAGGTTCTGTAAGGTAACGTTATTTTTTTGGACACAAAATAAGCTGGAAGAAAGAAATAGCATACCGGACCGGAGACGAATACTTTTTGTGTGTGTTTGTGTGTGTGTTTTGATTCGATTTTCATAAAATCTTAAATGACCCGACAAACTTCTGCAACGATTCTATATATTAAATTTCAAACCATTCGGTTGAGTAGTGTCGGCGCTATTATATGTAGACAGACGGACAGACAGTCGGACGAGACCAGACGACGACTATAGGTGCTGTGTATTTATATAATTACGAACGCATCTAAAAATAATATGAAAGTATAATAGAGGTTCTTTCAAAAACTTTTAGGAATTCTTTTGAAGTCGTCTGATTTTTGTGATCCTGATCAAGCTTTCTTATAGCGCCACACGCCATGGCATGTGTCACACGAAAAGGATCAGTGAAAGCTTCTTTGACAAATTTTCGAAATTTCGAAAAGTTCTCTTCATATATAACCTATGCTTTAGAAAAAAAATAGAACGATAAATAAAATATATTTGAAAATGTCTGTTTTGAAAACTACAGACAAAGTTTCGTCACTCTTTTCACTATTTAGAAGTTTGTCTTAAATAACTATTTTAAAATCTTTACTCTAGAAAATGTTTATTGTCAAAGTTTTCTGAAAAGATTTTGCTTTGACGATATATCTTCTGCTCTAAGCTATGTGGTATTTTCTTTTAAAATTTCAGTTATTTCTCCAGCTAAAATTTCAATTTTTGGCAGTAATTGTTGAAAAAATAAAAATGTCGAAAAGTATAAAAATACTTTTAATGCATAACCTTCTTTAACCGCTAGATTAATTTAGTAAAGGTATTTACAAATTAAAAAAACTCACTAAGAAATATTTTTCTATTTAATCTTTGGGAAAATCAACGTACAAAGCTGTACAATTCAAACTTACAAGGGGACCACCGAACATGATGCTCATTGATTTTGATGTATTTAAAGTATATTGCAGAGTTCTTATACCTAATTATTCTGGTGAAAGGATGTCTTCAAATAGGCTTTAGATTTTGAGAAATTTGGATTCAAAGTTCAGCATACGTTTCGAATACTCATTAGTTTACAGCATCCAACAGGTATTTCGCGGTGTAACTACAGAGTTCTAGCTCGCCAGCGGCCCCACCAGTGGCCCCCACCAGTGGCCCCCACCAGTGGCCGAGAGGTTCTGCTCTCGAAGCTGGTGGACGGGAAGTGCTGGGTTCGATCCCAATATCGCCCGTCCGCCTAATCGTTCGGAGTTTTCGTAATTTTCTTCGAACCTTGGATTTGCAAGTGTAAATACGGGTTAGGTTCCCTTAGAAAGACCCCCTTGAAGGGCACTCCCCCCCTTAAGGTCTATATTCCTTCATGATAATTGGCTGTCAAAAATCAACCAACCAACCTCCGCCAGCCTGAGAGCCTGTGTTCGATGCTGGCTCAGGCCTTTTTATTTTTTTTTTAATTAATTTAATATTTTTGACACTTATAAAATTTTAACTACAGTTATTCTAAGGCTTTGAAATCCTGACATTTGCATAAAAAAATCAATTTATGTTTTTGATTGTTCACGGAAACTTCGATTTTTTTCTGTAATTTTTAAGCTAACATTTCCGTTGGCTGAAATACAAATTAATCTGTGTTTAATTTTTGCAAAAAATTAGTTTTCTTAAAATTAATATTATTTACCTTTTTATATTTTAAATACAAGTCTGAGATATTGCATAACATGTTATTAGAAAAAAAAAATCTTTATAATATTTGTTTTTTTTAAATACATTAAAATATCAAAATACTCAATAATTGCAAGTGATAAACATGAATTTAAAAAAAAAGCAAAATACCTTTATTTATTTACATTTCGACATGCCTCATTGCATTAAACGACAACATTCTCAAGAAAATAAAATGATAAAAATATTTTCGCAAAAATTCAAATTGAAAAACTAGTAAACAAAAACAAAAATCACGCGAACACAAGGATAATGAAATTAACTGAAATATTAAAAATGGAAATTAGTGAGCGTGAATTATTTTACATTATTGTTTCATCATTCTGTGTAGCATTTCTTTCCAAATTTTAGGGAGTTCTCTGGATGCTGAATCATTGCAAATATTCTCATTGCGTAAGAAGATATCTCTATTGGTTCTCTGATGATGGATGGCAAATAATATCTTGATGGATAAATTATTCTACTATTTTTAAAATCTATTTGTAGATTAGAGTTGAAGTTTTCTTGTTGCATTTTATGTTTGCTATGTGTTCTTTGATCCTAGTTTTGAGCTTTCTATTTGTCATTCCTATATAAAAAATTGCTCTTCCGTCTTCTTTGGTAAAAAGTATTTCATATACCCCCGGTAATTGATTTGGTTCTTTTGGGTCTATTTTATTACATATTATGTTTTTTTAATTTTGCGGACGATTTTGAAACAATGGAGATGCTGTATTTATTGAATTTATGTTTCAATCTTTCAAAAAAAAAAAGGGAAAATATTACAAAGTGAATAACTTGGAATTTTATGCTTTGAAATTACCTTTCTTTTAATTCCTGAAGCTCCTAATTAATTTGTTTATTGTGCTTTCTTTATATAGTAGCTTGAGGAATAATAAGAAAGGTAATTTTTAAGTACAAAATTCCAAGTTATGCTCTTTGCATTATATTTTCCTGTTTTCTTTGAAAGATTGAAATATAAACTCAATAAATACAATACCTCCATTATTGCAAAACCATCCGCAAAATTATAAAACATCATATGTAAGAAAGTAGACCCAATAGAACAAAATCAATTATCAGGGTTATATGAAATACATTTCATCAGAGTAGATGGAACAGTGCAATTTTATACAGGAATGACAAATAGAAAGCTCAAAACTAGGGTCAAAATCATATAGCAGACATAAAATACAACAAGAAAACTACAGCTCTGGCCAGACTACGTAACAGAGAACCTTTACAAATAGATTTTAAAAATAGTAGAATAATTTATTCATCAAGCTCTTATTTGCCATACATCAATAGATATTATTGAAATCTGTCCCCTTTTATAAAATTCTATGTTCAATATTATTACATTGATATTTAATTATCAATATTCATTTCAAAGTTAAAATATATCTATTTAATCATACAAATGGATTACCTAAGTTCATTACCTAAGTTACCTAAGTTCATTAGGCTTACCTAAGTTCATCTTATCAGGAGATAAAAGACTCACGGAAATATCTTCAGAATAAAAGTTCATCGTCTGCGCGAGGCGCAAAATAAAAACAATTATATTAGTCCGGGCAATAGGGAATTTTACCTAGCAAAATTAATGGTAGTACTGGAAATCGGCTTTCTAGAAGTTTTTTGGGTCGCTGAATCCGAATTTGTAACTTCCCACTAAAATTTCCCCCGGCAACCTCCCCACATTTTGGTAAAAAGCTCCCCAAAAAAGGTTTTTATTAAAAAAAAATCATTTTTTTATTGTTTTAGAGAAAAAGTATCTAGAAATTCAGAAAGTAGACAAAATTTCCAACAAATTAGATATATGACATTATGACTTAGGATGAAGGGGAAGGGGGGGGATCTGCCTCGGAACATGCGCGTGGTGCTGCGTAAACTAAGTTGCGCAATTCCACTTAACCACTCACACGTTTACATTCTCCCTCCCATCTCCCCTGCGAACTTTCTCTGTAAGGTTTACTTTAAGATTTTTGAGTTGCTGAATCCGAATTTTTAACTTTCCCCCAAAAATTTCCCCCCCCCCGAAACCCCCACCAAATAGTTGTTCTTAACTTAAATTTCTTATTGTTTTAGGGGAAAAGCATTACGAAATTCAGAAACTAGACAAAATTTGCAACAAAAAGAATGTATGACATTATGAATTAGGATGAACGGGGAGGGTGAGGGCTGCCTCGGAAATGCACTGCGGCGCTACGTGCACTAAATGATGAAGTCCAGGCAATAGGGGATTTTATCTGGTAAAATTAATGGTAGTACTGGAAATCGGCTTTCTATATGTTTTTTGGATCGCTGAATCCGAATTTGTAACTTCCCATCAAAATTTCACCCGGCAACCCCCCAAAAAATTGATTTTTTGAAAAAATTTGGTATTTGAGAAAAGCGCGCTGGGAATGTTCCGAGGCAGCCCCCTCTCTCCCCGTTTATCCTACGTCCTAATGTCATGTATCCTATTAATTGCAAATTTTGTCTAGTTTCTGAATTTTATAATGCTTTTCCCCTAAAACAATAAGAAATTTAAGTTAAAAGCAACTATTTGGGGGGGGGGGGGTCGGGGGGAAATTTTTGGGGGGAAGTTAAAAATTCGGATTTAGCGACCCAAAAAACTTAAAGTAAACCTTGAGAAAGTTCGGAGTGGAGATAGGAGGGCTAATATAAACGTGTGAGTGGTTAAGTCGAATTGCGCAACTTAGTTCACGCAGCGCCGCGCGCATGTTCCGAGGCAGAACCCCCCTTCCCCTTCATCCTAAGTCATAATGTCATATATCTAATTTGTTGCAAATTTTGTCTACTTTCTGAATTTCTAGCTACTTTTCCCCTAAAACAATAAAAATTTTTTAATTAAAAACCTTTTTTGGGGTTTTTTTTACCAAAATTTGGGGGGGTGGGGGGGTGAATCCACTAATTTTGCTAGGTAGAGTCCCTATACGATCTCTATTGCCTGGACTATATTAAGACCATCGAAGCAGCGATAAAACGCAACAGCTTCTTACGCAATGAGAATATTTGCAATGATTCAACGTCCATGGAACTCGCTAAAATTTGGAAAGAAATGCTAAATTTATGTTTATCACTTATAGCAGTTATTGAGTATTTGATATTTTGAAGTGATTTTTATGTAAAGTTATATTAAAACTAGGGGGCTCTGCCCCCTGCAAGCTACGCTCGCCAACCCTCGTTCAGACACTGTAGAATCTAAAAGCGTGCTAATCTGATCGGTTTTAAAAAGATTAGAGAAGATTGAATTATACTGAAAAAACCTGTAGCCGATCTCACTGTAAACATGTTTCCATTCAATTCCCCTTGATTGCAAAAATTTAAGGTAGAATCAGTTGCTGTTATGGCACCCAATGGTTGTTTTCGTGTTTGGTTAAAGAAGATCAGTTAAACATTTAAAAAGAAGCTAAAATAAAATGAATTAAGTAAACAGAGTCTTTGTCTCTCGGTATTTTTAACATCGTTATAAAACGATTGATATAATACAATTACTAAAATTTGCTGCTTTAACCCCTTCAAGGGCGGTGGCTCATTTATGGACCACTTACTTTTAATTCTTAAATGCTACATAAGCATCAGAATATTGGGATGAAAATTTCCCTTTTATTAAGTAAGTGAACAAAAGTATTTTTGTATTTCGAAATTTGTTTGTAAATTCTGGTGCCATTCACCGATTTCAAGATTTTACGAACAGAAGTGCCTTGTCCGTGAAAGGGTTAAACGCATATTAATATATTTATTATTTTAAGGTTTCCTTTCCCTTTTAATATTCACGTGTAAATACAATTTTCAGGACATAATTTTCAATATTTCCCTGCCTTTAACACGTACTCATTTAATAGTAATTTTAAAGTTTTTTCTTCTGTTTTTAATAGTCACGTGAAAATAAATTTTTAATCGTTAGGAAATATTATTCTTTGCGCTGTTTTTAAAATTGAAAACAATCTCTATAATAATAGCCTAAGTGATGTGACTATCATCAACAGCTCCACGCAGATTCCTTCGTTTTGTATATTCCAGGCGGCCATTTTGGTACTTTAATGTTAGCCAGCCACAGGTGTGATAAGTCGCCGAATATTATTCTATCCCCCATTATTTCGTTTATATTATAATAGTCCAAGTCATGTAACTGCCATAAACAACGGGCTGATTCCTTCGCTTTTCATAAGAAAGGTTTCCATTTTCATTAAAAAATCAAAATTATTTTTTCGAATAAAACTACATAAAAGTTGCCATGATCACAAAGAATTCCTAGCACTTTTATGTTAGCCGGGTGAAAATCTCGCCAATAGCTTTTTCTTTAACTCGCCAGTTAGCATTTTTTTTATTTTTCGAGTGGTAAATTAAAACGGTGCTACTTGGTTATGCCATCGACCAAAAATCTGTCGCCAAATTATAAAATTAAATTCCAATAATGGTTGATCGTAAATGTCACATTCACTTGATTTTAAGGAAGTTACACATGTTCACGCCATCAAGTGATTTTTATTTCGACGTTTTATTTGTATTTTTATTAATGTTATACTAATTTATTTGTTCTTTTGTTATTTAAAATACAAAAAAAATATGTCACTTTGTATAATTTGGCTATTTATATAATTTGGCGAAATTGGTCGACGGGAGAAGTAATAACATTAAAACGTTGCTTTGAAGTGGAAATTAAATCTCATGATTACGTACATACGCACCGGGCTTGGCGTGATTTTTTTTTTTTTTTTTTTTTTTTTTTACGACAATTTGGCGAAAACCTCGTTTTCAAACACCTGTTACATATGTATTTTTAAATTATTTTCTGTTATTACTTTCTTCTATCTTTACAAGAAGAAAGTATTGGTTTCGTGAAAATTTTCGAATTCCAGTTTTCGACGGATTTACACGTTTTAGGGGTCAGAGATTCCGAAAAACATGTTTTTACAAAATGTCTGTCTGTGAGTCTGTCTGTCTGTCTGTCTGTCCGTCTGTCTGTCTGTCTGTCTGTCCGTCTGTCTGTCTGTATGTGACACAAATTTTGTGGGCGCTCTATCTCAAGAACTAACGCACGGAATTTAATAAAAAATGATATTTAGTTAGACCCTGATATAAATTGGTGCTGATTAGTTTTTGGTGTAAATCGCTCAACAGGTGGCGCTGCTATGCAGCATTTTTCACGATTTCTGCAATAGCTCAATCTCCAGAACTAATGCACGGATTTTCATCAAACATCAGATTCTGTTAGCCCTTGACATGAATTGAAGTTTTATACATTTTGGTGTAAATCGCTCAATAGGTGGCGCTGTTGTGCAGCATTTTCCACGATTTCTCAAATAGCTCAATCTCCAGAACTAACGCACGGATTTTCATCAAACTTCAGATTCAGTTAGTCCTTGACATGAATTGAAGTTTTATGCATTTCGGTGTAAATCGCTCAATAGGTGGCGCTGCTGTGCAGCATTTTTCACAATTTCTCAAATAGCTCAATCTCAAGAAATAATGCACGGATTTTCATCAAACTTCAGATTCAGTTAGTGCTTGACATGAATTGACGTTTTGCCCCTTGTGGTGTAAATCGCTCAACAGGTGGCTCTGCTATGCTGCATTTTTTTTAGATTTCCGCAATAGCTCTATCTCAAGAACTAATGCTTGGGTTTTCAACAAACTTCAGATTCAGGTATACCTGTATATGAATTAGCGCTGTTTATGTTTTGGTGTATATTGCTCAACAGGTGGCGCTGCTATGCAGCATTTTTCACGATTTCCACAATAGCTCAATGTCCAGAACTAATGCACGGATATTCATCAAACTTCAGATTCAGTTAGTCCTTGACATGAATTGATGTTTTGTACCTTTTCGTGTAAATTGCTCAACAGGTGGCGCTGCTCTGCTGCATTTTTTGTGATTTCCACAATAGCTCTAGCTCCAGAACTAATGCACCGATTTTCATCAAACTTCAGATTCCGGTATACCTTAATATGAATTAGTGCTCTTTGTGTTTTGGTGAAAATCGCTCAACAGGTGGCGCTGCTATGCTGCATTTTTCAGAATTTCTCCTACAGTTCTATCTCAATAACTAATGCACGAATTTTCATCAAACTTCAAATTCAGGTATAATTTGATACGAATTGGTTCTAAATTGATGTAATTTCTTTTACTATTTAAATGATTTAATTGACATGATTTATATAGAAGAAAGTTTTGTGATGGCCACAACATACTAGTTTTTAAAATGAAATAACAATAAATAAAAAAAATAATTAATACTATAGAACAAAACACTTTATAACATTTTTTGTAAATAAAAAGAAAATAAACATTTATTAATAAGTCAGCAACAATAGCTGGGTTACCATGTCAGGCAAAATAACGCCATTTTGGCGCCAATTAGGTACCCCGTTGCGTATATGACATCTGTGTCCAATATTTTTCTTTTCGTTTCGTTTAAAAAAAAGAATGAAGTAAAAGCCATTTATTTTAAAGGTTTCAATTTTAAATGAAAGGTTTGTATTAAATAAAATGATTATGAAATACAAATTGAATTCTGAATAAAAGTAACATGATGCATTTCTTAGCATACATTTAAGGGAGGCCAAACTCGTCGCCAATTTAAAATAACCTTTTCTAAAATATGAAAAAAAAAAATATCTGTTATGATTAAAATTTGAGTTGCCATCATTAGAAAAAAAATATTTAAAATTAGAAAAAAAATTAATATTTCGAAAACTAATTCTAATTTTACAATTCTAATACCAGTTTTGAGATCTGCAGATCAATACGGATTTTTGGTGTTAATTTCATCGCAAAGTATTCCATATTTTAGGAGAAATAGCTGTGAAACGTAATCAGTTGTTTAATCAGTCGTTTCATAGAATAGTTGCATAAATTCGTTTCAATTCGATTCATTAGGATTATATATATAGGGTAGATATGTCATATGATAAAATATAAAAATGTTTATTATTACTGATATTGATATTTAAATTTAGTAAATATACAATTAATCGGTTGACATATATCGTAAAAATATTCAAAACAGAATATTTATACGGAAAATTTTCCTATATACAGTGTAATTTCTTACCTAGTACTTGTCTTCAAAAGAAGATAAAATATATCAAATAAAAAAGTTTTTTTTCTGATATTATTATCAAAATATTGCTGACGATTTCTTAAAAAGAATGTTTCATAAATTATATGTCATGTGGGATCCGCAGACGATTTATACATTTCCAGCTGACAATTTTTGCTTTATTATGATTATTTGTTAGAATGAAAAAATATTTTGAAATATAATTGATCCATTTTTATTCATCTAAAGATAAATACATTTGGACATTTGACATCAAAATTATTATTTACAATTTACACGAAATAATAAATTTTCATTTAAAATTCCATAAAGTAAATAAATATATATAATGTGTTATTTCTGAACTTTGCTTACAATATAAAAATACATAAAGGTAAATAATAATTTAAACATAAATCCACACATGAAATAGTTTGGATTTTCTTCCGTAGAGATGTTAGTTTTAAATAAGATAAAATATAAATTTTCATGAAAAAAATCATTAACATAATTATATGTTTTTTTTAGGAAAAAAAATCAAAGTTGCAGCAATTCATAACCAAAATAATTAAAAGTTGTAAAAAGTTAAGAAGTCAAACTCGGGCCGTCCGGTTGGCAGACGAGCACCCAGCGTCAACGCCACAGAGTTCTCATTGAAGGTTTCAATCTGATGGGTATTAGAAACGTATGCTGAACTTTGACCCCTAATTTATCAAAATCCAAGACCCATTTGATGGTTGATTTTTGGCGGCCGATTATCTACTCAAGGGATATAGGCCTTAGGGGGGAGTGCCGTCCGTGGTGAGTCTTTCTAAGGGAACATAACCCGTGTTTACGCATGGAAATTCAAGGTTCGAAGTAAACCTCGAAAACTCCGAACGATTAGGCCGACGGGCGCGATTGGGTTCGAACCCAGCACCTCCCGTCTACCAGCTTCGAGAGAAGAACCTCTTGGCCACTGGTGGGGCCAAGGCCCATTTAAAGAAATCCCTTCACAGGAATAATTAGAGATAAGAACTCTACAACATACCTTAAATTCATCAAAATCGGTGAGCATCATGTTTGGTGGTCCCCTTGTTTGTATTGGACGTAACATTTCATTAAATGTCGTGGTATCTCAAATACTCATATTTCCGTTATTTTGCGAATTTCTAGAAAGCAAAGAATTTTGATTTAATATGTTGCTTTAGCACTTTATATCCTGAATTTTGAATAAAAAAGTTTCGGCTTAGATGCCTTATGTTCCCTCAGCCGTTGTTTTGAAGTGTTTGGCGATTTTTTGTTGGCGTGTTGGCGGTGTTTGTGGATGTGGCAACCTCGATATGTGGAACACCATGTGAGTGTATGTTCTGGCAACCCGTGAGAAGTGGTGGATTTTGTGGATTATTTGATATCGTGCTGTATCGTCCTTTTTATTTTTATGATAAATTTATTGGATGTATTTCACTGACTATGGTTTCTGTAATCCGTTTAAACGCTTTTGCTGAAATAAGTAATATGAGGAAATTTTGACAAGAAAAGTAGGTTTGTTTATAGTGTGCCAGTGCGTATTCATAAGCCTATTTTGGAAAATGACGGTGGTGTTATGAGAGAGATTTCGTGCTGGAGCTTTCAAGAAAGCAGATATATGTTAAGGTATGTTGATAATTTTATGTAAATTTTGCTGCTTTAAGAGTTTTTTATATTTTGAGATTGCTATAAAGCGAGAATTGCTGAATTTTAAGAATGCTACACCGGGAGAACTGCTGAATGCAGTGATGTTTCTTTTCGGTTAATGTGCGCGAAGCGCTCATACAAGATTATTGATTGCCACTTTAGCGAGTTTCGTTTTTTATGTATATTTTGCTGCTTTAAGAGTTTTTTACATTTTGAGATTGCTAGAAAGCGAGAACTGCTGAATTTTGAGAATGCTACACCGGGAGAACTGCTGAATCCAGTGATGTTTTTTCTCGGTTAATGTGCGTGAAGCGCTCATACAAGATTACTGATTGCCACTTTAGCGAATTTTGTTTATTATTTATGTTGTTCTTCCACTAATATTAATTATCACTAAGTCCGTGGATGTTAACAGAACAAATAGTTTATTAAACGAAAACACTGCACAAACACAAAACAATTGATTTAAAGATAAATTTCTCACACAGATTACTTTTTCGTAACAAGTTCACACAGAATAATTTTTACGTCTACACTTCTCTCGTTCGCACGCAGACTGAGTGTGTCGGGAGAAAAGACTGGCAGTGCGCAGGTATAATGCGCATAAAAAATGTTCGCTCGCCTTTAAACCCAACACACCCCTCCTGCGAGAGATACATTTTTTCTTCTTTAAACAATTAAAAAAAACACATATACATATACATACAAAAATTACACATATCATAGTAGTGAAATACTTTCCATAGAATATAACAACTTATCCTCATTTACACGTTTAGTAAAGAAATCAGAAATAATACGTACACTTTGAACATATTCCAATGAAATAATACCTTCTGACAATAAATCCCTGACAAAATGAAATCTTAAGTTCATGTGTCTAGATTTATTTGAGGATTTTGTGCATTTAATCCGCTGTATTGCTGCTTGGCTATCATTGCTTAAAATTATTGCATCTTTTATAAATTGGTTACAATTTAACTCAGACAATAAGTTTACAGTCCATATTATATCTTTACAAATTTCTGAAATAGAAAATAATTCTGCTTCACATGTAGAAAGACTAACACTTTTCTGTTTACGACATTTCCAAGATACTAATGACTTTCTTAACAATACCTCCTGAAAAAGACCTTCCATTTTCTCCATTTCCCCAACTAGCATCTGAACTACTATTTAAATACCCAAATTCGTTGCTGTAAAATAATTTTTTGTCTTTTGTACCTTTTAAATACCTTAATACTCTTTTAGCCAAAATGTAGTGTCTTTTCTCTGGTTTGTGATTAAATTGAGACAAATAAGTTGTGACAAATGATATATCAGGACGTGTTCTATTGGCTAAATATAAAAGTCCACCAATAATTTCCTGATACATAGTTATGTCAAGCAATTCATTTGTTGGAGGAAAACTTTTATCTTCACCTTTAACAATAGGTGTTTTCACAGATTTACAATTTTCTAAATTATGTTTTACCAACAATGATTCAATATATTCAACTTGTGACAAACTTGTACCTTTTTGGTGTTTTTCAATTTGTATACCTAAAAATTTAGAATTCTTATTTTCGTACAATTCAAATACATTTTTTATTTTAGAAATAATATTTTCATACATTGTTTGATTATTACAAAAGATAGCTAAATCATCCACATACATAATATAAAAATGTTATCATTTTCAACTTTAATGAATACACAGTTATCAGAAGCTAATTGATTTAATCCAATATTACCGAGTTCCTCTTTTATTTTTAAATACCAATTTCTACCCGACTGGTGTAATCTGTAAATACTCTTTTTCAGTTTACAAACTTTATTAACACCTATCAGTTTTTCATAACCAGGTGGTGGTGACATATATAAAGTTTCTTTCAAATCACTGTATAAATATGCTGTTTTTACATCAAAAAACGTAACAATCAAATTTAATTTAGCTGCAAGTGCAATTAGTAATCTAAATGACTTAATATTTACAACAGGTGAATACGATTCAGTATAATGTTTGTTTTTAATTTGATTAAATCCAGCTGCCACTAATCTAGCTTTATATTTTATTTCCTTATTGTTGCCCTCTTTTAAAGCATAGACCATTTATTTTTAATTAAGCTAAAAGAAACCCCTTTTTTAAAAATCATTGAACCTTTATAATAATGATTCATAAATCATTTTTTTTTAATTGTAGAGAATAGTTTGAAAGAAAAAATACAAAGTTTCTATTTTTTAAAACTTAATTAAGTCAAAGAAATAATTTTAATTTTAAAAACTCGTTTTCATTTTTTTTTTTATCATTGTGCTCAGAAATATGGTGCAGCTTCTAGCGATAGGATCTGAAGTGTTCGAAAGGAATGCAGCATCCAAAATATTTTTGCTTTGACGTTGATGATATGACTTATCATCAATTCCTTTTAAAAAAGAAATAAATTAATGCATAATTTCTGTCTCTAAAACTTTGTTTACAAAGAAAAGAAAAACATGTGTTGTGCTAAAACCAAAGTATTATGCCTTGATTTAAAAATAAATTAAAAGTGAAAAATTACTTTTTTATTTATAATAATTCAGGTATAAACAATAAATAATACCAAAGTATTATGCCGTGATTTAAAAATATAAAAAATAAATAAAAAGTACAAAATTATTTTTCTAAATATATGCATTTTGATTTAAATAATTATACGGCATTAAAGATTGAATTTTATAAAATATTTAAAAAATTCTTATAATGATTTAGAAACTTTTTATTGAACATTCTATTAATTGCAATTTTCTAAAATTAAAGCTGATGCAATAGTTCTGTGACCAGATGTCTCCACTTCTGCACATCACCACAATGAAACAAGTCGGAAATTGCTCGTCAAACGTAGCAAATGAGGTGCTTTCGTACTATAACTAGTTTTATAATTATTTTTTGTACCCCATATTGTACTGAATGTATATATTTTTTAACTTCATAAGTGCATAGTCTATAACATCATTAAAATGCTCTTGCAATAATTTTTTTTCCCATTCCCCGTAATGTAACGGAAAACTTTTGACTGTCCCTGTAATTAAACTATACATCCGATTTTCATAAAATTTGAAATGGCTCGACAAAATTTTGCAACAATTATATATTTAAAATTTCAGACCATTCGGAAGGCTGTAACATCATTAAAATGCATTTGCAATAGTTTTTCCCATTGGCCGTAATGTAAAGAAAAACTTTTGACTGTCCCTGTAATTAAACTATACATCCGATTTTCATAAAATTTGAAATGGCTCGACAAAATTTTGCAACAATCATACATAAAAAATTTCAGACCATTCGGTTGGGTAGTTTTTGCTCTGTTACATGCGGACAGACAGACAGACGGACGGACGGACTGAACGACGACTATAGGTGCTACGTATTTATATAATTACGAACGCACCTAAAAATGAACTTTCCCAATATTCTATTTTACGTAGGGAGCCATCTAGGAATGAGACGCCAGTGCTCTGGACTTCGAAGCAGTTTACAAGTATTTCGATTGTAGCGCCATCTGTTAACGGTTTTTACAACTAAATTTTGAAACTTCTGTATAACATTTTTACAGCTTAACTAATAAACAAACTGTTTACCGCATAATTCTATTGATCTTTGTTTTTGAGATATTTAATTTTGAAATCAGGGTCTTATTCGCTGGACACCCTGTATCAACCGATTCCGATGCGAGTTAGCATATGCACAGGAATTCCTAAGGTCTCGACAGAGATATCGTCGAATTTGGCGACCAAATATAACTTTAATAAAACCTTTAAATAAAACCAACTTGGATAAAGCTGACTAATTTCGCGAAATTCTCATTTTATATTCAGTATTGTTAAAAATTAGTATTGAATATTCTGTAATCGGTTTCCACTAATTTGAGCTTCGTGGTGTATGAATAATATAAGCTGGCATTTTAAAAATAAGGAATATCAAAGCTACCTGCACTGTTAAAAATTCGCAGCAAACTGTCCAGTCATTCGACCGTTTTTTGAAAAAACGTTTTCATAATCGTAATTTAACTATATTCTGACCATAAAATGGTCAATAATATAGTCAGAATAGTGTTAAATTACGGTTGTGCAACCGTTTTCGATAAAAAGGGTCAAATGACTGGACAGAATGCTGCATATTTTTAACAGTGTGTTCCCCCCGGCACTGGCCAGAAGCACTTTTTCCATCTCATGTGACATTCTTTTGCACTCTAGTCAGTCAGTTAGCAATCATGTCGCGTGATTAAAATTTGGTGCGAAGAGGATATCAAATAAACGTCCATCCTTTCTCTGTGGCATTTAAAATTCGATTCAATGCTAAAAAAAGTGTAAAGTATTTTTGCAAGTTTTAATTCAGACTTTTGTGTTCAGAATTAAAACCGACTAATCAATCAGATTCATTATAAAGAGTAATAACATATGAGTAATTATAAGTATTTCATTTGAAGTGTCTGTAAATGTATAAAACTTAATTCAAATTTAGAGAGTAATTAATTTTTTTGAAAGTAAAGAAGAATATCGCTCACCCGCAAGAAAAGTGACACATCTCGCAAAAATACATTTTGCGTTTTATTCTACTAATAGGTTTGTCATAAGTGTATCTTGTTGCACAAACAGTTTCATATGGGTAGTTATATGGAAAATACCTTTATTACGCTATATGTCCATTTGTGACCATAGAAGAGGGGTGGATTGTGTGGGGAGGTAAAATTATCCAACCCACCAAACCACATCCTACTTCTTCATTCTTAAGGGGCTTAATGCTTTTATGCCTTTTTTATCCCTTCATGCAGAGCTAAGTATTGCAATTTCATCTTAAAGTAAAATTCAACAAATTTTCTTTTGCCTCTCCTGTGAAATTTACTTTTGTCAAGATATGTCACTTTCTTGCGTGGGCGTGATATATCTGTTTTCTAAATATTTTCTCGTCGTTTAAAATGTTTGGCATCGTATTATGGTGCCTCTGTGACGCCATGGTGTCGCACAATCGTGCCACGCTATCGTGGTATCATGGCGGCGTGTCATATTACACAATCGGTCGGTGCCACTCTGGTTTGGAAACGAACTCCTGGTACTAGGTTGTATACCAAACATTTTCTTTCGTGAAAGTGTTCGTTTTTTGGGTTTTCCTAGAATTTTGGTGGGACGGATTTGTGAGAGAGAATTTGTAATTACGTAACTAGATTATTTATTCAAGAATAGTTATAATTACATCTGTTTGGATTATTATATGCATGAAATGAAAAAGAAAGATCATTTATTGCAATTCAAGAAAATAGAGTTTTTTCTAATATTGCGATTTTTTTTTCAAATGTAAATCGTTTATATTGTAGGTTGTTTTATCAAAATGAACCTATTTCTGACTAGCTGCTGATTTCGATTGCGTAATACCAGCGTGTGAGAATGTTTTAATTTAGAAATGAATATTACATAATAAATCTTGAGTTATTCGCTAATGTAATTAATTTTGATATTTCTCATATCGGGACTCATTTTATAAGCGCATAAAGATTTATCTTTTTCGAGCCGGTTAGGTATATAAATAAGCTTTTTTTTTTTTAAAGTTTTATCTTCCCTTTAAATTATTATTATTATTTCTATCTTTCTATCATCTAAGTTTAGTCACAAAGTTAAATTTTGATTCTCATAAGACGCGTTATAATAGATGATAAGTTACAAAATATCAAGCAATAAACTTAGAAATTATATTAAAACAGAAAATACTTTACAATTTTATTTTTAATTTGGAAAAATTAAGTTCATCCAACTAAAAATTAAAAATACTAAAATCAGAATTATTAGAGTGATTTCAGCTTGAAAATAAGCAAAAAATTCTTTTACTGCTCCGCTACTTCACAAATGCATCTCCCATAAGATAAAACTTTTGACTTTGGAAACGAACTCCTGGTACTAGGTTGTATACCAAAGATTTTCTTTCGTGAAAGTGTTCGTTTTCTGGTTTTTCCTAGAATTTTGGTGGGACGGACTTGTGAGAGAGAATTTGTAATTACGTAACTAGATTATTTATTCAAGAATAGTTATAATTACATCTGTTTGGATTATTATATGCATGAAATGAAAAAGAAAGATCATTTATTGCAATTCAAGAAAATAGAGTTTTTTCTAATATTGCGATTTTTTTTCAAATGTAAATCGTTTATATTGTAGGTTGTTTTATCAAAATGAACCTATTTCTGACTAGCTGCTGATTTCGATTGCGTAATACCAGCGTGTGAAAATGTTTTAATTTAGAAATGAATATTACATAATAAATCTTGAGTTATTCGCTAATGTAATTAATTTTGATATTTCTCATATCGGGACTCATTTTATAAGCGCATAAAGATTTTTCTTTTTCGAGCCGGTTAGGTATATAAATAAGCTTTTTTTTTTAAAGTTTTATCTTCCCTTTAAATTATTATTATTATTTCTATCTTTCTATCATCTAAGTTTAGTCACAATGTTAAATTTTGATACTCATAAGACGCGTTATAATAGATGATAAGTTACAAAATATAAAGCAATAAACTTAGAAATTATATTAAAACAGAAAATACTTTACAATTTTAATTTGGAAAAATTAAGTTCATCCAACTAAAAATTAAAAATACTAAAATCAGAATTATTAGAGTGATTTTAGCATGAAAATAAGCAAAAAATTCTTGTACTGCTCCGCTACATCACAGATGCATCTCCCATAAGATAAAACTTTTGCAGCCTTCAACTACTCAAACATTTGAAACATTAGGCAATCGTTTCCCGAACACACCGGCCAATTCAGCCTTTACAGCATTATTTACTATCTTCTATCTTTACAAGAAGAAAGTATTGGATTCGTGAACATTTTCGGCTTTAGCTTCTCGACGGATTTACGCGTTTTAGGGGTCAGAGATTCCGAAAAACATGTTCTTACAAAATGTATGTCTGTGAGTCTCTTAACCCTCTGTCTACCAGAAGGGTCCAATGGACCCGACATGTATATTCAAAATATCTATTCAAACCAGAAAATTTCTTCAAAACAAACTAAATGTATAAATCAGACAATAATAAGTTAAATAAACAAATTAAATAGTTTTAAGTAAAAATTCTGGTGTAGAATGTTTTTATAAAACTTGAGTAAAATTTCCGGTAGTTCTAGGGTTAATGTGTCTGTCTGTATGTATGTCACATGATTTTTTGGGCGCTCTATCTCAAGAACCAATGCACGGAATTTAATAAATACTTATATTCAGTTAGTCCCTGATATAAATTGGTGCTGATTAATTTTGGTTGTAAATCGCTCACCAGGTAGTGCTGCTATACAGCATTTTTCACGATTTCCACAATAACTCAATCTCCAGAACTAAAGCACGGATTTTCATCAAGTTTCATATTCAGTTAGTCCTTGACATGAATTGACATTTTATACATTTTGGTGTGAATCGCTCAACAGGTGGCACTGGTATGCTGTTTTTTGAGATTTCCGCAATAGCTCTATCTCAAGAACTAATGCTTGGATTTTCAACAAACTTCATATTTAGTTAGTCCCTGACATGAATTGACGTTTAATATATTTTGGTGTTAATCGTTTAACAGGTGGTGCTGCTACACTGTTAAAAATTTGCAGCATTCTGGCAGGTCATTTGACCGTTTTTTCCGAAAACGGTTACACAACCGTAATTTTAACACTATTCTGACCATATTATTGGCAATTTTATGGTCAGAATATAGTTAAATTATGGTTATGAAACCGTTTTTTGAAAAACGGTCGAATGACCTGCCAGAATGCTGCAAAAGTTTTAACAGTGTATGCTGCATTTTTCAGAATTTCCATAATAGCTCTATCTCAATAACTAATGCACGAATTTTCATCAAACTCCAGATTCAGGTATACCTTGATATCAATTAGTGCTGTTTAATTTTAGTGTAAATCGCTCAACATTTGGGGCTGATATGCTAAATTTTACAGAATTTCCGCTATAGTTCTATGTCAAGAACTAATGCTCGAATTTTCATCAAATTTCAAATTCAGATATACTTTGATATGAATTGTTGCTAAATTGCTGTACTTTCTTGTACTATTTAAATGAATTAATTGACGTGATTTATACAGAAGAAAGTTTGGTGATGGCCACAACATATTAGTTTTTAAGAGATATATAATTTTGATTAGCTTCATTAGAAAACTTTACCTTATAATCTTTCTAAATTATGTACTATTTTAAACTATGTAACTAATAATTCTAAGTTATTTAAAAATGTAGTTAAATTTAAAAACGCACTTTCACCAATGATCTTTAATAGACAACACGTCGGATACAGTATTGTATACAAATATCTTTTATGTGTCCCTGTAAATGGACGATAAATAGAATCCAAATTATATTCTAATGCAAGCATCTTCTAGTAAATCTCAGTAATGTATATCTATTTCGACATGTATGAAATAGTGCAAAATAATTGAAATAAGCTACGAACAGATTTTCCCTGTAGACCATTATATAACGAACTCTTTTGTGTGATCCTGTAAATGATTGTTAAACGCTCATATTCTACAGAAAGTAGGTGTAGGACACCTCAGAAATCCGTATCAACTTCATTATGTTTGTGACAGTTAATATTACTTGAAAAATTATTACTAAAGTGCGCCGCAAACGATTTTTCTTCAGAGCGTATAATACAACGGAATATAATTTTGAGTTCCCCTATACGAGTACTGTAAGCGTTAAACAGCACAGCTTTCTATAGAAACCATCTTCTGGTGTACCTCAATAATTAGGATGAGCGAAGCGAATCCTCTACTAGGCTACACAAATTACATTTTGTCGTACACTTAAAAAAAAAAAAAAAAAAAAAAAAAAAAAAAAAAAAACTATTCAGTATTTTGACTTGAAATTAAACAAGAAAACTAGAAAACAGGAACTCTGCTTTTTCAGAATTTAGTGTCGCCCCCGATGAAAAAAAATATATGTATATATAAATAGTACAAAACATATTTCAATTTTAAGAGGTAAAGCACACACTTTAATTTTATGTAAAATGACGTCATTCGCATCCGCTTAAGAATCCCACATTTACGATCCACTCTTAAACATCTACAGTAACGCATGCATAGGTTGTCACTATCTCAAAATAATACACAAATGCAGCAAAATGATGCTGTCATTAAAGAAACTGGACAAAAAAACGGCTATCTAATGATTCATAGACATTCATTTGTTTGTAACATTAATATAGACGATTTCAGTCGTGACGTCAGTCATGACGTTTTTCGTTGGAAACTGACTCCAAACAAATGGTTGCTATGTTGCATTTTCTATTTTGTTTGTGTGTTGCAGCTATATCTTATATCTATATCTCACATCTAAGTGTTTTAATACTTGATATGTACTGGTAACATTTTCTACGATTTATATTTAAAAAGAAATGACGCATAGCAACCGTTTGTTTGGAGTCAGTTTCCAACCAAAACGTCCTGACTGACGTCACACTGAAAGGGTCTACAGATACTTAAAATTAAATATAGTTTATAATAGCTTCATGTTTTATTATTCGTAGAAATTATTCGTTTATATTTTTTCCAAAATAGCACGTATTTTAATTACATTTTCTTTCGGTTGCTATGAGAAAATAAAAACAAAAAGACATAATTGCTATTTTTCAACTATTTTCCCTTTACTTTCTATATAAATGGAATACTTGAGTTGTCAAAATTAACCCTAGATCTACCGGGAATTTTATTCAAGTTTTAACAAAACGTTCTACACCAGAATTTTTATTTAAAACTATTTAACTTATTTATTTACCTTATTTTTGTCTGGTTTATATACTTAGTTTATTTTAAAGAAATTTCTGGTTTGAATGAATATTTTGTATGTACCTGTCGGGTCCAATGGACCCGTCTGGTAGACGGAGGGTTAAACAAATGGTGCTAAAAACTACAAAAAAAAAATTAATATTTCAAAAATAAATGGAGATACGCATTTAAAAGGACTTTTTTCCCAATACGACGGTATAAACATTCAAAATGTGCTATGCTTAGAAATTAAAAAAAATGCTATAGAGCATTTAATTGTACAATGATACATCTGCTTTGTTTATTGCTAGCTTCTATAAGATAACGTTATTTTTGGAGACAAAATAAGCTGGGAGAAAGAAATAGCATACCGTTCCGGGGACTAATAAATTATGATCTGTAGATTTGCACTCTATTTTTTTTTCCCTTTTGCAGAATAACGTTAAAAAGTTTATTATTTTAACTAATTTATTTTAGGTGTTTTTCCATTACGGACGCATTTTTGCAAATTAAAATTTTTGCAATAAAACACGTATATTTTCAGAAGAAAAAATAAATCACGGAGTTATTAATTACAGATAGAATCATGATTAATTAAATATTTTCACGATTTCTTTTATGAAATTTTTAAAATACCTTTTTTATGAAAATTATAGCATATCTTTAAGAATTTAAAATTTTTGAAAATTCAGTTATTTACATTCAATTATAAAAGTATTTTTCAGTGTTAAAGAATTCAAAAACACAATTTATTCTTATGTTGTGAAATCATTTATGCAGACGATACTTAAGCGTTTTAAAAGAATTGTATTACGATTTTTTTTGTAAAATGGGGACAAAAGAATTATAAACAAATAAAATTATTCGTTATATCATAAATAAAAAATTTCGAGGAAATTCTTAGTTATTTAGCTAAATTTACATTGCTAAAATTAAAATGCGCCGAAACATAAAATAACGTTTTTGCTTAATAAAGATGCAAAAATAATAAAAAAAAACATATTGTTACTTTCAAATATTTAACGTATTAAATAATGCTTCGCGAATCCAAACAAAGCATAGCTTTTGCTAGTAATAATAATAACTTCTAAATATTGCACTTTTTCAGTTTTCACTCCATCGAATCGGGAAGAAAATGTACTTTGAAAGACAATTTGCTTGGAAACTTTATTTTAATTTGTTTAAACACCGTATAGAAGTTTACTCATTTTTTATTGTTTTTAAAAAAATTTTCATATGTATTACTGTTGTGTGAAATCGAATGCAAAAAATAAATTTGATTTAAATTAATATACAGGGTGTTTATAAAGTCCTGGACCCATTTTGATGTTTAATAACTCATAAAATAATGAAGATATAAACAAACTTATGGCATTTATTGATGGAATAACTCATATATTTTCCTTTTCAGGTTTGAATATCTTTACTTTTGTAAATATCGTCTGCGCGTGTGGTTAATTTCAGATAATTTCATTTTCCAGTTTAAATATGTGTACTTTTCTAAATATCGTCTGCTTATTAATTGCATTTTTCTCTCTTTTGTTTTTGGCAACTATTGCAATGTTATGTTTACTTTTGATGTGTTTGTTCTATGTTAATTTTGTATGTGATGTTTTATTATATATACGGATATGCGGATATATTTATTATATATGCGGATATTAAGGAGAATGCATACACCACAAGAAAAAGCACAGATTTTATGGTGGTTCATAGAAACAAAATCGATAGTGCAAGCGCAGAGAAATTGCAAAAGAATTTACAAAAAGATCCTCCATCCAAAAGCAGCATCTTGTGGTGGAAAAAGAATTTGCTAGAATCTGGAAGTATCGCAGATAAGAAACGTTCCGGACGTCCCTGCACAAGTGATTTTGATGTTGAGCGTGTCAGAGAGACATTTTTACACAATCCTAGAAGATCTGTGAGATCAGCGGCAAGAGAATTGGATATGCCAATTTCGACGGTGTACAAGGTTATTAAGAAAAAATTAAGACTGTATGCATACAAAGTTCAAATTGTTCAAGTTTTGAAACCGGACGATAGGCCTAGGGAGGATGGCCTTTGCAACAGATATGCTAAGGAGAATAGAAGATGATGCTGATTTTCTGAAGCGCATAATGTTCTCCGACGAAGCATCCTTTCATGTTTCTGGCATTGTTAATCGCCATAATGTGCACTTATGGGGATCTGAAAACCCCCATGAATACCGTGGGGCAGCAAGGGATTCCCCAACGATTAATGTGTGGTCTGGACTAATGCACGACCGAGTCATTGGGCCATTCTTTTTTACAGAAGAGACGGTCTCATCAGTCGTATACTTAGATATGCTGGAAAACTTCGTATTTCCACAACTAGAAAAGCTTCAGCCACATGTCATTTTGCAACAAGATGGTGCACCACCTCATTGGCGTACCATCATTCGTACTTCTTTGAACGACCATTTTCCAGGAAGATGGATTGGGCGAGGAGGTCCAATTCCTTGGCCACCTAGATCACCTGATATAACGCCGCTAGACTTTTTCCTTTGGGGATTTGTAAAGGACAATGTTTACAGGAGGAGAGTGTCGAACATTGATGACTTAAAAGCCAGAATTACAACCGCAATAGTCTCTGTGGATGCCGACATGCTTGCCGCTACCTGGCATGAAATTGACTATTGACTTGATATTCTCCGTGCGACGAAGGGGGCACACGTGGAAGTTCATTGACAAGGGTCATGAAACTTTTGATTCTATCTAACCATTTATGTTATTAATTTTAATTTATCTTTATTATTTTATGAGTTATTAATCATCAAAATGGGTCCGGGACTTTATAAACACCCAAATATCTCATGATTTCCTTTCAGCTTCTATTCTATGACGAAATGAAAAAATCCGTTAATCAGTAAGTATACAATAAAATATAAAGAAAACACAAATTTAAGAATGTAATCGAGTTTCTCGCTTAAACCACTGAAATCAACAGAATGAAAAGGCTGATTGTAAATAGCGATTTTTGGCGATTTCTTCGAATATAAAATCTTGGCACAAGACCAGTATGAAAATTTTTAATGCATTTCAAAACGTTTTTTGAACGCATTATTACCGTTTTTCAGATAAATATGATTGTTAGTACTGTAAATGGGCATTCAAAAAAAATATATGTGAAATGTAAAATATCTTCGATGTATTTTATATGGAAATTATGTTTATTCACGGAAATGAAATCAGTTGTTTAATATTTATTTACACAAATTGGAACTAATAAGAACTTTCATCAGTGACTAAAGAACAGTTTTTGAAAAAAAAAACTGCATGTTTACAGCTTTGGAGTGAGTTGTAACCAAATATCTTTTTGTAGTCAAACTGCTTATGTTAATTACTGCAATTTAACCTTCCGTCTACCAGACGGGTCCATTGGACCCGACATGTACATTCAAAATATTTATTCAAACCAGAAATTTCTTCAAAACAAACTAAATGTATAAATCAGACAATAATAAGTTAAATAAACAAATTAAATAGTTTTAAGTAAAAATTCTGGTGTAGAATGTTTTTATAAAACTTGAGTAAAATTTCCGGTAGTTCTAGGGTTAATAATGATTTATATGATAAATATGAAATATAATCAGTTTTTGTTGAAAACTGCATGTTTACAACCTTGGAGTGTGTTGTAACAAAAGATGTTTTTTAGTCAAACTCTTTATGATGATTATTGCAATTTAAAGATGATTTATATGATAAATATAAAATATAGTCAGTTTTTGAGAAAAACTGCATGTTTGCAACCTTGAGAGTGTTGTAACAAAATACCTTTTCGGTCAAACTGCTTATGCTAATTAATGCAATTTAACCGTTTATATCCTGACGGTACTTTTAAGTACCATTAAAAAAATTGAATATAAAATTAATTTAATTCGTCTACTGGTAGATTGCATTTTCATACAAAATAATTTGCTTAATCCTATTTAGAAAGCACAGTGAAACAGTCGAAGCTAAATATTTTTATTGTGGTTATTTTCTCAGCCGTTTGCCTTTTATTTTATTAAAAAATGTTATACGAAAAATTTCCATCTACAAAACACTTCACAGTTAGAAATGGGATCAGAATACATTTACTGTTGTTATAAGAATTGTGAGATTTTCCTAACAGTATTTTTTATTAACTAATCTCATTATTCTTGTAAATATTTTGCAAAAAAAAAAAAAAAAGCTCTGGCTACTAATTTATTACACAGGTTTTAATTAAAAAAATTATCTAAAAAACAAATTATTATTATTGTATGTTGTTCTGGATATCTTAGATATTAAAGTAAATAATTATTCAGGTGAAGCAATTTTTTATTCAAAATTAACGATAAAAAGTGAATGATGATTTATACGATAAACATAAAATGTAGTCCTAGTATTAGAAATCGTGCTATTATACACCGCTAGTCTCTTCCGTTTTTTAATATTCCAGCTTCTAATTGTCCAAATATAATCAGACAATCAGGCAGCTCGATTAAAACTTACTGACTTCAACTTACACAGAGTTTCTGTTTCTTAATATTATATTTGAATATATTTTGATTATTTTTCTGGTATTAATAGTTTAACAGTATTTGCAGCACAAAAAACGCACCAACAAGGAGAGGGCTAACCTTGTTAATTACAGATTTTGATTATTTTAATATATGTTGTAGGGTAGAGACCCTTAGTCTCGGGCTCAACGGATTTTATACAACGCTCCTTTGTTCCTGAGAAACCGGGGGGGGGGGGCTCTAATACTCGTACACAACTCAAATACTTATTTTGTAACAAGAAGGATTGGTTGGTCGTAGCTCAATTGGTATGGCTTTTGCTGGCTGTTCCGCGGGCCCGGGTTCTATGTCCGAACGCGCTACATTTGGTTTTCTCATTTTTTGTTTTATATTATATGTTACTTGTAATTATAATTTGATAATCTCAATTAAAAATTTTAATATCGTGCATTAATTATAACGTTAACAAATTTTAATTTTAATTTAACATTTTTTATTTTGAACTATTATTTCTCATCCTTTAAAGAGATTTAAAAAGAAACTGGATCTATTATTGAATAATAAAAATTCTAAAATCATTACAAAAGCTGTTGTTGGGTCATCTAGCTATGATAAAGTAAAACATATTCAAATAAAATAAAAAAGCAGAAAGAAGATAAACGTGAGAGCAATCAGGGTTCGTACGGGTACTGTTATTTTTAAGTGAGGAAATCAGTATTTTTTCATAGAAAAATAAATCTACTATAAATTCGCGAAATTTAGCCTTATTTAAGGAGAGATTATCTAAAAGAAAATACTGATATCTAAGAATTTCTTAGTCTGGAAATTCAATGACCCGTACGAACACTGGCAAAATAATTGAAAGCGAAAGCATACGTATTACAAATTTAAAATTCTTTGATATGCAAAAAGTCGGTTGTAATTTAAGCAGGGATGAGAGCGCTCCGACCCAAATGGTTGATTTTCACCACTAAATTCTAATAGTATTCTTTGATTTATTAGGTCTCAGAAATTTTGTCATTAAATACGGCGGGAAATACTGTTAAAATTTAGTGGTAGCAATCGATCATTTGGGTCGGAACGCTCTCATCCCTGAATTTAAGTCTGATGTAATTTTTAATATAATTTTGCTTGTTACTTTAAAAACAAAGTAATAGTATCATCGTATTGACTTCCCTTGTTAAAGCAATGAATAAACGATATTGCTTTAAAATCACGAATCGTCACAATTGTTCAATATCATTGCATCGATAAAGAATATATGAAATACATGTTAAAAGTGATTTAAAAAAATTAACAGTTTTATGATGCTTTATAGAACTATTTAGTTAAAAGTAAAAAATTAAATAGGTTGAAATTATAATTGATATACAATCCTTCTATATATATATATATATATATATATATATATATATAAGTAACGCTTTGGAAATGGACCAATGAAAATCTGCGTATATATCGCGAAACACATCTGATTTGTCAGAGCTTTCTGACGCTATAAGGGGGTTACCAAGAGGGGGGAGGGACTCGGCTCTGCCGCAAAACGTCGCCAAGTTTGTCGCCATCTTGGCGATATATCGCTAAATTTGGTGACCAAAATTAATCGCCAAAAGTGACGCCAACTTGGCGATATTCCCATTATTTCGCCAAATTACCTTAGACTCCCATTGGAATAAAATAGGGTTTACTTGTTTGCAAAAAATCAGCAAATTGAGATATTTCAATGCAACAAAAACTAATATTAGCTAATGAATAGAGCTTAATTGGACTATTTACATTATTTTTAAGCACAAACAATAATCTGGGGTTGGCTAGAAAATAAGGTTTGCTTCGCCGCCATACTGAATGGAATCGCAAAGCAATTACGCGGGGATTGGTGAGCATAGCGAGCAGGGCGTCGGAGCTCCCCTAGTATTATAAATGTTAATTGATAATGATATTATTAAGTTATAATTTGAAGTATATCTATAAAACAAAAAAGGAGAAAAACAACTGTAGCGTATTCGGGTATCGAACCTGAGCCCGCAGATCAGCCAGCAAACGCCCTACCAACTGAGCTATGACCAACCTATCCGTTTTGTTACAAAATAAGTACAGTGAACCTCTGAATAACGATTACCCGTGGGACCGGTGAAAAGTGACCGCTCTTCAGAGGTGGGTGTTATCCAAAAGTTTCATTTGAAAAAAAAAATATCATAAATTTGAATAGAAATACACATAGTCATTTTAATTAGTCCTCATTGTTTTAATATAATAAGAAAATCAGTGATTTGCAATTGCTTTGCTTTCTTGCTGCAAATGTCTTTCTCCAAACAAAAGAAATTATGACTTGATTTGCTATACAACACTGAGAAATTTTGTATTTCACGGAGGTTCTTCAAATCTTCAATATATGTGTTAATACTGGAAATTTTAGGTAATTCTATTATCTATTTCCTCTTTCTCTCTTCTATCTTCAACATTTGCTGTATGGAATCAAATGTGAGAGTAACTACCAAATTTTTTACCAGACATACAAACAAGCTGGCCTTTATGTTAGTTCGTAGCTCTGCCGTTCTAAGAATATTATATAAAATTTCCCCATTATTATTAATGTCTTCATTTTCTGTTTGTTCACATATAAAGTAAATTTTGTTTGATCTGCTTCACATTTTGGTTTGCACGTAAATATGAAATTGTACCAGGAGCTGTCATTTTTTTTTGTGACTTTTGAGTGGCCGTTTTCAGAATTCCTTATTTAGAGGTTTGTACTAATGTTAATGGTATGGAATGTGTTTGGTTCCATCCAGAAGTGGCCGGTGTTAGGATGTTTTCGTTATTTAGAGGTGGCCGTTCAAGGAGGTTTCACTGTATTTAAATTGTGCACTAATATGAGATCCACAGGTTTCTCAAGAACTAAGGAGCGTTGTATAAAATATGTTTAACCTGAGACTAAGGGGTCTCTAGCCTACAATATATATTAAAATAATCAAAATCTGTGATTACCAAGGTTGGCCCTTTGGTTGCAAGTTGCATATTTTCATCTGTGCGTAGTTTGTCTTTCAGTTTTAAATGTCAACTACAATTTTTCTGTTCTGATAAAAGTGCCAAAGATTTTCTCTCCCGTTATTTTTAAAACTATGAACGGCAGCAGGAATCACATGACAGCATTATGTATTGTTCTATTTACTAATCCTATGCATATATTAAACACATCATAATACGGTGTGTCCCAAAAATGACCGATGATTTTAAAATTCAATAACTTGCAAATGGTGAAAGATATTTAAAAAGTTCTTGCAGGAGAGTTATGTATGATGTCAGGAGTTTTGTTTTACTGTGATCTTTATTTTAGTTCGAATTACAAACAATAGATGGCGCTAAGAGCAATAGGTTCTGAGTCCAGACCTGATTCTTGGGATTCATTCAATACATTTTAATCTGCTTTTTTTTCGCATGGAAGAAGAGAGAGGCCGAAAAATCGGGCCTGGATTTAGGGCTATTACTTGCAGTGCCATCTATCGATGCTATTTGTAACTAAAACTCATAATCGCAGCATACAAACTGCTGATATCTTACGTAACACTCCTGCAAGAATTTTTTTAATATCTGTCACCGTTTGCAAGTTATTGAATTTTAAAGTCATCGGTCATTTTTGGGACACCCGGTATATCTCATGCTTATTTTCAAGGTTACGTAACAATAAAGCCATTTAATGGATTTTCAAAATGTTACTGCAAACTTTTTTAATCACATTATTGTATACAGAAATTTAATAGATAACTGTCAAGGTTTTATTTCTTACGTTTTTTTTTCTTACTAGTTATTCCCCTCATCTCCGCTCGACTGAAAATTAATTTGAAATAGTATCTTTTTTAATAACTAGGGGGCTCTGCCACCTACGAGCTACGCTCGTCAACCCCCGTTCAGACACCGCAGACTCTAACAGCATGCTAATTTGACCGCCTTTAAAAAGATTTCGGAAGATTGAATTATAATTTGAATCTGACAATTATAATCTGACGTAATTTTCACCAAACTTTTCTTTCTCTTTTTAATATTCACGTCAAAATATTTTTGTTAGAAATGAAATATTATGATCATCTTAAAATGTCAAGTAAATGTCTCGCGCAATTTTTAAATTAAAACTGTTTTGCAATATTATTTTTTGTTCATTTTACGTAATAAGTGTAATATGACGTAAATTCTCCTATTTAGGACTTCTAAAGCATGTTACTGAATTTATTATTTTACAATATTCTTTCTCATTTAAAATTCACGTGTAACTATAGTTTTTATGACGTAATTTTCAATGAGTTCCTGCTTTTTATATTTTTTGTTTATAATACTCACGTGTAAAATAAATTTTTAATTTGAAGCAAACATTAATGTTTGCGCTGTTTATACAGTTGGCAACAGTTTAAATTAATACAATTTTCTAAAATTTGTAAAAAATATCTCTCGAAATGCTGAAAATTTGAATTTAAAATAGAAATAAAACCTCGAAAAATTATTCAAATTAAAAAAATAACTGCAATCTACACACCGGAAAATTCTGACGCATAAAATTATCTAAAAATGATTAAATTCCTATGTACAGTTTCTGCTCCTATAAAACTTTTTTAATGGAACGATTTTGTCCAACTTTGGCATTAAATATCTCTTAGAATAATTCTTCGATTTGAAAACTGTCTGCATCAGCGTGTTTATCAAACATTTTTCTATAATACTACCGATTTTCATATTTTTGTATGCAACAGTTTTTTTAATATTAACGAAGAAAGACCTCCGGTCACAAAAAATTCAAAACCGGCGGCGGTGACAGCGGTAGTTACTTTTTTTTTAGAATAGAGAGATATAAGTTTAAAAAGTGTGATGTAAAAACAACTGTGGAGTAAAATCTTTTCACAAGTTTATTTTAATTCATCTTTAAGAATTTATGTTAAAGCTTTTCATAAATAATGTGCTTTAATATCAGCATTGGTGAATCGAAAAGCTTCGAAGGCAGCGTCATTGCAATATTTGTTAAAGTTTTTTTTCATGAATAAAAATGCATATTTTAATTTTATCATTTTAATAGTCTGAACATCTCATGAGATTACGGTTCTGTACATTTTGTTTTATGACTGAGTACTACAATGTATTATATTGTGCTTGAGGTACTACGTTTTAATAATACAACGAGACGTTGGCAGTGACGAAGCAATGGATTTTTAAATTTCCCCTAGGATACTTCAATATTTGACATCAGACGGCTGACTAATTTTCTTAACTTTGACTAACTCAAAGATCAAAATAAAACATCTTAGTTTGGGAGATTTTCTATAAATAAATATGACGGATAGTTACAAACATATTTAAAATGATCGTTTTTCATAAATTGGGTAATAACGTACCAAATATATATAATACATATTCACAGTGACATCAAAAATGTATTTCAATTGATATTAATGCAATTGCAGATTTTTTAAATTCATTATTTGTATAATTACTGTTATTGTTTTACTAACGCATATGTACTCCGCGGCATTGCCTGGACCGATTACGAAAGATTGTTGCACATAGCGTTTACATTAGAACTTTAACCTTTAATTAGTCAATCTACAGATCGAATTTTATAAAATTTTACCTACGTTATTGCCTTTGTGTTACTAAGATCTATTATTTTAGTAACTTACGTTGTATTTCTGAAGACATTGCGAGAAATCGTGTTTATTTCACAGCCAGAGTGACTTGCATACTTAGGCACCATAGCTGTGCTTCAATTACTTTTGTTACAGATGCTAATCTTTCATAATCAGATTCTCAGCCAATGTTGATTTCAAATATGAACGATACTGGTAGCAGTGAGATTATAAGTTTAAGAAAATTATAACAGTGATTACAGGAATTTTAAAAAATGAGCCAAACTACAAAAACGCCTGCAGACACAATTATAGAAGTGTTCTCTTTAAAAATATACTATTACTTAATAAAACTTGTTAAATTTTAAAAAAATATTTAATTATGTGTTAAATCACGCTCGAAAAATTCGTCAATTTCCTGCTTCTGGAATTTTATTTCTTAGAAACGATAACTATCTTCCGTGTTTCAGAATTTTAAGGTCAGTGGTTATTGCTAGTTGTAAATACGTTTGACAATGTCGTGGGATTTTTATTTGACCTACGAAATGTTATCATGATTAAGTAATATTCCATATTTCTGATACCATTAGTCATCCACAGACATTTTTTAGACAGAAATTGATTGTACCATTAAATGATTGCCACAAACACACACAGGCGCACACATAAACATTTTAGCACAATACTAGCTGTTACCCGTGACGTCGTTCACGTAACATAAAAAGAAATGAATTAATTAGGCAAAGCATTTCCCCTTCTGATAATTAAAAACATATATAATAAACCAATTCTTTATCACATCTGTTTATATCATGAAGTAATTAGAAAATGGCACAGATGACATATACGCACCGGGGTACCTAATTGTCGCCAAAATAGCTTATTTTGCTTGACATGGTAACGCCGGCTATTGTTGTTTATTTATTAATAAATTGTTTATTTACTTGCGGCCAGTGTCTTCTTTTAACCTATGTTGCGACAGTTCAGGTTATCCGCATTCCCTCCTTGAAGCCAAATAAGCAGCGTTATAATGGTGACGCAGTTGAGACTTTTCAGCTGTATCAGCATCTCTAAGATTAGCCTGACGATCGGCTTGTTCATGTCTACGCAATTCTGCGTGAGGAAAAGTTTCATTAATTTTTGATATTTTCAATGCTCTTGCATTACGTAAATTTCTCGATAAATTTGATTTCGCTTTGATGACATTCCTCTCTTTAAATTTTTATAACATTTTAAATTCAGTTAGACATTGTATTAAAAGCTAAGGCATATTTATCTCAATCTATCATACTTCACAAAAAACTATTATCCAAAAGGGCTTAGATACAGCAGCATATTCCCGCGGCCGCCATCTTGGATGTTTTGAGATTTCTTAGCGAATTTTGTTGGCGATGTTTTCATTTTATTTTCGTTAAGCCTAACATGAGCATAAAACACTGCTTGGCGACATTTACTACTTGGCGGAAAAGGAGTGTTCACGCCAAGGAAAGATCCAAGATGGCGGCCTATATATAACATCTGTTCCTAAAAAAGAGAACTAAAAAGAGCTACTTTTTAAAATGTCAACAAATTTTTTACCCTTTTAACACTAGAACGGCGGCGAGGGGTCATTTTGACCCTTGCCGAATGAAAACATTTCGATTCGAACTAGAATTTTTTTTATAATATAAGATTAATATATGATGGCCCAAAATAACTTAAATAAATAAGTTAAATAGTTCTAAATAAAAATTCTGATGTGAAATATTTTTATAAAACTTGAGCAAAATTTCCCGCCGTTCTAGTGTTAAAGGTAAAAGAAATGTAGAATTAAAATTCAGTTGCCACACTATGATTTACAAACGTTTCTCCAATAAAAAAATTTATACTGAATGTTACTTTGATGACGCAATCAAATTAAACATTTATGTTCTTTGAACGAAAATGTAAATTTCTTTAAAAATAAAGTAACTATTATTTAAGTTTCCTGGAATGAACGCTTAAAAATTAACACTCACAAAAAATTGTTTTATTCAGGTAATCTAGTTAACTTTTTACTTTTTAAGAATGAATATACATTTCCTGCTTATCATTACGTCATTTTCGACATTGATAATTTTACTGTGCATATTATTGACATTTGATCTTCAAAAGATTTTTTTTTATTTTTAAATCTTAAATAAAAAATTCCATCTTTATGTTAACCGCGCGCAGACGATAAACCGTAAGCATTCATAAAAATTTTCTTTAAATAATAAGAATTGATACCATAACACAATCTCATTTAATTTTATCATCAAAGCATATCCGTTTTATTTTCCATATATGACGTCACATTTGCCTTTTTCCCGCACTTACTCAAAATCCTTGCACCTTGTATTATTAAAAATACTTGAAAATTTCCGTTTTAATCTTTCAATTGGAAATTAAATTATTATTCTGGGTTTTTATTTTTTGGCAACGAAAAAAGGAAGATGGTTAAATTTTATCAGAAAAATATCAATTCATTGTGTATGAAAAATAATAAAATTTTGGATTATTAAGAAAATATTTGAATAAAATAAATTAAACATAGCCTATGTTCATTTCCGGGTTCTAATCCATCTATAACCAAAAATACAAAAGCATTAATTCATCCGTTTAGACGCTGTCTTCATTCAAACATTCGGACACACATTGACATTTGTAATATTATAAGAATTTATAAATCTGCTCTAAATTGCATTCGCTAGAATATACTAGTTTGTTGGAAACTCTTTTACGAAAGTTTCAGCTAAAATAGTCGAGTGTTAGTCAAATATTGAAGATACTATTCATATACTATTCAGAGATACTATTCATTAACTTTTATCTAAAAGATCATAAATAACAATGTGTTTAACCCTTTATGTACTGAATTATGAATTCATGAATATTTTATCTTCTAAAGCATTTTTTGTGAATTGTTTAAACTACATTAGAAGATTTACATAATCATTTAATAAATTTTAGAAGGATTTTGGAAGGATTGAAGGATTTAAAAGGATTAATTAAATGTAAATTTATGGAGATTTTGTACAATATTTATAAACCCACTCAAAGCTTTTATTTAAAATATTTTCTTAGTATTTTGTAGAATTAGGAAATGTACAAATATAAGGTCTACCGGAAAATTCTGTCCGATAATGTTATTTCACGCCTTAGAAATATTTACGAATTGCAAAATCCCCCCCCCCCCCCCCCAACGCCAAGAAAATTGAAAAGATGCAAAGACAAAGAAATCATCATTTTAAAAATATTTTGTTTTGTGTAACCCATAATGCTTTCGGAACAAGATAAAGTAATGTATCTATAACTCATTCTAAACTGTATTACAACTAATCGATGTATTAAATTAATTTTATAGCAAGTTATTTTAAGTTACTTGTAAGTACTGTCAGTAGATAAAGGATTATAATACTACTTTTTCATAATCGAACCACCTGATTAAAGAAACTTTCCCCTTATATCTGTAACTAAGCAAAGCATAACGATGAGTAATGCACTAAAACCATCTTTGGAAAATTATCAAAATAACAATGTCAGTCCCATCAAAAGTCTTGTATTAGAATTTATTTGTATATGAATGTCTCGTTATCGGGTTCACCTGATTAAATTTTTTTTTTTTCAAATTAGCTCTATAACTATGCAACGTAGAACGCTATACAATCATGTACTCAGGGCCTGATTACCGACGGGGCACATTCTCACCAGTAAAAAGAAACAGAAAATTTTGCCTTATTCATGGTAGAAATTTTACGTGAATACGGCGTTTAAATAAATCGATCATTTCTTTTAAAATTTATTGGTGTAAGTGTGCCCCGTTGGTAATCAGGCCCTACATGTACTGGGCGATGCAAAGAACTGAATACATGGCTCTATTATGGATGATAAATATTGGAAGTATGATTTCCGCAATTTTAAGCGTGTTTTTGCCTGAATTAAATTTCAGTTTAACCCTATCTACCGGGAATTTTATTCAAGTTTTAATAAAACGTTCTACACCAGAATTTTTATTTAAAACTATTTAACTTATTTATTTACCTTATTTTTGTCTGGTTTATATACTTAGTTTATTTTAAAGAAATTTCTGGTTTGAATGAATATTTTGTATGTACCTGTCGGGTCCAATGGACCCGTCTGGTAGACGGAGGGTTAATATGTGACGTGTATAATAAGCTATAGGTGATTTTCATGGCTGTACAAAATAATCCAAGTACGTTCAGTCTAATGGTATAAATTACTAAAGGTGAAATTTTCACTGTGTTATGCGTTTCCAGGTCTGTCACAGACGACTATTTTTATATTCTGTTAGCACCACTATTTTTTAAAAGTACATTTTGTAGTATATTTCTCTTGCAAATGCTGTTAAAGCATATGTAAAAGATTATGTTTTGAAAAAGTGGTGCGAAATAGAATTAAAATATAGTAGCCCGTGGCAGCCCTGCATTTCCATGCTATACTTAATTTTATCATACTATATAGAATATATACAAATCTGTAGATTTTATACAAAGCTTCATAAAAGAGTTCTTTTCCGGCTATCTGTGGTAATTACTGAAATCTGGGTTTCAAATTTGTTATGTGTTTTGTCAATTTCTACTATTACTTCACCCTCTCCCTATATTTATTTATTTATTTATATATCTTGTTCAAATTTTTAATCGTTAATAAAATACTTATTATTCATCCTATCAAGTTGAAATAATTTTTTTAAAAATTTGTACTGGGTGACAATCTATGTTAATACAGTTTTTTCAAATTTTAATTCATTAATTAAATTTTAATTAATTAATTTTAGTTTTACAGGGGGAGACAAAATGGCGGCCATTGGTTATTGAAGCATTTAATGCATCTTCATATCTATAAGGGAGGGGACCCTGTTCTGTCGCCAAATACCGCCAAGTTTGTCGCCAACTTGGAGATATATCGCCATATTTGGCGACCAAAATGAGTCACCAAAAGTGACGCCAACTTGGCGATATCTCTAATATTTCGCCAAATTCCCATAGACATCCATTGTAAACCTACTTGCTTATAGAAAATCAACAAATTGAGATATTTTAATGCAACAAAAATTAATATTAGCTTAAGGGATTATATTAAATTTTTCTTTGATGGCCTAAGTAGGAATTGACTTTAAAAACAAAATTTTTATATTACTTGTTGAACTTTATTTTAAGTATCTTCTTTACATTATTAAACGGTGAAGCCTTTTTTAACTATTTTGGAAGTATTGGAAAGTGTTTCATAATCTAGACTTGACGCATGATTTTTCGGTACTATTTGATTATCCGGTCACCTATTTCGCCAAAATATACAAATCGCCAAACTATTCGCAAAATTATACAAATGGAAGATGATTGCCATTCTAAAATTTTAAAGTAGGAAAATTAATGATTTTAAATTTTAAAAAAATCACTAAAGAATAGGGTTATTTTAATGATAACGTTCAGTTATGGCGTAGCGAGATACCAAAGATAAAATTTTATTAATTTAGATGATTTCTGGCAAAAGAATACTAAAAATAGTTGACTTATTTAAATTAAGAATTATTAAATTAAATCATAAACAAACAGATATTTTAAAGATATTGAGTTTGTGAATAAAATGCAAGTACAGTAGAACCTCGATTATCCGAAGTAATTGGGACAGACTATCTTTCGGAAAATCGAAATTTTCGGTTAATCGAGAATGCTTCAATTTTAAGATTAAGGAGAAATATGTGTAATATTTCTTATTATGGTAACAAGTGCTTAATAAAAATAAAGCAATAGCAAAATAGAAACAAGAATAAATTACCTGAATTTTAATTTTGAAATTAAGAACCTTTTACATATTTCACAAAGGTTTGAAAAAATGTTCTGTTTGTCGCAGTTTCGATTGCCTTTGCTTTAAAGCTCTATCACGAAGTTTTTAAATATTATTAGTTCATCAGTATTACAGTCTTTCTGCTGCTCCAGCCATGCCAAACCTTTTGCAAAACATTCAAAAGCTTCAGAATTGGCAATTTGTTTGTCTTCTCCGTTCCACTCCGCAGCTTACGGGAACTCAAATTAAATTCAAACGAACTCTAGGGGATCGAAAATATCTATATGTACTCGTAGTTCGCAAAGGACCGCTTGCACACAAGAAATATTATAGCTTTAAAAAAATAAAATAAAATAAAATAAAAGCTTTCAAAATGGATTTTGCACACAAGAAATGTGATAGTAAGAAAAAAAAAAAAAAAAAAAAAAAAACTTTACAAATGGATTTTGGTTAACCGAGAGTTTCGGTTGAAAGAGTTTCGGATAAAACAGGTCCTACTGTATTTTAAATTCAATAATCAAATTTATTAAGGGACACAATAAATATTAATGTTAACGGAAACTGTAAGCAACAAATGCTCTTTATTTAGAGAAAAAACGTAGATGGATATAATTAGATATAAACTTAAAGCACTCCCTCCCCCCGCTCAAACACACACACATACACACACACATAAATAAATAAATCAAAATTTGCAGTAATTTTAAATAACGAAAGAGAACTAGTGAAGCCTTAATAAAAATACAAATAAAATGTCGAATTAAAAACACTTGATGACGTGACAAACACGTGTAACATGTTTAATGTGAAGTGAATGCGACATTTATCATCATCCATTATTGCCATTTAATCTTACATCTTGTTATGTTCATGATACCATATCCTGGAACTGAACAAAAATTAACCTTTTAGATTACAAACCATATTAATATTGAGTCTTTAACATAGCATACTTATATGCGTATGCGACGTCTTATAAAAAACACGAATATTCATAGATGAACAGCGGATTTTATATTGGGTGTGTTTTTACAATCAAGTAACTAGTATAAAAACGTTTTTTAAAACTGTTTTAAACTTACTTTGACATAAATTGTATGAAGTCACGTTTAAATGTTCACTAACCAATTACACCAATAAAAAGAAAAAAGACAATTCTATTGAATCGGATTTTATTTGTTCTTATAAGAGCTCATGTTCATAAAAATAAAAAAAATGTGGCCCACATCTAGCGGGTACACGATATGGTGCGAATCGCATAACTACACGTCAGTCCGTGAGATACAATTTGATCTTTTAAACTTATTTTACAAACAATTTTCACACTTTTTACGCACCTTCCGTGGACGCTTACTCGTTATGCTCGCGTTTAAACGTGTATCTGCTTTTCGGGCCACCTACCATTTATAGACATTTATTGATATATATAGTTCTAAATCTAGGCTTTAACTTATTTCCGGTGTGAAAAGTTGCAATTTAAATTTTGTAGTTTTGTACAAAGAATTATTATAGGTTATGATAGAAAAACTTCTTTTAGATCATTAAAAAGACTTATTTTATATGCGAATTCAAAAAACAATGAGTGAAAATAAGAAGATTATTAGTATTGGAGTTAATATTGGAGTAATCACAGATATTGAAATAGCATAGATGAATTCCTGGCAGATCATAAAGTGAGTACGGGAGATCAATACAAATGGGCCCGGCTTTTTGTAAATCCTCCGCCGAAACAAAAATTTTTATTTTTACTTTCGAGAAATGAAAAGTATCTCAAAACGTTTTAGACTCGGAATCTGACCAATCATTGCCCATCAGAGAATCAGATTAGATAGACTAAAATATATATATTTTTGGTACTTGTTAGTTATCCCGTCGACCAAACTACTGTTGCTCGTACTATGGTTGATCGTAAATGTCACATTCACTTGACAACACGTGTTTACGTCATCAAGTGATTTTTTTCGACGTTTTATTTGTATTTTTATTAATGTTATACTAATTTATTTGTGCTTCCGTTATTTAAAATAAAAATTATGTCAATTTGTATAATTTGGCGAGTGGTTTGGTGATTTATATAATTTGGCGAAACTGGTCGACGGGATAACTAACAAGTACCATATTTTTTATTTGAAAGTTACTTAGAGCACGATAAAATTTCTTTCAACCGGATTAAGTGAACTGAATTCTGACTGCGCATGAAATATGAATTTCTGGTATCATTCATGAAAAACATGCTGCGCCAGTGAAATGGAATTATTAATAAAAAAGTCTCAAAAAACAAATATATAGGAAAAAAATCGATTTTACTACCATTTATTCTTATCATTTATGAAAATGAAATCTTTCCTAGGAATTTTCGCATTTCACAGTTAATGTAACGTTGAACTAAATTACTCAATCGTTTCCTTTTTGTTCGGTTGGGCTATTTCCAATTTTTAGCCCCCGATATGCTATTTCCTTCGGGCAACAATTAAAGCGTCGTCTCTAAAAAATAACGTTCCGTTATATAAGCCAGTCGTAAAACAAAACAGATGTACCATTGTGCGGTTAAATACGGATAATTTCTACTGTAAATTTTTAAACTTCTAATCATCGTACATTTCAATTTTAATAGCGTCGTATAGGGGAAAAAAGTACTTTTAAATGCAATTAGTTTTAAAATTGCATCTCAATTTATTTTTCAGGATTAATTTTTTGTAATAGTTTTTAAGGCTATTTCTTTAATTTTGGCAACTGAAGTCTCCATTTCTGTTGAAAGTAAAGGAAAAATACGGAAAAATAGTTTGAAAACAGTAGATTAGTATATCTTTTTGTTGCTATTTTCCCATAACAACCGAAAAAAATAAAATTAAAATACGTACTAATTTGGAAAAAAATATAAATGAATGATTTCTAATAAAACATGAAGCTATTATAAACTATATTTAATTTTAAGTATCTATATTAATGTTACAAACATATGAAGGCGTATGAATCATTAGATAACCGATTTTTTTGTCGAGTTTCTTGTATGGAAGAATGCTGCCAATCTAAAATTTTAAGATAGGAAAATTAATGAATTTAAATTTAAAAAAATCACTGAAGAATAGGGTTACTTTAATGATGACTTTCACTTATAGCGTAGCGACATACCAAAGATAAAATTTTATTAATTTGGTTTATTTCGGGCAAAAAATACTAAAAATAGTTTACGTATTTAAATGAAGAATCATTAAATTCATTAAATTTTCTTGAATGACGATATCACTTTTTGTTGGATTTGTGTATTGTTCTTCGTTAGTGACGTCATATGCATACTTTTAGGGGCTAACGAAAAAGACGTTAGCCCACATACTTTTCCGTAGATGTTTAAGACTATATCGTAAATGTTGAATTCTTCACCGAATGCGAATGACCTATATTTATGTAAAATAAAAGTGTTTGTTTTAACCCTTTCAGGGGCAAGGCATTTCTGCTCAAAATATCTTCAAATATTTAATTCGCACCGCAATTAACAAATAAATTTATTTGCAAATAATCAACAGGTTTCTTTTTTCCACATATATTATGAGTTCAAAATTGTACTATAAAAATTACTGGAGCCAATTAGCAATTTATGCATTAAAATTAACCGTTTGCAGACTGCAAACGCGCCCCTCGAAATGGTTAAGTCTTAAAACTTAAATGTGTTTTGTACTATCTATATTTATATACCTACATATATATATATATATTTCCATCTGGGGCGACAGCATATTCTGAAAAAAAAAAAACAAAAAAAAAACAGAATTCTTCTTTTCTAGTTTATTTATACTTTACTTATCACAGCTATTTCAAATGCTTATCTCTTCAAGTGTACAGTTTATAACTTTCTAAATAAAAGCGAATTCGAACCTGTCAATTTTCAAAAGAAAAAATGATAAGAAGAAAGGTTCTCGGATGGATTTATGAGAAATCTACAGACATCATTCGACTATAAAATGCATCTTTCTTTGCCTATTCCTGGGATGACAATCGTTTTCATATTTTCGGCAGAAAAATTAACAAACAATAACATTCAACACTTTACAGTAACGTGCAAAAAGTTCCCACGTAACACGACAACAAACAAACAGTTGTGTAGATGACCATTGAAAAAAAAAAAAAAAGAAACAATTTCAACGTTTCGCTTATCTGATGAAGCCTTATTCGTCTCGCTCCTCCGTCTGTCTGTCGTCTGTTCTGTCAAAGAAAATTCGAAATTGTATAAGTTAGAAACATGCGATTTTTACATACTTACTGCTGAATATCTCCGATCACATGACAGTACATACAATTTATAAAATCTATTATATTGTTTCAATTAAACGGATTAATGACATCGGACCCTTTCTGTGATTCAGATTTTAAAATATATATTGTCTTTTTCTTGCGCAGGCTAGATGGCTCTGTAGTAACACATTTGCCTACTATTCATAAGGTTTCTGATTCGAAGCTAGGCTTCGGAGTTTGAAACTTTTTCCCAGGAATAGATTTTATTGTCGAATACATTCAATTTTTTTAGAATTGAACATTATTTGAAAATTATAATTAATTTTAAACATTAGATTGTTTCCTTTTTCGCGTTCGTCCTTTATTCTGTAATCGATTTTCATGGTCTACATAATCAGTTGAAGACCTCGATTTTCAGGGCCTACATAATCAGTTGAAGACCTCGATTTTCATTACGCTCGAAATTATTGAATATTTAATACGTGGTTTATCACATTGCTAACTAAGCGTAGAACCAACAGAATGAAAAATGTCTAAGGGCTGTCCAAAATGAGCAATACAAAAATTATTATAACATTTCAAAATTGTTTCAAGATTAACTTTTTCATTAAAAAAATCTTCTGGCATAGAAATAAGAATTGAAACTAAATATTCCCTCACGATAACATTTCATGATTTTCATGTCGCTGCTTAACACTAAAACTACGGGAAATTTTACTCAAGTTTTATAAAAATAATTTACACGAGAATTTTTATTTAAACTGTTTAACTTATTTATTTAGATTTTTCTTCCTTGTATTTTTTAAACTTATGATATATAGAAAATCCTCTTACGAACTGAAATATTTTAAATTGGTAGGGGTCAAAATGGCACCCCAAGGTACGTTCAGTGTTAAAACAGCTAATGTGTCATTTATATTCAACCTTTGGCAGAAATTTCCTAAAAGTTACAATTATTATATTTTTAACCTTCCGTCTACCAGACGGGTCCATTGGACCCGTCATGTACATTCAAAATATTTATTCAAACCAGAAATTTCTTCAAAACAAACTAAATGTATAAATCAGACAATAATAAGTTAAATAAACAAATTAAATAGTTTTAAGTAAAAATTCTGGTGTAGAATGTTTTTATAAAACTTGAGTAAAATTTCCGGTAGTTCTAGGGTTAAATATCATTGTATTATGAATGGAAGACGTAAGATCTGTTTTCCAGTAATTCTGAGAAAAATATAGATATATACAGGGTGTATCTAAACTCTTGGGCAAAACTTTAAGGGGTGATAGTACACATCAAGATAAACAATATTAAATAGAAAACTAAGGATCCCAAACGTCTTCCGAAGGAGATAGGCGCCTTTAAAGTTTAGGGTCCAAAATTTCAAATGATTATAAAAAATGGAAAAATTGGTCGACTCGTTTGCGGTTTTCACTAAAACTATTCTTTATGTCAGTATTTTCTTGAAAATAAATTTTAAAGATACAGTTCAAAAAATGCCGATAGAGGGCGCTTTAGACTTTGGAGTAAACAACAACTATTTTTAACCGTCGTTTTTTGTATCTCATTACATGCTTTCAAAAGCTTAGACTTAAACTTAAATTTTGATCTCAAAATCTGAATCGTTGGGCGCGGTTAAGTAGCACAAACTGAACTGTGTTCAGGAGTTAAAATTTCAAATGTTTATAAAAAAAACGGAAAAATTGGTGGATTCGTTTGCGGTTTTCACTAAAACTATTCTTTATGTCAGTATTGTCTCGAAAATAAATTTTAAAGATAAAGTTAAAAAATACCGATAGAGGGCGCTTTAGACTTTGGAGTAACGAACACCTATTTTTTACCGTTATTTTTTGTATCTCATTACATGCTTTCAAAAGCTTACACTTAAACTTAAATTTTGAGCTCAAAATATGAATCGTTGGGAGTGGTTAAGTAGCGCAAACTGAACTGTGTTCAGCAGGGGGGGGGTTCAAATTTCAACACATGAACACAGTTCAGTTTACGCTAACTTAACTTTTTTAACTTTATCTTTAAAATTTATTTTGAAGACAATACTGACATAATGAATAGTTTTAGTGAAAACCGCAAACGTATCGACCATTTTTTCCGTTTTTTATAATCATTTGAAATTTTAACTCCTGAACACAGTTCAGTTTGCGCTACTTAACCACTCCCAACGATTGAGATTTTGAGCTCAAAATTTAACTCTAACCTTTTGAAAGCATGTAATGAGATACAAAAAATAATGGTAAAAAATAGTTGTTGGTTACTCCAAAGTCTAAAGCGCCCTCTTTTGGTATTTTTTAACTGTATCTTTAAAAATCATTTTCAAGAAAATACTGACATAAAGAATAGTTTTAGTGAAAACCGCAAACGAATCGACCAATCTTTCCGTTTTTTGTAATCATTTGAAATTTTAACTCCTGAACGCAGTTCAATTTGCGCTACTTAACCACTCCCAACGATTGAGATTTTGAGCTCAAAATTTCAGTTTAAGTCTAAGCTTTTGAAAGCATGTAATGAGATACAAAAAATAACAGTAAGAAATAGTTGTTGGTTACTCCAAAATCTAAAGCGCCTTCTATCGGCATTTTTTGAAATGTATCTTTAAAATTTATTTTCAAGAAAATACGACATAAAGAATAGTTTTAGTGAAAACCGCAAACGAATCGACCAATTTTTCCGTTTTTTTACAATCATTTGAAATTTTGGACCCTAAACTTTAATGGCGCCTATCTCCTTCGGAAGACGTTTGGGACCCTTAGTTTCCTATTTAAAATTGTTTGTCTTGATGTGTACTATCACCCCTTAAAGTTTTGCCCAAGAGTTTAGATACACCCTGTATATATATATGTATATGTATATATATATATAAATTTTAGTTTAATAAATTACAACGATCATTTGGATTTATTTTTTTCTACTTAATATTTACTTAGTTTTAATTTTGGGGCATTTCTACAAGAGAAGCCGAGAAAGATAAGACGTTAAAAATCGAAAGCAGTTCCACTGAATCATCCACAGATCGCGACAAATCACCTACGTAACAAAATTTAACCGAAAAATCTAAATTTCGTCCACCAAATTTCGTCGCATCCTCGTCAACAACAGATCGCAAAGATCAAACTTCAGACGACCAAAACCTTCATCGATAAACTCTCCAAGTCCCGTTTCGAGAAGAAAAACAGTTTACAACTCGAAAGCAGTTCCACCGAATCATCCACAGATTGCGACAGATTACCTACGTTGAGCTCAATTTTTCCCGGTTAGAATCGACTGATTGTAAAACGCCGTGGCTAGTGGATTGGAGCTCCTCGAGACATGGCCTTTTACTATCAATCGATTAAACATTAGATTGTTTCCTTTTTCGTGTTCGTCCTTTATTCTGTAATCGATTCTCATGCTCTACGTAATCTTTTGAAGACCTCGATTTTCATGGCCTACATAATCAGATGAAGACCTCGATTTTTGCTTTGCAAGACGATTTTCATTTCGGCGTCGCCCTTTGGCTTTGGATTTTTCCATATCTCATAATTTGCGCTTACCCATTTTGTAACTTTTTCAATTTTTAACGATTTTATGCCTTTCGATTACCTATTCAAATAAAAATTCTTCTAAAAGTAAAGAACATCGTTGAATTTCGTTAAAAAAAATAAAATGCGAGCATCATTTGGCCCCAACCTCGACCGAAAACAACAACCATTTCCAAATGATTAAGAAAATAAAATCAAAGAGAAAAGGAGGATAGAAAGTTGGGGGGAGAGAGATTATATTTCCTCTTTCTATAACTTTTCCTGATGGAGAAACGATAAATAATTTTTATATAATATAATCGTTAGCAAAGATTCAGATTAAATAATATATATTTAGATAAGTGTTATATAGCAGTAGAATAAGATAATATTATCTTTTATGTTGCAACAATAACGTGAAAATCAAGGTTAAGTAGAATGCAATACATCTGACTCAATGATTTGAGGAATACACAAAGCAACGTTGAATTCAGGGAGTGGCCCGTGGGGACATTCCCACCCGGAGTAATGAGATGTCCCCTACAGGAAGATTTGAGATTTTGTGTTTTTAATGGCCAAAATGTGCAATTTACTCCCCCCCCACCCGGGTATTGCTATTGATAAAACATGGGTATTGCTATTGATAAAACAAAACTTGGGTTCGTTTTCATATGTAGATGGCCACCTAAGCAAATTTATATACATCATTTAAAAGTAGTCTTTATTTCCAATCGCTTGGTACCTGTAACTTTTTTCTGCGATAATTTGTTTCAGAGTTAGGAGGGGTGATTACTTTTTTTTCCCCACGATTGTACACCCTGTACGTTAAAACTCATTAAGTGTTATAGAACTCAGGTGCTTAGAATAACTTGAATCTCAATTACAGGTAACACCTTTTTACAATTTAAACACCCATGTAATACTTTGCTGTGAACCCATAAGCATAGTTACCAACCTCCCGATTTTTTAAATACCAGTAAATTCTACCAAAAATGTTAACTTTATTTAATTGCAGAAATTGTACCTTTATATAAAACAAGTACTTCTACTAAAAACTATCGGTATTAAAAAAATCGTGAGATTGACAACTATGTATGAGGACTATTTCAGTAACCAAAAAATGTGTAGGGATTGCGTTTGGATGCGTTACAAATACAAGCTTGCCACAGGCAACTCTTTTTATATTCTGTTTGCACCAGTATTGTTCTAATATAAATTTTGTAGTTTATTTTTCTTGCATTTGTTGTCAAAGTTTGTGTTAAAATTTTCTGTTTTGAGATAGTGGTGCCAATTAGATTTTAAAAATATTCGCCTGTAGCAGACGTCTAAAAAAGAAAAATATATATATATACGCTAAAGATTGTTAAAAATTACTGAAATGGATTTATTTCTTCACAAAACTTAATATTAAAATTTAATTTCTTATGGGATTCACAGTTTCTAATTATGTAAACTGTTTTCTCAGACGTTCTATCCGGAACTGAGACTAACAAGCGTAGGAGAAAAATAGCAATATGTATTTAACACTAGAACAGCCGGAATTTGGACTTACCTAAAACCGCTGTTGGGGGGTCATTTTGACTCTCATAAGAAATTCAATCCCTATCACAGTAAATGATTTTTTTATTGATACATGATGTTGAAATTACAATATATAAGGGTTTTTAAAGATTTTATATATAGAGATATATTATTTTTTTTACTTATATGTTTATTTTTTAGAGTTCATTTTTTCCATGCTTATGTAATTTTTATTTATTTTTTATTGGAATGACAATATGTAATGCAATATATTTTATTAAACAATATTCTTTAGCAGGAGGATAAATAATAGGAAAACAAACAAAAGTTACAAATGCAAAAAATACAAATTAGCAGACAAGATATTTCAAAACGAGAAACAAAAACACGAATAAACAGTCAAATTTCTTCCAAAGTTAGTTAGACATTAGCGCAAGTAGAGCACTATGCGCGCTTGACAGTGACAGAACACATTTATCACAAATTGGTTTCTGGCATCCCTCACAGCTTACAGAACTTTATTTTTTCCCTTGCAGCGTTGAAAGGCCCACTACTTTCGTTTTAGGGTCTCTATTCGACCAATTTGGGGGCATCCATTGCATAAAGCACCAATTCGTAGTTCTTCCACGAGGGCAAGAATAAATTCTCGATGTGAAATTGAGGTGTTTGTGGATTCCTTGAAAATTATCCAAGCATTCAGTGCAGCAATGTCAAGAACGTTGTAAAAAACATGAACAGGTCATCTGCGAGTTCCACATCTTGTAGTATATTTCCTTAACATCAGGTCTCGTACGTCTACGCTACATTTAGTTTTACTGTAGTAAGTGACAGTGTTCGGCTTTTTCTTTGCACTATTGTCTACAAATGCATTCGTGTGCATATTGCTAAGAATCACGACATTCTTTTTGTTCTTGTACCTATATATCGTGAATGTTTTATTCCCATTTATCAACGCAGAAGATGAATATCGTGGCAAAGATATGTCGCGAGCAATAGGAGGTAATTCTCTCTTGTTCATATGCATCGTCCCAACTATTGTAGTTTTCTTAGCGGACAGTTCATCTGCGAGTTTTACAGATGTAAAAAAATTGTCAGCAAAGACATTATTTCCGTCGTTTAGAAATGGTTGCAGTAATTTGAGCACTACATTTTCCCCAAGTTGTAAATCAGTTGGCCGCTCTTCATCATTGCCCAAATAAAGATAGCCATTCAAAACATATTTCGATTTTACATCAGTTGCTAGCCAGAATTTGACACCAAATTTATCCGGCTTATTCGCCATGCATTGAACAAACCTGCACCTTGATTTACACGGCAACAATTGTTCATCAACTGTTATCTCTTATCCAGGATTATAGCACAAATAACAATTTTCAATTAGCTTGTACCAGGTTTCAGAAGCGAGGGCAAATTTATTTCTGGCCAGGCGCTCCGCTCTGCTACTTCTCACATCGAATCTGAGATACCTCATGATTTCACAGAAACGACTGTGTGACATTGTCTCTTTGAAATCAGGTGGTCCCAATTTTTGTTCCACAAATCATCTACACAAAGTTTTGAATGACCTAGTTCCCCACGGACATATAATAGGGCGATAAAAGCATCCAGTTCCACCAGAGTAACATTAGCAGTTGTGGCACCTCCAAGCTGACGTCTTGCTTCAACAACTGTACATGTTTGAATGTGTTTCACCATTGCTTCATTCACCATCAAACGCCAGGCCGAAGGTGGATTTGTCCTAATGTTACGACGAGCAGAAGGCATGGGTTCACTTGCAATTTCTACAATATTGCGAGCTGGCGTGCGACCTGTAGTAGAAGCGGGGCCGCTAAGGTTCATGGGAGTCCAGAGAATTGCCGCTGGATGACGTGTACGTATCGTTATTACTTTCAGCAGAAAGATTTGGCACATTATTTCTTCGTCCTTGTGTACGCCCACGTCCACGTGAACGTCTTGATCCGCGAATAACATAGGAAACCACATTGCCATGATGTTCAATGGCATCACTGTCACAGCTTTCGGAAGATGACGTATTCTGTAAGTTCACATTATCAACGCAAAAATCTTCATTGTTGCTGTTGTCACCACTGATATCTGAATCTAACTGCTCCAGGAGGGCAAGACACTCCTGTGTACTCAGTCATCTCCGCATTGTTTATACGAGAAAAAAGCTTACACTCTGGTCGCAATCGAAAGCATTGAGAATGCTGCTGTGGAAACTAGCACCGTGGTTATCGGCTGTAGCTTCAGTAGAACTATTTTCCCTCCAAAACTTCTGTAGCATGCCAGCGCTGCTAGCTGCGTGCGCATTTCAGGAGTTACAGTGCTTAGTTCGCCACTGGTAACCACCACTGGTACCAGTGCGTGCGCAGAGGAGAGAAAAGTAGTCCTCCGCATCGCTATGCGTCATTGAAACAAAGCCTTACTTTTCTTCTTTTATTCATCGCGATAAGAGGTGAGTGTTTTCGCACGTCCAGAAAACAAAAATGAGATATCGGGAATTCGAAAACTGACTTTCACTTCAAAATCGGTCATTTTTCTTATGGGGGTCAAAATGACACCTTTTGGCGGTTTTAGGTATTTCGATGATTATTTATTTTAATAATTAATATAGAAACATGAAAAATTGTCTCAGTACTCTTGTAAGTATTTTAGAAAAAGTCAAAAAATATCGGCTGTGGTGTTCGCTTGTATGTTAAAATAAAGCTTGGGAAATTGGAAAAAAAAGGCAAAATGACCCCGACGGCGCTTCTAGTGTCTTAATATATTCAAATTAAAAGATGATAGTCTAGCTTTTAAAAAAATAAATTATAATATTCAAACCAGAAAAAAAGTCCGAAATATTTAAATATATATTTAAATTTTACAATACAACGCGGCCAAAGCGATATAAGTAAGCGTCCTATCTTAAATGGGAAAAGTAACCGCAAGATTGAAAGCAAGGTCACATCAGTCAAGGTCATGCGCCACGTAGCGGATGGAGTGTGAAATACAGGTAGATACCTAACTGTTTTCTCACTCACACCACTAAAATTATAAAGTTTTTTTTCAATTTGATTAAGTGATTTTTTTTATGATAAGGCGATGAAAACGTCGTGGTGTCAAGTGCATTTAGATGCCCCTCTCGCTACGCCATTATTTTGCAATAAATGTGGCAAACAAAATACGTTTTTTAAATGAGTGGCTAAAGATTTAGAAAGTACGCGCCACACTAAAAGCCCGCGTATGTGAATTAGCACTCCGTCCACAAGATGGCGCAACTGTGTTAACTTACGCCCGATTCCAGCATTAAGATAGGACGCTTACTTATATCGCTTTGCAACGCGGCCATCGTCGGGTATTGTTAAAATCAAGCTACCTAATCGTCGCAACGATTACAGGCCGGAATACGAAAGCAGAACGATTAATAGGGGCAAAATACTTCTGTTGTTAAAATGATACATTGACACCGTTATTTATCAACAAATTTATAAGAAAATAAGTAAAAGCTTTTCTACGCGTACAATTATATTAAGAAAAATTAATTCATAAATTCTGATGCCAATGTGGCATTTGGGAAGTAAAATGAACTGGTATATTTAATATACCGGTGCCCTTCGGGGGGTTAACTAGTAGGGAGTAGAGACCAGACGAGAATGTCCGGGCTTGCGATCAAAATAAACATTGTTTTAATCAGAAACTGAAAATGAGGGGAAACTTGCTATTGGAGAAATAAAAAATGCTGTCTAAATTTCCATAACTGTTTCACTACGTTTTAAAAATCACCCTAAAATTGAAGTTAATTTTATTGTGGGATATAGGACGAAATATTCCATCTCATTCTGGAACCTTTGCATTATTAGGCTTAGGAACAAGTTGAAAACATGGGATATCCTTTTTTATCCTCGCTTTCTATATTTTCAAGAATTTCTATAAAAAGAACGCATGTCTTTCTGCCATAGTTATAAAAGCATATTTTAAAAGAACTAGAAATGTGAATTTTGCAGATTTCTGACAGTGGTTGAGAATATATAACAAATTTGCTATATTAAAAAGATTTTTAGGGACATGAAAATCACAAAATGTTGTCATACAGGTTTAATACCTATTTCTATTCAAGAAAAATTTTCACACGAGAAAATTAATCTTGAAACAGTTTTAAAATGTTGTTAACAATTTTCTCACTTCGCTTTTCAACACTTTTCAACATACTGAAATTTTTTTGTGAATTCGGTTTGTCTGTCCATTTGCCGTGCTCTAACTCGCGTAAATATAGTCCGACAGCCATAAAATGGATTTATCTTATTGGGTATCACTATGGCATGTTCGGTTTTGAAAATGAAGCGAGTAGCACTTTCGGTTCATTTACAGGGGCACTCAAAATAATTTCGTTAAATTATAGTTTATCGGGAAAAATCGTTTGCAGTGTATTTTAATGATATTACACTATTTTAAACATATTGAAATAGATATATATAAATGAAGTGTGTTACATGGTTCTTACTGTAGAACGTGGTGAGCATAGAATTTATGGTTCATTTACATTTACAGGGGCACACAAAAGAATTTCGCTAGAGAAGAAAATGAACAATGATGGAACTATTGAAACATACGAACAATAATTGCTAGAAATACGTTTTCAGTTGTGGTATGCGTTTTTAAAGTTTTTTTTTTTTTTAATATTACTTGGTGTATATAAATTCTATAGATTCTATACTGGGCCGCACAAAAAGTTTTCAAAAACATCCGTTTGTTGGCAGAAATTACTGAATGGAAATTTTCAACAGCGTTTAACTGAACTAACTTTTAGCATATTATATAGTATACATGCATATCTATAGATCATATACAGAGCTCCACAAAAAACCGTATATTTTCCCGCTATTCATGGCAATAGCAAAAATTGGGTTTTTAAATGCATTATGCGTTTTCCAAATTGTTCATTCAGGCATCATCAAAGGGATTTTAAGTGAATTTTAGAAACAAACAGAAAAATAAAAATTTAAACTAGAAAACAGGAATTCTGTTTTTTCAGAATTTAGTGTTGCCCCCAAGGAAAAAAAAAATATGTATATATCATTAGTACAAAACATATTTCAATTTTAAGACTTTGATGGAAAGAATATGTCTTTCCAACAAACTTTAACCTTTTATCTATGAACTAAGATATGATTATCTACAAGGCAGCATATGAAAAGAAACATTCGTATGACTATAATAGAACCTGAACTAGGTTAAGTGCATGTCTTGGTAAAGTATCGTACAGATAAAATTTAAGGTACTAATAAATCTACAAAAGTCATCGAAAATTACGATTTATAGTTGTGTAGGAAAACACAAAGGGATAACAACGAAAATTTACAGCTAACCCTTGACCAGAAAGGACCACACAGATGGAATAAGTTAAACAAATATAATTGGGATCAGCAAAACGCAACTTATACGATTGCAACACATAAATTCAGTTTCGTCCAATGATATTCGCCTGTAAAGATGGGCGGTAACTCTCTATGCAAATTTTATAGGTATATGGTATAATTTTATGTTTTCATATGTAATGTAAACAGGACATTGTGATTTTTTGTTTTTCTGTGTATGTAAGAGACAGACTTTACTTGCAGATTTGTCCTCGATGCAGTTGGCAGCAAAAAAAATAAGATGTTGCTGGAGTCCTTATAATATATTAACACCTTGCTTTTGCATCGTATAACATAAAAATATATATATAAAAGAAATTTAGCCTAATGAGGTCTTAAAAAAAGGTTATCCTGTATAATTAAATAGTGCTTCAATCAATGGATTATTTTATTTGTGATGATGATTGGGTTTCACCCGTCAACTGCAATGTTCCATGCTGCCCGGGGCAGTAATCCAGGTAGAGAAATTTATGATTATTTCCATTGTGAATCAGTTATAGTAATTACATATAAAAAGTCACAGACTATGGTGATATTCACGTGTTATAAAATTAATTAAATAGATTAATTAATTGAAATAGGTAAAAATATATATAAAGATGTGCATCAGCATTACTATTAAAATTTATAACCCACAATATGTAAATAGCTTTTTCTTTATTGTAAATTTTCTACTATAATAAAATGTAATCAAGATGAATATGAGTAATCTTTTCTTTGTTTTAATTTTTAATTAATATTTTTCTCTTATAGATGTGGGAATGTAAAATAAATAATCTATTTATCTATATGATTTACTAAAAAAATTATTATATGAAAGAAATTACAGACTTAGAAGGTAAACGATCTCCGAAAAAAATGACACAGCGCATTCATTAATTATAATTTTAATATTTAATATATTAAATTTTCTTTGGAGTTCCCTGAAGGGAATTGTTAATTATATCGCTTACCTAGAGTCATTTGGTGCTATCACTATACGAATAGTAAGAATCATAAAAATTAATCTCCTCATATAAATTGATATTAATCAACCTCATTACCTGCGTTGCAATGTATTAAAGTTAAGGACACATTTTAGCAAGTATATATCATTCCAGCATAGGGGTGTGAGCTAGTTGTAATGGTGCCTCAGCCTTTTCCTAATTATATTAATTTAATTAATTTAATTTTAGGACACCGAACCATAGGTTATTAATTAAAAAAAAATTCATTTTCCTTTTTTTTACGTGTATCACCATAATCGGTTTTAGTAGTACATATGAATCGGCAAACAGAAATTACTATACTACAAGAGAAAATATTATTGTGCTCATTATATAAAATTATTATATATATATGTATATGTAACTTACAACAGAAATCGAAAAACAAAATTTCTTTGTGTTTTCACTGAGTAATGAAAATATCTTATGTACATTGTCTACTTCAATAATAATAGTAATTATAGGTTTGATGAAAACAAATGAGTAAATTAATATGATAAATACAATCACAGTACTTAGTAAATAAATAATTTTGGTAATAATTATTAAATCACTGTGTATAAAATTTGTAAATTTAATGCAGTTAAGCGAAATTAACAGTTCGCTATTTTATAATACTGTACATTTTTTTTAAACCCTTTTCACTATTTCGCAGTGTTGATGTGTATTACTATGTTTTAAAATTTTATTTACATGTATAAAATTGATACTAATAACTAGGCGTTATTTTTGATGGTATATTGTGTCGCTCTTGATAAATAAATAAATATATATATATATATATATATTACTTAGTTTACATTATATTCTTATTTAATGAGTAATAATTGTAAACGTAAAAGTCATAGAGATAATACAAGGGTAAGTGGAGTTACAACTAGGAAACAATTAAAAGAACTGGCAAATACAAAGAAAGAAAGTAGTGTAGATTCAAATAATAATAAAAGTAGTAACAAGAATATAAATAATAAAAATTGTAATAAGAAAACTACTATTACGATTAACAATACACCCCAGAAAAACACATATATCATGGCCACTGACAAAATAACTGCTGAGAGTGTAATCGGTTTACTACCTAATTATGATGGAAAAAGAGAATCTAACATAAATTCCTTTTTATTACAATTTGATAATTTAATCAATCAAACCGAATTAAGCCCAATTTCTAAATTAACGATTCTAAAGGCAAGAATGGTTGGTCCCGCTAAAGAAAAATTAATGAGGGATGAAAAATTATTTTCGGAGAGTAATTTAGACAATTTTAAAAAGAAATTAAAAGAATTATTCGAGTTTAAATGTAGTTTTAGTGAGGCACAAACAATTTTTTTTTCCCTTAAGCAGAAACCGGATCAAAATATGGCGAATTTTATATTAGAATTTAAAGCAGCAGCGGACTTATATATAAAAAAAAAATGGACAGGATATTGGGGATGATAATGACTCCAAATTTACGCAAATGGTAAAGTTGTCTAGATTTCTGGATGCAATTAGAAGCGATTTCAGCTTAGAAATTCGTAAGGATTCTCCGAAGGATTTTAACACTGCGTGTGAGATGGCATTAAAATTAGAGAGAGCTTTTGCACATGTCGATGTTAAAGATCTCAATAATATCGCTGCTAATAAGGACCCTGAATTAGTGAAGGAATTAGTAAAAATGAATATGGAAAGTGCGGAGAAAATTAAAATATTGACTAGTGAATTAAACAACATTAAAGTACATATGAATTCGAATGCAAATAATGTAACTAAATATTGCGATCATTGCAATTACGAAAATTTACAGCTAACCCTTGACCAGAAAGGACCACACAGAGGGAATAAGTTAAACAAATATAATTGGGATCAGCAAAACTCAACCTATACGATTGCAACACATAAATTCAGTTTCGTCCAATGATATTCGCCTGTAAAGATGGGCGGTAACTCTCTATGCAAATTTTATAGGTATATGGTATAATTTTATGTTTGCATATGTAATGTAAACAGGACATTGTGATTTTTTGTTTTTCTGTGTATGTAAGAGACAGACTTCACTTGCAGATTTGTCCTCGATGCAGTTGGCAGCAAAAAAAATAAGATGTTGCTGGAGTCTTTATAATATATTAACACCTTGCTTTTGCATCGTATAACATAAAAAATATATATAAAAGAAATTTAGCCTAATGAGGTCTTAAAAAAGGTTATCCTGTATAATTAAATAGTGCTTCAATCAATGGATTATTTTATTTGTGATGATGATTGGGTTTCACCCGTCTACTGCAATGTTCCATGCTGCCCGGGGCAGTAATCCAGGTAGAGAAATTTATGATTATTTCCATTGTAAATCAGTTATAGTAATTACATATAAAAAGTCACAGACTATGGTGATATTCACGTGTTATAAAATTAATTAAATAGATTAATTAATTGAAATAGGTAAAAATATATATAAAGATGTTCATCAGCATTACTATTAAAATTTATAACCCACAATATGTAAATAGCTTTTTCTTTATTGTAAATTTTCTACTATAATAAAATGTAATCAAGATGAATATGAGTAATCTTTTCTTTGTTTTAATTCTTAATTAATATTTTTCTCTTATAGATGTGGGAATGTAAAATAAATAATCTATTTATCTATATGATTTACTAAAAAAATTATTATATGAAAGAAATTACAGACTTAGAAGGTAAACGATCTCCGAAAAAAATGACACAGCGCATTCATTAATTATAATTTTAATATTTAATATATTAAATTTTCTTTGGAGTTCCCTGAAGGGAATTGTTAATTATATCGCTTACCTAGAGTCATTTGGTGCTATCACTATACGAATAGTAAGAATCATAAAAATTAATCTCCTCATATAAATTGATATTAATCAACCTCATTACCTGTGTTGCAATGTATTAAAGTTAAGGACACATTTTAGCAAGTATATATCATTCCAGCAGACTTAAAGCACACACTTTTATTTTATGTAAAATGACGTCATTCGCATCCGCTTAACACCTTCGGGACGGGAGCCTTTTACGAAATTTTTAATCTTTTGTCACCGTTTTTTAAAAACAGAAATTTGTGTCTTTTTGAATCGAGAAAATGCGCTGATGAAATAAGGCAAATTTTACAGTAAAATTTTACTGGTGAGAAAAAACAAGGATTCTGAGCGCCTCATGCGGCACGTATACGGGTCGCTCGTCCCCAAGGAGTTAAGAATTCCACATTTACGATCCACTCTTAAACATCTACAGTAAAGCATGCATAGGATGTCACTATCGCAAAATAATACACAAATGCAGAAAAAAGATACCGTTATTAAAGCAATTCGACAAAAATAAAAAGGCTATCTAATGCATGGAACTATTAATAAAGAGGAACTGACATATCCTTAAAATAGTGAAGCTTCCACTGTAACCGCTATCGCACACGTTGTTTACCGCTGGTGGAAACTTCCACCAGTAGATTTATATAGAATTCTTCAACTTATTTAAACGAGTTATTCTTACAAAATTTCAGTCATAAATAATGGTTAAAACAGATTTTCATTTTTACTGGTAGCAGTTTACTTTGGCGGTAGTTAGCTCTTGCGCTTCCGCCATATTGTGACAACCAGGGAAACAAACTGACAGTTTTACAAGGAATACTGACACCAGTAAAAACAAATAGAAATTTTTACGACATTTTTGAGGAAAATTTTCAATGAAAAGATATTTAAATAAGAGGGAATTTTCTATTCAGTTTTACTGGTGGGATGTTTGTCCTAACGGTAATCAGAAACTGGAGATCCGATTTTTAAAAAAAGCAGCCGCCATCTTGTGACAACCCCCTCAGTTACTTCACTCGTAACTCGTAGATAATACACTATATGTCTCCTCCTCTTTATTCATAACTCCATTATCTAATGATTCATAGGCCTTCATTTGTTTGTAAATATAGTTTATAACAGCTCCATGTTTTAGCAGAAATTATTCGTTTATATATTTTTTAAAATAGCACGTATTTTAGTTACATTTTCATTCGGTTGTTATGAAAAAATGGCAACAAAAAGATATAATTGCTATTTTTCGTGATTTTCAACAATTTTCCCTTTACTTTCTACAGAAATGGAGTACTTGAGTTGCCAAAATTAAACAAATGGTGCTAAAAACTACAAAAAAATTAATATCTCAAAAATAAATGGAGATAAAGTTTTCAAACAAATTGAATTTAAAAGTACTTTTTTTTTCAAATACGACGGTATAAAAATTGTAAATGTGCGATGCTTAGAAATTAAAAAAAATTGCTATAGAGCACGTAATCGTACAACAAAACATCTGCTTTGTTTATAGCTGGCTTCTGTAAGGTAACGTTATTTTTTGGAGACACAAAATAAGCTGTGAGAAAGAAATAGCATACCGTACCGGGGGGTAATTAACATTGCGGTTACGAAGATTTTTCTGAAAATGCAGCAAAGCCTTAAGACACTCAGAAGATTAACGACTCGGCTAGAATCCAGAATTTCATGAATGTTTCTTTCTCATTTCTCACATTTTAAGAAAGCCAACGTAATTTAAGTAAATCAAAGTTTTTCAACATTATAACGTCTGGAACATAATCTACAATTATTGGTTAATTTACTCAACTAAACAATAATAATTGAATTTATTAATAGCAAAATTATCTTTGTGAGTTATCTTTAAATCTTTTGTCTGTTAAAATGCTTTTAAAAATTTCAAATCCTTGACAATGTCCAATAATAATATTAGATAAATTAAGATTAGTTATATATCTTCATATTTATGTAGACATGTTTGGTATATTTTACCACGTAGACTAAAATTTTATTTCATAGATTCTTATGCCTAAGTATAACTTTTTATAAGAATAGATGCATAAGAAGAACATAAATAGTGCCACAATTTAGTTTATTTTAGCGAAATTAGTTTTTTAATGTAAGAATTTTTAAACGCAAAATACACAAATGTCATATAACAGGAAATAAATAAAATCCTTTTTGATTAATTGATGAAGGATTCTAAAAAAAAAAAAAAAAAAAAAAAAAAAAAAGCAATATAACAATAAACGTAAATATAAAGCTTCCCAATTACTAACACCCGAACAATGACAAGATTTGGAGTTCCTCACAAAGAATAGATGCACAAGAAGAGCATAAATAATGTTACAATAAAGTTCATTTTAGCAAAATTTGATTTTTAATGCAAGGATTTCAACGAAAATATATAAATATCACATAACATACAATAAAATAAATCATCCTGGACAAAATAACATAGGTTCTAAAATAATTTCTATATCGAAAATCATCATCATATAATTGAAATTATATCAACTGGTCCGGTTTTGGGCTCGATTTTTATACAGTCTTAGGGCTGGGGCTTAAAGTGAAAATTTAATTTAGTCACAAATTTAAACAAATCGGAAATTGTACGTCAAACGTGGCAAATGACGTACTATAACTAATTTTATAAGCATTCCGATCTTTTTGCAATAGCTGTTGATCTCTTATACAAAAATGCACGAATTCAAAATTTATTACGATTCGATATAATAACCCTTTGAGGGGCAAGTGATTGTTAGAAGTATAATATCCTTATTTAACCCCTTAATTCTCGCTCCCGTCATATTCTCGGGCTGTGTCTTTTACTCAAATTGTTTGATTCCCACCAGTTTTATAAAATAGTGAAATTGGGTATATTTTGGTATCGTTTTTCCTGTCATTAAATAAGGTGAATATTTCTTTTTCATAAAAGTGGTGCCAATAAGCAATTTGAATTATTCAACCGTAATTTAATTCGAGCGTTAAGGGGTTAAGTATTGCGTGGCAGCGCAATACCCCTGAGCGCATGACCTAGCCCAACAGTCTTCTCCTGCCCGAAAACGGTTGGATCCAAAATTTAGTCAAAATTGATTGAGCCGTCTTTTAGATATTTAAGTATTGCGCGGCACCGTAATACTTATTTATTTCCAGTGTCATTTCTCAATGTTAATTTAATATGGAAAAGCCTATGGAGATCATAAATTTTTCATTTTTTCTTCCCACCTGATGCCACTCATTTTTTATTCTTCACTAATTCAATTGATATTATAAATTTAAAGTGTAAAAACGTTTGCCTGACGTCAGGGTCAAAACGAATGATTAAATGCCTTTGCATATGGGTGAATTATAACCCAGAGAGAAACATGGGTCAATCTTTTTTTTTTTTTTACTTTATTCAAATATTTTTCTTAATAATTCCAAATTTCGCTTTTCTCATTGAAAATCAACGGGCATTTTTCATAGAAAATGTAACATTTTTACTTCATTGTTGCAAAAATTTCAAAAGCCGTAATAATAATTTATTTCTTTTTAATTGAAAGATTTTCACGTGAAATATTAAATTGGGATAGTTTTTTTTTTTTTTTTTTTTTTTTTTTTTTCAAAAATTAAAAAAGTGAATATGGCGTCATAGTGGAAATAAAAAGGATATTTTCAGAATAAGTTTTTGCTTTGGTCAAGTTTATATTTTAGTAAAAAGTTTCTAATGGATAGCTATTTTTACGCAGGTAGCGAACTTAGTGGGGGAATTACATAACTTAAATTTTAAAATGTATTTTTTTTTCCGAGATGAGAACTATTTATACCCCAAGTTAAACTTAGGTAATAATTTTCTGATGTGTTTACATAACCCCTTTGGAGAGGACAAGGTTTAAAAATTTAAGTAAAACTTTTATTTTTTATTTTTTACTGTATCACAACTGTAATATTGTTAAATATTAGCAGTAAGGATTCAACACAATTTACATTTACATTCATAGCGTTCCTGAGTGGGAAATACGGTATCTAAATTTAAGTGAAGTTAATTTTTTATGTTTTGATTATAGATTTTTTACGTTCAGATTAGAAGTTTTTGTCTAATCTACCGCAACCTGCATTACTACAGTGGTGAAATATTTTGAATTACTTATTGGTTAACTGCATCCCACATTATGATACAATACCACATACATCAAAGCCTGATGATGATACTCTCTATTAATTTTTAAATGCGTTCGTCTAAATGCAGTAGTTATTAAAAAACTTGACATATTAAACAAAAACATAATTTGAAGAACAAATTAAAAAAACAAAATTTATTTCCTACATTGTTTAAGCCCGAGATGGGACGCATATTAAGTTATTTCATTCAATTAGTTCTACATTTAATATTAAATTTTTGTAACAAATTAGTTAAGCCAATTGAAGATTAGAAAATAAAAATAAAATTCATACAATATGATACTTAAAACACCCTAAAAAATTAGATTCCTTTCAAATGAAATCGAAATAAATCTTAGAATTTTTAAGTTTTGTATTTTGCATGCATCTTAGTCTTTTATGAACAATTGTCATAAACATAATACAAAATCTGCAATACAAATATTTTCAATTAAAAATGGAAGAAGGCTAACATATATTTCCATTTCATTTGAACGGAATCTAATTTTTTAGGGTGTTTTAAGTATCATATTGTATGAATTTTATTTTTATTTTTTAATCTTCAATTGGCTTAACTAATTTTTACAAAAATTTAACATTAAATGTAGAACTAATTGAATGAAATAACTTAATATGCGTCCCTTCTCAAGCTTAAACAATGTAGGAAATAAATTTTGTTTTTTTTTAATTTGTTCTTCAAATTATGTTTTTGCTTAATGTGTATTATAGGTATTAGTATTATTGCTTAAAAGTGTAAAAATTATACACATTATTGCAGAATGCTTGAAGAATTTGTTTCTTTGAATTTAAGGTTTGTGACGTACACAATACATGAATTTTTAAACTGCTTTTCGCAATATATCTAAATCACTAGTGGGGGATTTAACCCCTTAAAGATCGCATTAAATTACGGTTTAAAAATTCAAATTGCTTATTGTCAGCACTTTTTTGAAAAATAAATATTCACCTTATTTAATGACAGGTAAAATAATACTGCCTCTGTTCCAAATTATTTCCTACATTTGATTACTTTTGTACTGATTATTGATACGGAGGGTTTTATGATTTTGTTTGAACATTTTTCAGAGATTTCAGCGTTCTATGCTATCAAACAACAACATTTACTTACCAAGCATTCCCTCCGCCTCTCCTTAAATAAGTACCAAATTAGTTTAAAAAAACCCTGGGTTCGCACTCTCTTAAGCCACGCCCCATTTTGTAAGAATTCTTCTACCAGTAATCGCATAAAACTACCTTCTAAGTAATGAATCTTTAATTCTATTGGAAGAAAATGATCTTTATGGTTTACTGGTGGTAGATTCCTTACAAAATGGTATCAATCTGCTAAACCAAAGCGATATAAGTAAGCGTCCTATCTTAAATGGGAGAGGTAACCGCAAGATTTAAGGCGAGGTCACATCCATCAAGGTCGCACGCCACCTAGCGGAAGGGGTGGAACTACAGGAAGATTCCTAACTGTTTTCTTACTTCACACCACTAAAGTTTTAAAGTTTTTACACCTTGATTAATGAAGAAAACGGCCTGGTGTCAAGTTCATCTAAGACGCCCTCTCGCTAGGCCATTATTTTGCGATAAATATGGTAAACAAAATTCAGTTAATTTCGTGACTAACGATGTAGAAAATATACGCAGGTAGTAGATATCTTGTCATATATGACGTCGCACTAAAAGCCCGCGTATGCAGATTATCACCCCGTCCACAAGGTGGCGCAATTGTTTTTTAGTTTACGCCCGATTCCAAAATTACGTTTGTACGCTTACTTATATCGCTTTGTGCTAAACTGCATCGGAAAGTATTTATGACTCCACCCATTTGAAATGTAACAACTAAATTGGGACAAAATTTTCGACCTAAGTGTTGCAACTTAATCGGGCCGGAGGGAGTACAATAGTAAAGCCAATTACACTATTTTATAAAACTGGTGGGAATCAAACAGTCTGAATAGAAGACACAGCCCGTGAATATCACGGGAGCGAGAATTTGGCGGTTAACCCTTGAGGGGCGGTGGGATAAAATATATTCCATTTAATTTAACACATAACTGGAGACGGGAGTCAAGGTGACTCCACGTTGTTCATTGGCTCTGATTATCACGTGGTTTTTTGCCCTTGAATGCAATCATTTCCTCAGTACCTTCAAGTAGATATTTTATCAGTATGTTGGCAGAAGTCCAAGTTTGAACTCGCGCCTATATCCGAGTTATTCTTTTTGTAAGTTTTCGTTGCTATTTATGGAGTCAGATTGACTCCACGTCTCTGAAACTGTGACTGAAAAAAATATAACGCACCAGTTATTTTCTGCGTATTTAGCATTGCAATCCGCTTCCTTTGTCTAGAATAATATATTGTTGTTTAAAAGGAAATGGATAAATACTCAACCAGGACCTTCCAGAAAAAAAATTCGGCCATGTGATACAGATTTTGCAAAAACTGTAATGCAATGGTTTGAAGAATGCGAAGTGTCGGAAAATGACTCTCATATTATCAATGCAGAAACGATTATAAGTGATCATGAAGAAGAAGCGAACAAGAAAGTGAAGAAAATTCGGACGTAAATTTAGAAGAGGAAGACGACATGGTTGATATGGAAAATTATTTCTATGGGAAAGGAAATAATAGATTCAAATGGTCCAAGAAGCCGTTAGTGAGTTCGCATTCGCGGACGCCTCAGCACAATATTGTTTTGAAGTTGCCCGGAATTCGTCATAATTTTCAACGGATATCGTTGGCTGAAAATGAAGCCTGGACCTACATTTTCTCGACCGACATGTTGCTTATGGTTGTGAAATATACAAATCTTAAACTTGCTGCAATTAGACAAAACTATAAATATCGCAACAGATGGCACGGGTCAAGATATTTTCCGGTGTACTATGAACGTGAAACGCTTAGCAGTTCTACTCCAATGCTTGAAGTTTGATGAACCAAATACGAGAGAAGAATGATTAAGGGAAAATCCAGTGGCATTAATATCAGAGATTTTCGAAAAATTAATAACAAACTCTCAGTTAGCTTACAGTATTGGCACGTTAGCATGTATCGATGAGATGCTTGTTAGTTTTAGAAGAAGGAGTAAATTCAAGATGTACATGCCTAATAAGCCGTGTAAATATGGACTGAAAATAATGGCTTTAACTGATGCCAGAAACAAATACTTCTTCAATGGCTATAAATATTGCGGTAAAAATTCTGATTGTATGGCACTTTCAGAAGAAGATAAAATGTTGCAAAAACCAATGCAGGCAGTTGTGTGCTTGTCTGCTTTTATTGCAGATACAAACAGGAATATAACAGCAGGCAATTGTTTTTAATCAGTTGAGTTTGTAAAAGCTTGAAGGAAAAAAACTTAACCATGTTGGAACATAAAAAAGAAAAAAAAACATATGCCTAAAGAATTCCTTCCAAACAGAAGCAGAATAGTTGTGAGTTCAATTTCTGGCTTTTCGAAGGATTTAACCTTGGTATCACATGTTCCTAAAAAAGGCAAAGCTGTATTGCTAGTGTCGTCTATGCACTCATCAATATCCCAAATACAGATATCAATAAGACGGAAATTATCGCTTTTTATAATAATACCAAATCTGATGTTGATGGTTTAGATGAAAAATGCTTCATATATTGTACTGGTCGGAACACCAGAAGGTGGCCAATGGCTATATTTTTTCGCCTTATGGATATAAGTGCAGTTAACGCATTTATTATTTACCAGGCTACACGAGACTATAGAAAAGAGTCAAGGCTAGATTTTATAAAGAACCTCGCAAAGCAGCTTGCCAGTGAAGAGTTAGGAAGGAGGTAACAAATACCCGTCTTCGACAGGAAGTGAGATTTTCAATTGCGAATATACTTGGTAATGAAGAGGAAAAAGTAGAAGCAGATAGCAGTGGAAAATTATCTACTAGAAAATATTGTATCATTTGCCCAAAAAAGTTGGAAAGGAAAGCATCAACTCTATTCCATTCTTGTAAACACCCAGTATGTGGGCAATGTTCCGTAGCCGTATGCCCCAGCTGCATTTGAATGATGTAAAAAGCAAAAATAATAAAGAAAAATTCTTAAGGTAATATTTTAAAATATTGTATTCTTCATTTTTGTTTGTTTAATTCTAACAGTTATTAACATTAGTGTCATCCCATGATATCTAAACGAAGTAAGTACTCATTAAAATTTTGTTTACATTTTTCTTATATTATCTTTCCAACAATTAATATCATAGCATTTAAAAGTTTTATTATAATTTTTTTTATATTTTGGTAATTACATGATTTCCAGACTATATTGCGTTTCCAAACTAAATTCCAATGCTGTTTACAAAAGACAAAAAAGAAAAATAATATTGGAGTCATTTTGACTCTATGCCTCTGATCACGTAAGGAAATTCATGTCTCCAGTTACGGGTTAAATAAGATTCTCACCAGAAAACTTTTACTAAATTTTATATTTTTAACTTTGGAGGAAAATCATTGAAAAAATGATTTTCGTTAATTAAAAATAAAATTTTTCGATTATTCCGGTAAAAAATCAATATTTAGAATCATTTTTGCTTGCCCGTCAAGGGGTTAAAAAGATTGAAGAAACATTGAACGGTGGCACAGTACACTACAACAAGCAATTTTCATATCGAAAACCAGGAACATAATCCCCTTATTTATTCAAGAATACTGGTATTTCAACCTAATTTACAAATAGTTTTCGGTCATAACTTAAAAAAAAGTTACGATTTTTAAAGACATTTTGAAGGGGCTTGCGTTGCTTTGTGTGAAATGTGGTGATATTACGAAACTTGCTGTAATAACACTGTAATTTTATATTTCACACCGTAGGTAATTTGAAGTGCGTGTAATTCAAAACTGTTTAGATGGGAGTGATACTACTTAACCACTCTCCGTGATATAGTTGCATTTTTTACCACATTAAGATAAATCATCTGCGAATTTCATTAACCCATTAACCGCCGAAACTATAACATAGGGATCTTCAATTTTTTTGCTGAAAAACGTTTGACACCACAAATTTTGAAAGAAAAATTCGGTTTATTTAATGATCAAAGTTTCTGTTATTTAATAAGGCAAATTTTTTAATTCAAAAATAGTGGTAGCTAGATAGTAAATTTAAGCATGGCCATTTAATTTTACTGTTGCGTGAACGCGACACCAGTGGGTAATGGGTTAATATATTTTCAGTACTTTTAAAATTATATAAACAAAGATCAGTGTTGAGATTGATTTGATCTGTGTAACAAAGCGATATAAGTAAGCGTGCAAACTTAATGCTGGAATCGGGCGTAAATTAACACTCTTGCGCCATCTTACGGACGGAGTGATAATCCACATACGCGGGCTTTTAGTGCGGTGCATATTTTCTAAATCTTTAGCCACTCTTTGGGGGTGGATTTTGTTTTGCCAAACTTATTGCAAAATAATGGCCTGGCAACATGGGTACCCATATGGATATGACACCACGAGACTTTCTTCGCCTTGACAAATTGATGTCATTTATTATTCAAGATGAAAGAAACTTTATAATTTTAGTGGTGTGAGTAAAAAAAAAGTTAGGTATTTACCTGTAGTCCACACTCCATCCGCTACGTGGCGCGTGACCTTGATTGATGTGACCTCGCTTTTAATCTTGCGGTTACTTCTTCCATTTAAGATGGGACGCTTACTTATATAGCTTTGCTGTGTAATTTTGACTTAATAAATGAATTGTGACCTTTGTTTCCCAAATGCAAACTGTTTACTCTAAAGAGCTCTATCAGTCATTTTCTATTTTTAACACTCTCCAACAAAGTTGAAAAGTGTTTATGACTTCGGTTTTTCTGCCCGTCTGTCCGAGCTCTAACTCTCGTAAATATACGCGGATTGCCCTGAAATTTTTGGATGTTATTGACATTTTAACCATAGCACGTTCCCTATTTCAAATGAAGTTCGTAGCATGTGTAGTGCACTAATATATGCATTCTGTATTTTACGCGGTGCAAAGAATAGTTATCATTCATTTACAGGGCCACATAAAGAATTCCATTACATAATGATATAGGGGTGGAAGGAATTGTTTGCGGCGTATTTTAATTATGTTAAAATATTTCATGTATAATGAAATTGATATACATCGCTCAGGTTTACTATAACTTATTTCATGTATAACTAGGGGGTTCGGCCCCCTACGAGCTACGCTCGCCAACCCCCGTTCAGACACCGCAGTCTCTAAAAGCACGCTAATTTGATCGGCTTTAAAAAGATTTTGGAAGATTGAATTATAATTTAAAAAACAGTGGCGATCTCCCTATAAAAGGGTTTCTATTCATTTATCTTTGATTGGGGAATTTTAAGGAAAAATCAGCTTCTGTTAAAAGATACAATGGCTGTTTTCGTCTTTGATTAAATAAAATCAGTTAAACATTTCAAAATAAGCTAATATACAATGAACTAAGTAAACAGAGTCTTTGTTTCCCGGTATTTTTTAACAAAGCGAAAAGAAAGTTATTTTAAATAAGACATTTTAAATGTACCGTTTTTAATCTGACGTAATTTTCACCAAACTTTTCTTTCGCTTTTTAATATTCACGTGAAAATACTTTTGTTAGAAATGAAATATTATTTGCGCTGTCCTAACAAAAATAGTTGAAAAGATCATCTTAAAATACCAAATACATGTCTCGCGCAATTTTAAAATTGCGCGAGACTGTTTTGCAATATTATTTTTAGCTCATTTTACGTAATAAGTGTAATGTGACGTAATTTCTCCTATTTAAGACTTCTAACGCATGATAATGAATTTATTATTTTACAATATCCTTTCTCTTTTAAAATTCACGTGTAAATATAGTTTTTATGAAGTAATTTTCAATAAGTACCTGCTTTTTATACGTAATTATTTAATTCTAATTTAAAGTTTTTTTTTTGTTTATAATGGTCACGTGTAAATAAATTTTTAATTTCAAGTAAACATTATTGTTTGCGCTGTTTATACAGTTGGTAACAGTTTAAATTAATACCATTTTCTAAAATAAGTAAAAAATATCTCTCGAAATGCTGAAAATTTGAATTTAAAATAGAAATAAAACCTCAAAAGATGAGTAAAAAATAGTGCAGTCTACACACCGGAAAATTCTATAGTATAAAACGATCTAAAAATGAATTAATTCGCCTGCATAGTTTTTGCTGCTATAAAACGTTTTTAATGGAATGATTTTGTCAAACTTTAGCATTAAATATCTCTTATCATTATTCATGGATTTGAAAACTGTCTGCATCAGCGTGTTTATCAAACATTTCTGTATAATACCACCGATTTTCATATTTTTGTATGCAATATTTTTCTTAATATTAACGGTGAAAAACCTCCGGTCACAAAAAATTCAAAACCGGCGGCGGCGGTGGCCTCTGTGACAGTGTAAGTTACTTTTTTTTAGAATAGAGAAATACGAAGTGCATACGAAGCATTTACAAATTAGCTCAAAATATTTCAGATCCTATATTGTATCCAAAATACTGTACATTAGCGATGATTGCTGGAAATACATATTTAATCATGATACGCGCTTTTATATTCCACTTTATTTATGCATACTATATGGTGTTTATAAATGCTATAATTCATATACAGGGCTACATAAAAGAATTCGTTAGGGTTACTGAGTATTAGCGCAAATTGCTTAAACGTGGTTTTTAAATGAGTTATGCATTTTTACGCTGAACCGCATTTAGTTTACTACAAATTGTTTGTAGAAATAGATTAAATGATATACAGGGTCACGCATAGAATTGGATACATGGCCGTTTATAAATGATAATTTCTGGAAATGTGATTTCAGTAGTTTATGAGTGTTTTAGTTTGAATTAAAGTTTAGCTAAATAGTGGCCTTTAATAAAAGTTTTATGTAAACTACAGGGTTGCAAAAAAGTATTCAAGCATGTTTCCATCTCCATCTATTTGTATAAATTTTTGAAAGAGAAATTTCAACCTGTTATGCGTTTTCTAGCTAAACTATATTTTCCCATTATATAGTGTATATATCACCTACAGATCAAGTACAGGGCTGTTCTAAAGAATTGGAATACATATTTGGCTATGGACGTTAACTGCTAAGATCAGTTTTTCAAATGTTTTATGGTTTTCTACAATGTTTACTTAGTTATCTTATTTACAGTATTTCTCTTAATAGGGAAGTTTTTAAAAATATATTAAGAGAGTGTTTCATAATCTATGCTTAAAGCATGATTTTCCTTTCTTCTTAAAATTCATTTGTATATGTTTGTAATGAATTATAGTAAAAAGTTAAGTGTTTTCTTTCCAATCTGATTTTAATACAAAAAAAAAACAAAAAAAAAAAAAACTCCAATGTTTTCCAATTTTCTCTGTATCACTTTTATGTTTCTGTATAACATTTATGTTTGTATTAAAATAGAGTAGAAATTAAAATGACTTTTATAATTAGTTGATTTTAATTAAAAAATATTGTTTATTGCTTTCATTTTTAAATAAAAGTATTATGTAAAAAAATAAAATTCGTGCTATACACTTTAAATGTCAAATTCTATTTACATTGTGCATTATAAAACTTCTCAGTTGTTCAAATAATGCAATTTAATGAATGATTCTTGAAAGAAAAAAAAAAAAAAAAAAAAAAAAAACTCCAATGTTTTTCAATTTTCTCTGTATCACTTTTATGTTTCTGTATAACATTTACGTTTGTATTAAAATAGAGTAGAAATTAAAATGACTTTTATAATTAGTTGATTTTAATTAAAAAATATTGTTTATTGCTTTCATTTTTAAATAAAAGTATTATGTAAAAAAATAAAATTCGTGCTATACACTTTAAATGTCAAATTCTATTTACAATGTGCATTATAAAACTTCTCAGTTGTTCAAATAATGCAATTTAATGAATGATTTTTGGCATTTTTGTCGCGAAACTACTTTCCTAAAATAAGAAGCCCATATGGGGTGATGCAAAACTCGAGGAACAAACTTCTAGGAGGACTGGAGTAGATTTAGAGGAGTCGCTATCATATAGCAATGCAGGTTTGGAAAAGCAATCCAAACGAGATAGGGGGATTGTTAGATGGTGCCGAATGATCGCGATACAAATTGTCATTTAAACATTAAAATATACAGGCTGTCCGGAAAGTCTGGAAACGGTTGAATAACGAGAAATACAAAGCAGATTGAAAAACGAAAATATACGTGTTAAATATTTTTAAAAAAGCTACTCAGTGATACCAAATTTGACCCCCTGCAACCGACCTCCCGGGGGTGGGGTCAGAGGAAATCCAAGTTTCAAATCTTGAATGATAACCCCCAATTTTTAAAAAGATTCGGATTCTACGGACAAAAATACGCAACTTTTGTATTTAACATTATTTCTCGGATCCTCGTTGATCACGGTGTAATCGAGCAAATAAAACAGATACATATTTTGGTTTTCCCAACCAGGTTTTGACATCTCGAAATCTGATTGTCCAGAACATTTAACGTCAAAGTTGCCGTCTTCTGCGGAAATAGTGTTTCTTGAAAACCATCTGTGGAGATTGTTTACATGGCGCTTTATATGATTTTCCCATACAAATTAGTAGAACTATATTAAATTAGTTTTCTATTTGCATTTCTTTTTATCCAGTCGATCATTTTTAAATAATAAACTGCGTATTTTGATATTTTAACGAGTAAATAAACACCTCCTCTCCCGTTCAGAAAAATGATAGTCTTCATTATTTGGAGGCGGAGTGTGTTGATATTCTGTGTTTCGATGTCTTCTGCTGTTAAAAAATCACTGAATTCGGGGCCGGATGGGAGTGTATGAGTTTTTTAAAATTATTACTGTAGAATAACATATAGGACCATAAAAAACAAACAAAAATTTAAAATATTTTTGCGCTGGCTGAGCAAAGGATGGGAAGTAGCCTAAATTTCAGGTGCGGGGGGGGGGGGGTTATACGTTTTGATGATTGATTAGTTACTGCAACTACTGACTATCAAGTAGGGCAAAAAACATTCAAAAATTCTAATAAATTTATTACTTTTTTGTAAATTAATATATTTTTCCTTTTTAACATTCTTTTTTCATAATTTAAAATTTATAATTGGGTTGTTCGGAAAGTCGTGTCCGTTTCGAAAAATCAATTCGTACCGGAAAATCCTGCCAGGTAATTCTTGGACATTAGATATCGGAATCAATATCTAATAATTAAATGATAGAATTTTCCGGTACGACTTGATTTTCCCAAATGGACACGACTTTCCGAACAACCTAATAATTTTAAACAATTGAAAAATTTTGATTTTTTAAACTTTTGAATTTACAATATAATTTAACTCTTTAAGCACAGTTGTTTATTTTCTAGGGTAGGAGACGTTTTAGTTTTCATGGGGGAAGGATAACGTAGAAAATTGTTTATTTTTTTATTAATTATTACAATAATAATATCAAATGTGAAAAAATATATAAACAAAAATGTTATTTGCAGAACAAATTAAAAACAAAATAGTTTTTTTTCCTAAATTATTTAAGCCCGAGTAGGGACATTTTTTTCATATATTTCCTTCAGTTAGTTCGACGTTTAATGTAAAGTTTTATAACAAATAAGTTAACCCTTTCCATAATCTGATTGACGCATGATTTTACGTTCTGCTTGATAATTTTAATGATACTTTCTTAGCGGTATGGAAGCTAAAGTGATAAAACTATTTTTGTATTATTATAACAAATTCTAAAATTTCTTTTTCTAAAATTTAAGATACGGGACAAAACATTCGACAGCATAATGAAAATTGCTGTGTTGCATATTCTGTTGTATATTCATATTTATTTCCGCACAAACCTTACAGAAAACCTAACAGGAACCTTATGTAAAGATAGGGAATCATAAGATATCATGATTAATATATCATGAGAAAATGCCTACATTATATTTTGCATTGTATCAAATCTGAATTTGGAGAATTTGCCTGGATCAATTTTGTAACCACTCAGAATTTGCAGCCAAGCAATATATTTTAAATGATTTTGTCGCGATATATCTACATACAATTGGCAATTTTTGTCCAAATTTCGTCATAAATTTAAACATTTCGCTCTTGCAAAACTTCATGTGCTCTTCATTGTAATTTTCCTCTATAAACGAAATATTTTGAACCAAATTCACATTTTCGTTACATTTTAAATCTTGTTGCCGTTGCATAATAGTGTAAAAGTTTATTTATGTGACTAACTTAAATTTTGCTGTCTTTGATTTAAAAAAAAAAATGGTACTGGAACTAAAATGTCAAGGAAAAGTCATGCCAGAAGGTATCAAATATTTTTTATTAAAAAAAAAAAATATTTATTTTATACTGTTGGTAGTAATAAAAACACCCACTAATTCTATACATCTATTTTCTATGCTGTAGATGTCGGTGAAAAGCAGGGACCCTCAAGTAAGAGAAATCGGAAATAATATTTTTTGTTTTTTAAATAAATGTACTTACTAATGAATATGTTTATTTATAATTAAATAATGATTCGTGAGTCGTCCTATTTATTATCAGCAACTTCATTGTAAAATGTAGTCATTCATATAATCTTTAGTATCATTTATTGTCAATGCTTGTGTAAAATGGTCAGTTTTCATGTAAAATCTACATACAGCGGCGTAATTCCCGTTTTCTCTGAATTTTTTGATTTTCACTCCAAGATTTGTGGCGTTGTCACGGCTAAACCATTGATCAGAGAAAAAAACTTTTAATACATAATACATAGGAAATTGTATCCTCTTCAATTTATGCATTGAGGACTTTTACGTAAAATGTATAATTTTGAAGTTATTTGGAAAAAAAACAAAGAAAATCCCGTTTTTTTGTCAAAAAAACGTGTTTCCCGGAATAAATTTTGTTGGCAAACTTCATATTCGTGTTCAGCGACCCACAAAACATAAAGGCACCAAATATCAAAACTACACCAAAACTTTCCCTATTTGTCCTTTTCGAGCACCTAATGCCTGGACTAATAGTAGTACTACTGCAACACAAAAAATAAGCACATTAGGAGTATAATTTCAGGAGATATCAATAAAAATATGAAAATGTAATTTAACATTAGAAGCACTAAATTTTCAATGTTTATAATTCAAAAACTCGTTCAAATGACTTGAAATTTGGTGTCTAGGCATAGTTTGAACCGAAGATTTGAAATATCCTGTTAAAATTGGTTATTGCTATTGAAAAATAATGAAGTTTTGGTTCGTTTTAATATGCACATGACCTCCTAAGCAAATTTTTTATAAACCATATAACACTAGAACGGCGGGAAATTTTACGTAAGCTTCCTAAAAATATTTCAAACCAGAAAATTTATTTAAGATTATTTAGGTTCATCGTTTCACTTATTTCAATGTAAACAATATTTAATTTATTTTATGAAGAAATTTCTGGTTGGGATGGCATTTTAGTCTATTGGTCGGCGTTCTAGTGTTAAAAGTAGACTTTATTTCCAATCGTCCGGTACCAGTAACTTTCATCTACGATAAATTGTTGAGGGCTTAGTAGGGGGTCAAAGCGATATAAGTAAGCGTCCTATCTTAAATGGCAGAAGAAACCGCAAGATTAAAAGCAAGGTCACATCAATCAAGGTCACGCGCCACGTAGCGGATGGAGTGTGAATTACAGGTAGATACCTGTCTGATTTCTTACTCACACCACTAAAATTGTAAAGTTTTTAGCTCACAGGCTATCAAAGCCTGAGAGCTAATGTGCCCGCCCGTTCTGTATGTATGTATGTATGTATGTATGTATGTATGTATGTATGTGTGTGTGTGTGTGTGTGTGACGCGATAACTCTTGATAGAAACATCCGATTTGCTTCAAAATTTTTTCCTAGGTTCACCGTGATAAGGCGCTTCCCTGATTAGTTTTTGGAGTTCATTGGTTAAGGATAAAGGGGGAAAATCGGGGTTAGTCCACACCCCACCCCTTTAATTCAGATAAATGGGTTTTTCATGCAGAATGATTCGATTTGCTCCGAATTTGATATACCGGTTTATTATGTTAAGGAACATCCCTGATTAGTTTTGGGAGTTCATTGGTTAAGGATAAAGGGGGAAAAACGGGGTTAGTCCACCCCCTTAATTCAGATAAATGTGTTTTTCATGCAGAATCATTCGATTTGCTCCGAATTTGGTATAGCGGTTTATTATGTTAAGGAACTTCCCTGATTAGTTTTGGAGGTTCATTGGTTAAGGGTAAAGGGGGAAAAACGGGGTTAGTCCACCCCCCTTAATTCAGATAAATGGGTTTTTCATGCAGAATCATTCAATTTGCTCCGAATTTGGTATACCGGTTTATTATGTTAAGGAACTTCCCTGATTAGTTTTGGGAGTTCATTGGCTAAGGTTAAAGGGGGAAAAACGGGGTTAGTCCACCCCCCTTAATTCAGATAAATGTGTTTTTCATGCAGAATGTTTCGGTTTGCTCCGAATTTGGTATAGCGGTTTATTATGTTAAGAAACTTCCCTGATTAGTTTTGGGGGTTCATTGGTTAAGGGTAAAGGGGGAAAAACGGGGTTAGTCCACCCTCCTTAATTCAGATAAATGGGTTTTTCATGCAGAATCATTCAATTTGCTCCCAATTTGGTATACCGGTTTATTATGTTAAGGAACTTCCCTGATTAGTTTTGGGAGTTCATTGGTTAAGGATAAAGGGGGAAAAACCGGGTTAGTCCACCCCCCTTAATTCAGATAAATGTGTTTTTCATGCAGAATGATTCGATTTGCTCCGAATTTGGTATAGCGGTTTATTATGTTAAGGAACTTCCCTGATTAGTTTTGGGGGTTCATTGGTTAAAGGTAAAGGGGGAAAAACGGGGTTAGTCCATCCCCCTTAATTCAGATAAATGGGTTTTTCATGCAGAATCATTCAATTTGCTCCGAATTTATTATACCGGTTTATTATGTTAAGGAACTTCCCTGATTAGTTTTGGGGGTTCATTGGTTAAGGGTAAAAGGGGAAAAGGGGGGTTAGTCCACCCCCTTAATTCAGATAAATGGGTTTTTCATGCAGAATCATTCGATTTACTCCGAATTTGGTATACCGGTTTATTATGTTAAGGAACTTCCCTGATTAGTTTTGGGGTTCATTGGTTAAGGGTAAAGGGGGAAAAGGGAGGTTAGCCCGCCCCTCTTAATTTAGATAAATGGGTTTTTCATGCAGAAGGATTCGATTTGCTCCGAAGTTGGTATACCTGTTTATTATGTTAAGGAGCTTCCCTGATTCGTTTTGGCGATTAATTGGTTAAGGATAAAGGGGGGTTAGTCCACCCCCTTAATTTAGATAAATGTTTTTTTTTTTTGCAAGATTATTCGATTTGCTCCAAGTTTGGTATACCGGTTTATTATGATAAGGAGCTTCCCTGATTAGATTTGGAGGTTCACTGGTTAAGTATAAAGGGGGAAACGGGGGCTAATTCCCCTTCACTTATTTTTTCAGGGGCATTATCCTTTAAAATAAGAGTATAATATACAATTAGTGTGAATAGTCTGTGAGCACAATGCCATCAGTTTAGCTGGGCACTTTTCTTTTTTATTTTCACCTTGATTAATAACTGAAATGTTTTTGACATGGCGAAGAAAACTTCGAGGCGTCAGGTCAAAGCGTTATAAGTAAGCGAACAAACTTAATGCTGGAATCAGGCGTAAATTAACACAGTTGCGCCACCTTGTGGACGGAGTGATAAACGCCATTATTTTGCAATAAATGTGGCAAACTAAATTCGTTTACATCAGTGACTAAAGGTTTGGAAAATCTGCGCCACACCAAAAGCCGCGTATGTGGTTTATCACTCCGTCCACAAGATGGCGCAACTGTGTTAATTTACGCCCGATTCCAGCATTAAGTTTGCACGCTTACTTATATCGCTTTGGTAGGGGGTTGTTTGCTTTTTCTTTTTCCATGAATGTACATCTAAGTTATTTTACCAAGCTGTTCAGCGAACAGCATTTCTTGAATGTTTCTGAATTAAAACTACATATTAGGCAGAAGTGTAAAAACTTATGTATTTTTTATTTCAGTTTTTAATTTTTCTGGTACGAGTGTATTTAGGTTTAAAACTCTTGTGATTCTTATATTACTATGCATTAGAAAATACTAGGATTCCCGTCAGAGGGATTAGTCTGAGCGGTATTGCTGAAAACATAGATTTAATAATAACATGCGGAATCAAAGAAAATGAGATGTTAACTTTAATTGTCCATATACTGAGATGAATTCAAATGATGAAAATAAACGAATCGTAGAATTACAAAATATTATATATAAATACGTATACACTGTTTAAAAAAATGTTGAAATCGAATCATACAAGACAGCCATGCATGGATATAAAATTAGAAGTACGCAATACATTAAAAGTAAAATAGAAAATGAAACACTAAATTATCTTATATCGGAATTTTAACTGTATAAAATGATGTCAAGAGCATAATCAGACGCTCCGCACCAATTTCAGTAACTTTAAATGACAAATATATGATGTTTAAAAAGAATGGACTATACTTTATATGGTGTGCTCCCCCGGAATAGTTAATATTGTACAATATCTGCTTTCCACGGATGCAGTGAGGTTGTCGATAAGTTAAGGAATTCTTTCCTCAAAATCTGATATAGTATCAAAGTACCGAATACATCAACACTGACATGCAATGCTTCGTTAGAGTGTGTTTTAGATATGCTCGATCGGATTTAAATGATGAATGTATACTGGCCACTACATACGCTGTATTATTTTGTTTTCAAACATATTCTGCATCAGTTGAGCTGTATTTAGTATGTATAAAATAAAAGAAATCGGCAATGATTGCAACATAAACTACGACACAAGATCTGAATATATCGTCTACATAACTTCTGAGCTGTCAAAGTGTCATTTGAGTAATTTACAAATCCATACATATTTATTCAGCAAATCATGCAAGCTAACATACGCCAATATGAACCCGATTATGAAAATTCACCAGAATAAGTTAATATATAAAAAGTGTACGAATGATAATTGGGAATATGACCTTATGATAAAATTTCTAGAAAAATGAATCAGATAAAAAAATTCATATCACATTTAAAACGGCTCTTCCTTCTGTTAGTGGCCTTGGCGAGAGAGAGAAAAGCCTAGAGAAGGAACACTTTAACAAGTACTTTCCGGCAACCTACTCACTGTTTCATACAGGTTTGTATTCAATATTTACACAATCTATTTAATGCTAGGTGGGTATCTATCAGTTTTGCTGCATTTAATATGCATGTTTTGCTGAGGAAATGCAGCATTATGAAATATTTAAAGTTGCTATACCTAATAATTCCAAATTAATGGTAATTGAGATCGCTTTCTGTTAATTTCATCTTTTTAAATTTTAAATTTTTTAGAAACAATTCATAGAGATAATTGTATATTTTAAAACTAAGCTGAAGCAAAATTTCAAGATTTTGGGCCTCAGCAGTAACACAGAAATAGAAAATTTTCGAAAGTTTTTTGTTTCTGCACTATTTTATATAGCGACATTTTTAGAAATCGTTCCATTGCGAGAATTTACGTCATGATAAATACAGCCATGTCAATTTTCCATGTCAAATGTTTATATTCCTAACAATTCCAAGGACTTCGTTATTTAGATCATTTTTAGATCTTTTTCCGCTTTGTATAGTCTTTCGATTTTTTAGAATTCGTTCTACAACGAGCATTTGCATCTTATAAATTACTACCATGCCAAAGATCTAGTTTCTAACCCCAATAGTATTCCAAAAATTTCTGTATTCTAAATAAAGCATAGTTTAGAATCTTTCTAGAAATTTTTACGTTTATCCGTCAAATTGAACCTTTTAGAGAGCGTTCATTACGAGTATTTGCATCTTAAAAGTAACTACCACACCAAATTTAAAGTTTCTAACCCAATAAATATCGCAGCTATCGCATTTTAGAAATTTTTTGCTCCTGTAGCGATGTAGATTCTTGCACTGACATAAAATACAGTCTTTTTTTCGGAGCAGAGATGGCCACCAACATTTTTCTTTAAGTTGGCTATGTAGTTTCAGAGATAACACCTCACAAACGTACAATCATAAATAATATTATACACTTTATAATATTATAACGCTTTATAATATTAGCATTAGATGACCAGATACAAAAGCCATTTATCTGTTACAAACTAAAGTGCCCGGGGTTGCCCAGAATTTGAAGAATGTTTGCTCTGAAAAATCAATTTCAAAATTTAACATGCAAAAAAAAAAAAAAAAAAAAAATTAAAAAAAAAAAATAAAATAAAAAAAAAAATTCGAAATAGTGTATGAATGAATCATATGAAAACGCTATATAAAAATGTATAAATGTATATAACAGACGCAAAAGAATACAGCTATAAATGAACTTATTTCAATTTATAATTGGAGCAATAATCTTAAAATACGCCAATATTTCCCTAATCGAGTTTTTATCATGCTTCATACATTTTTCACACTCATATGACGTTATATGCACCACGTCCTTTATATTTCCAATATGACATAATATTTTCCTCTTTCACGTGGAAACCCTGAAATAGAAAAGTTATGAAGTTATAGTCACTTTCATTTAAATTCGTCAAACTATTTATTTCATTTACATTTTTCACGTGAATATCATACAATAGAAAAGTTATGATGCAATATTAATTCTTTTTTAAATTCGGCAAAATATTTATTTCATTAAAAAGCAGTAAACCAACGTTTAAAATGCACAAATAATGCGTGAAAAGTAAGAAACAGCTGTTTCGAATCTACAGCGAGATTCTTCTTCAGTGCAAGATAGGGAAAAAGGAACAGCGTGCTAGAAAATTGGTTGTTTCTGGCGATTTCGCTACCCGCATAGGTTATATAAGGCATGTTGGACATATTAGTCTCTGTCTATCATTTTGCTCAGCCTTGCTTTTTCTACTGCTTTTTAACTTTGGTTTACTGCTTTTTAATATGCCTGCACAAAGGCTTTAATTGCTATTTTAATATTTATTTCATTTTCATTTTTCACGTGGAAATCTTGCAGTGGAAAATTAATTGTTGCAGTAATAATTTTATAGTATATTTTAATTGTTGGCAACTGCTATAACAATAAAAAATGTTTAAATTTGATAAGAAATTGCTGTTAAATTGGCGTTTTTTTATTAATTAAAAATTAACTGTAAATTATTTCGATTCCAGATTACTTTAGTTGCCTCGGCCATGTTTTAATACACATGTACTTATCTTTTCACAATTTTGGCTTCCAAATTGTGGATTTTTATAGAATTACAGACAGAGAGATAGACAAGTTTTCATTTTTATACATCTCTCTATTCTAAAAAAAATAATTAACGCCGTCACCGCCGCCGCCGGTTTTGAATTTTTTGTGACCGGAGGTCTTTCTTCGTTAATATTAAGAAAACTATTGCATACAAAAATATGAAAATTGGTGGTATTATAGAGAAAGTTTGATCAACACGCTGATGCATACAGTTTTAAAATAGAAGAATTATTTTAAGATATATTTAATGCTAAAGTTGGACAAAATCGTTCCATTAAAAAAGTTTTATAGGAGCAAAAACTATACATGAGAATTTAATCATTTTTAGATCCTTTTATTCAATAGAAGATCCCGGTGTGCAGATTCCATTAATTTGTTTAATTTGACTCATTTTTTGAGGTTTTATTTCTATTTTAAATTCAAGTATTCAGCATTTCGACAGATATTTTTTACATATTTTAGAAAATGATATTAATTTAAACTGTTGCCAACTGTATAAACAGCGCAAATAATAATGTTTGCTACAAATAAAAAAAATTGTTCACACGTTACTATTATAAACAGAAAAAACCTTCAAATTAGAATTAAATAATTAGGTATAAAAAGCAGGCACTTATTGGAAATTACGCCATAAAAAGTATATTTAGATGTGAATTTTAAAAGAGAAAGGATATTGTAAAATAAATTCATTAACATGCGTTAGAAGTCTTAAATAGAATAAATTACGTCACATTACACTTATTATACAAAATGAACAAAAAATAATATTGCGAAACAGTTTAAATTTAAAAGTTGCGCGAGACAAAATATTAGAGGTTAAATATTAGACCTTTTCCAAAATTTTATTATTTGTCGTTTCAGTGTTCAGCTATAAGTATGCAAAATTTCATGTCTCCAACTTAATTAGGGGCTGAGTTAGAAAAATTGCTTAAAATACACAAGTTAGAGCACATAGGGTTAAATATTAGACCTTTTTAAAATTTTATTATTTATCGTGTTATCGCAGGTTTTCAGCTATAAGTATGCAAACTTTCAAGTCTCCAACTTAATTAGGGGATGGGTTAGAAAAATTCCTTAAAATACACAAGTTAGAGCCCAGAGGGTTAAATAGTAGACCTTTTTCAAAATTTATTATTTGTCGTTTGATGTGAGGTGTTCAGCTATAAGTATGCAAAATTTCCTGTCTTTAACTTAATTAGGGGCTGAGTTAGAAAAATTGCTTAAGATACACAAGTTAAAGCCTAGAGGGTTAAATATTAGACTTTTTCAAAATTTTATTATTTTCTGTTTGATGTGTGGTGTTCAGCTATAAGTATACAAATTTTCAAGTCTCCGACATATATAGTTTCTGAGAACGGGCTCTGTGACAGACGGACAAAATGACAGACAGACAAAGGAGTGAGACAGGTAGGGTTTCGTTAGATGAACGAAACTCTAAAAACATGCTGCGGATGACTGTAACAACATCCTAAAATTACATTACCATCAGCGATCTACCAATCCCGAATTTAGTTTATATTCGTTTCATATAATCTTATGCTTTTGTGCGGCCCTGTAAAATAACTATCAATAATATATACAGTAAAACCTCTGAATAGCGGACACCTCGAGAATGCAGAATTTGTCATCTATTTGGAGGTGTCCGCTACTGAGAGTAAAAAATGTACAGTTATTTAAGTGTTGGTAATCGAAAACATGCCCGCTAAATAGAGGTGTTCACTAATCGGGTGTGTCCGTTATGGAGGTTTTACTGCATAATAATATCATCCTTTACAAGATAATTGCATGCTGTATGATAGACAGACAGACATCCAAAGAAAGTTAACCTCCTGGAGCAATAAACACTCATGTCTTTTGTTTCAATCATCCACAATCGTTTCTAAATTTCGTTATACGAGTATTAAAAAAATCTGTTAATTTCCAGTCGATAGACTAACAACTATCTTTTAGCCTGAGTTTTTAGTCGGATTTAGCCTGTTGTTTGTCATACAACAGGCTAAAACGGTCACCGTGGTACTGAGTACTGTATTATTATTTGTTTGCCCACTAAAACTGGTTGTCACGGGTTGTTGCAAGGTTTGTCATCACGTGGTTGAAACTTTTTATTATTATTATTAATTGCTCCATGTGTTCAAACCAATTGTCTACGAAAACAACCACCGGTGAAAGTGACGCACAACAAATTTCTGTGACGTATGCAGATAAATTGTTCTTTTTTATCAGTTCTTTTAATATAATTTTTAAACGGTTTGGAACTTATTTTTCATAGTAGGTGCATTCAGTAGGTGGCCCTCATAGGTACCTTCTGGTGCAATCAGAAACGAAATCCGACAAATATTTTTTGAGTTATGCTTGACGAAATTTTTTTAGTAGGACATGGCGTTAATATCTATCGTAGCTGTAATGTGTCCGGACAGAAATATTTCACTGAGTATTAGCCTCCGCTTCGCTAAGACAATTATATGAAATTGCACGGAATGTTCGGAGGCGGGATCAAAGAAGAACTAACTGCAGTTTTACTAATTTAACGGAGTTTTGTTTTAATCAAATATCTACGAGTATATCCGATTAATAATTTTCGCGTTAATCTGTTATCAAATAATGTAAATAATACTTTTCGAAACCAGTGTTTTTTTATGTGAATAAAAATAATCCGCAAAACTGGCAACACCTGAGAAGAGAGAAGGAATTCGCATCTTGGTCAATGAATTCGCATCTTAAGCGTGATTTTTTCCGTCAAATTACCAAAAATTTATCACGTATTAACCCGTGGGAAGTCTCACATAAATAGGGTATGAGCGATTTATAGTTTGTCACCAATAAATGAAAATAATAATCGTAACCTTATTTAGTGGGAGACATTTATTACAAATTATGTGTCAAAAATTACTTTTCGAAAAAGAGTGGTGACAATTGTAAAAACCGTACGCACCCGGGTTATGTCATAACCCACGCGACTCCTGCCGGGTTAAACGGGATCGCGTAAAACCCGTTCGCGTATTAAACGTGTTATTTTTGCATTAGCCTTATGAGCGGTTTTCAAGATATCGGAAAAATTTCGCGTATTAAGCGGGATCGCTTATTAACCGTGAGCGTCTTAAACGGGGTCGACTGTATAAAAAATAAGGCATTAAAAAATCAAGTTTTCTGAAAACAGCAAACATTAAATTTCATTGTTTAGAATGTTTTTTCTCTATTATAATGTTACAATTAATGCACAAAACTCGCTAAGATACGTTCCTTCTACATATAAAAAAGTAACGCTTTGGAAATGGACCAATGAAAATCTGCGTAGATACCGCGAAACGCATCTGATTAGTCAGAGCTTTCTGACGCTATAAGGGGGTTACCAAGTGAGGGGAGACCCGGCTCTGTAGCAAAAGTCGCCTAGTTTGTCGCCAACTTGGCGCTATTTCCAGTATATCCCCAAATTTCCTTAGACTTCCGTTGGAATAAAATAGGGTTTACCTGCTTGCAGAAAATTGAAAAATTGAGATATTTCAATGCAACAAAAACTAATATTGGCTTAAAAATAAAGATTAATTGAATTAGTTACATTATTTTTAAGCACAAACAACAATCTGAGGTTGGCTAGAAAATCGGGAATTTTTTCTCGATACCGAATAGAATCGCAAAGCGATTATGCGGGTGGATGGTGAGCGTAGCGAGCAGGGTGCGGAGCCCCCCCCCCCCCCCTAGTCTTTTAAAATCAAATTTTATGTTATATTTGTGAATAACGGCAGGCAATGTAAATTTAGCTTAAGACATTCAGCGACTTTCGAAATATTAGCCAATATTCGGTAGGACATTGGCCGATATCTTTGTGTTACCTGGGCTTAGCAGCAAACTTTTATTACCTTTATGTTGAAAAGCGTACAAAATATATATTTAAAAATACTTTAATGAAGAAAAATTCTCATAATACAATTTTTAGATTGCATCAAATGTTAGTTTTTATGACAAGTTAAGAAATCTTGTTTAAACGCCTTATTTAAGAAAACATTTTTCATAAGAAAATACTGGTACAAAAAATTTCACTGTCTGGAAATTCAAGGTCGCATACGAAGCCTGTATTATTGTATATTTAAAGTACATTTTAAATTTAATTTTCACAGCTGATATTTTAGCTCACTTTGCTATTTCTATACATAAATATGTAAGATAAACTGGGATAACTGGGAAAACGAGGAAACTGGAGTATATACTATTTTATAAAAAACTGTTGATGTTTTTTAAGTTTTAGCTTTTTTCAACATTGAACCCCCATCTCTACTTCTTAAAACAACGTGTGTCAACTCAATAATAACTCTGACTTTGCTGCGATAGGTTGCCGAAAATTTAGGTTTAAAAAAAAAATAAAAAAATAAATAAAAAATGACATTCATTTGGTTGAATTTCCTTGGCTTTTTATTAAAATACGGTAAGTACTTTTATTAAACAATCTTTTTTTTATATAAGATTAGACACATAAATAGATTAATTTTATTAGGTATCTATAAATACTTACTTCGTGTTTCAAATGTAAGGCCGGTGTTCCAGTTACCCCATAAGTTTTTCAAGAATGGGGTAACTGGGACATGTATCAGGGGTAACTGGACCGTAAGGGATCCAGTTACCCCAACAGTTATAAATATATTTTTGAGTTTCTCTTACTACAGTAAATTAATTTCTTCATTGGTTTTTTGCTTGCAATGAAGAAAATTACATAACACCTTATTAAAACTAAGACTTCCCTCAGAGGGATTAGCCTGAGCGATATTGCTGAGAACATAGATTTAATAATAACATGTGGAAGCAAAGAAAATATGTTATCTTTAATTGTCCATATACTGCAATAAATTGAAATGATGAAAATAAACGAACCGTAGAATTACCAAATCTTAGATATAAATTCGTATACACTGTTTAAAAAAAAATGGGAAAGCAAACCACGCATGACAGCCATGTATGGATATAAAATTGAAAGTACGCAATATATTAAAAGTGAAATAGAAAATGAAATACTAAATTGTCTTATATCGGAATTTTAACTGTATAAAATGACGTCAAGAGCATAATCAGACGCTGCTCACCAATTTGAGTAACTTTAAATGACAAATATATGATGTATAAAAAGAATGGACTGTACTTTATATGGTATGTGCTCCCTCGGAATAATCAATATTGTACAATATCTGTTTTCCACGGATGCAATGAGGTTGTCAATAAGAGTTAAGGAATTCGCTCTTCAAAATCTGATATAGTATCAAAGTACCGAACACATCAACAGTGGCATGCAATGTGTCGTTAGAGTGTGTTTAAGATATGCTCGATCCTATTTAAATTATGAGTGTATGCTGGCCCCTACATACGCTGTATTGTTTTGTTTTCAAACATATTCTCCACAAGTTGAGCTGTATTTAACATGCACTATATGACCTTATGATAAAATGTCCAGAAAATGAATCAGATTTTTTTTTTTTTTTAACGGCACTCTCCTCTGTTAGTGGCCTTGGTTAGAGAGAGAAAAGCTTATAGAAGGAGAACACTTTAACAGGTACTTTCGGGCAACCTACTCATTGTTTCTTACAGGGCTTTATTCAGTATTTACGCAATGTATTTAATTCTAGATGGGTATCTATCAGTTTTTTTGTATTTACATTGTCTGTTTTGTGGAGGAAATGCAGGATTACGAAATATTTAAAGTTGCTATACCTAATAATTCCAAATTAATGTTAATTGAGATCGCTTTCCGTTCATTTCATCTTTTAATATTTTAATTTTTTAGAAACCATTCATAGCGACAATTTTTTATTTTAAAAGTATCCCAAAGCAAAATTTCAAGTTTTTAGGCTCAGCAGTAATACAGAAATAGAAAATTTTCGAAAGTTTTTTTGTTTCTGCAGTGTTTTTTGTAGCGACATTTTTAGAAATTGTTCTATTCCGAGAATTTACGCCATGATAAATACAGCTATGTCAATTTTCATGCTTATATTCCTAACAATTCTATGTACTTTGTTACTTAAATCATCTTTAGATCTTTTCCGCTTTGTTTAGGCTTTCGATTTTTTTAGAATTCGTTCTACAACAATCATTTATATCTTATAAATCACTGCCATGCCAAAGTTCTAGATTCTAACCCCAGCAGTATCCCAGAAATTTAAGCATTCCTAATAAATCATAATTTTAGAAATTTTTACGTTTATCTGTCAAATTGAATTTTCGAACCTTTTAGAGAGCATTCATAACGAGTATTTACATTTTAAAAATAAACACCACACCGAATTTTAAGTTTCTAACCCAATCAATATCACAGAAATTGCAATTTAGAACTTTTTTGCACCTTCAGCGATATAAGTTGTTGCGCTGACATAAAATACTGTATACTTAACAACTGTAAACTTTACAGTATATAGTAAACTTAATTTTCTCTATTCTACTATTTTAAGATTTTTAACTTCTAAACATCGCACATTTTCAATTTTTATACCGTCGTATTGGGTAGAAGAAGTACTTTTAAATGCAATTTGTTTGAAGACTGCATCTTAATTTATTTTTGAAATATTAATTTTTTTTGGTAGTTTTTAGCGCCATTTGTTTAATTTTGGCAACTCAAGCACTCCATTTATGTAGAAAGTTGGGAGGAAATAGTTGGAAAATAGTAATCAGGGCTCGCAGCGTTCCTAAAATTTTCGCAATTTGCTACCGGTATTTTAAATAAGAATTCTTCGTGGTAGACTTCTTTAACATCTATAATAGAATTATACAACAAAAATTATCGTTTTAAATTCGTGGTAGAAAAGTGCGAAAATTTTAGGAACGCTGCGAACCCTGAGTAATTATTCCTTTTTGTTGCCTTTCTTCCTTAACAACTTTAAAAAATGTAATTAAAATACGGGCAATTTTAAAAAAATACAAACGAATGATTTCTTTTTCAAAATTTAATTTTAAGTATCTATATTAATATTACAAACAAATGAAGGCATATGAATCATAGCCGATTTTTTTTCGTAGAGTTTCTTGAATGACGACATCTCTTTTTTTTATTTGTGTATTATTCAGCGATAGTGACGTCGTATGCGTACTTTATTCTAGAAGTTGTTTAAGACTGGATCGTAAATGAAGAATTCTTCAGCGGATACGGATGACGTCATTCTGTACAAAATAAAAGCGTGTGTTTTAAGTCTTGAAAGTGAAATATGTTTTGTACTATCCGTATTTAATTTTTTTTTCATCGAGGGTGACACTAAATTCTGAAAAAACAGACTTCCCGTTTTCTAGTTTTTTCCAATCTTTATGCAGTTTCGGCATCAAAAAGTGAGATTTGTTGCAAAAAGATTTAAATAGCTGTGAAAACAAACCTGATGAACGTTTATGCTTGTTTTTAGAAGTAAATATGGTACAGATGTCATATGCGCACCGAGGTACATAATTGGCTCTAAAGTGACGTTACTTAGCCTGACATAATAACCAGTGGCGGCTCGTGACTGTCATATTTTAGGGCACTAAATGCATGGCGGATAGTATTATTCTTATCTTACCATTATTTTTTAAAGAAAAATACTACCTTGTTTAATGGTCGAATATTCTGTCAACAAATATGGAAAAGATTTCTTTTTAAGCAATAGTGATAAGAGAAGAATAAAATTGGCAACTATAGATTTAGTGCCCCCCAAAATGCCACTCACAAGCCACCACTGATGTAACCATATATAACGCTATTATAAATTGTTTTGTTCTATAATTATATCATTTATTGATCGGTATTTCCTTTTAAAAATAATAGAAAATATTTTGTTGTCATATAGAAATAAAAAATAACGTGCTATTACAGCACGCTATAGGTAACTCGTATTCAAAAACGACGTTTTCGCCAAATTGGCATAAAAAAATCACGCCAAACCCGGTGCGTTTATGGTATCAGTGCCATAAATATAAACATTTTATTTATATATATAATATCATTGCTTTTTATATATAATTTACTTTTGTTTGCATATAAAAATATTGAAATGGCTTGTTAACAAAAAATAAATTGTATAAATCTTTAAAAAAATGCTTGAGTACATGAAACAATATAATAAGTTGCACGGAAATAAGCATAAAAGCTTACTTGTCTCGACAAACCCATTTTTTCTACCTCGCCAAGGCCCTTATACAGGAAAAGTATCAATTTCATTTTTAAAGGCTAAGAAGAAATTAATATAAATGGAAATCGTTTTTTTTTTTTTTTTTTTTTTTTTTTTTTTTTTTTTTAAATCATGTTTTCATTAAAATTCTCAAAAATTTAGAAAATATATATGTTTTTTAGATGCACTAAATAGTAGAAAAGTCTTGAAAAAAACCTTAAATGCACGGAGTTTAAATTTAATTCGGTGAGCTCAATTATGGAAGATAAATGAATTTAAATGGGAATTTTGCCAAAATAGTCAGCTATCGCCAAGTTGGCTTCATATATGGAAACTTCTTTTGTCGCCGAATTTGGCAATATTTCGCCACGTTGCCCAAAGTTTAGCGATATCGTGGTAACCCTGTCATTAGTCCTTTTCAACAAATATTCATCGTTGAAGCTATTGCTGATTTCTCAATAGAAAATCAAACGAAACCAATAAGTAATTAACCCCACACCCACCGTTGCCCCCTAAGGGATCGAATTTTAAACACGTGGGTAAGTGTAATCACAGATCGCACAGAGGGTTTCGTTTAATATTCCTTTCAAAACACTTTATCCTTTTGAAAAAACTGTTAGTTCCAATTTCGCAACCAGGGGCGCACTCTATTCTAAACAAACCTCTATCCAAACGAAACTCCGTTTTATATACTTTCCGTAGATATATTAGTCGAGGGGATTGGGCCGATAGCACCAGAGATAAGTAGGCGCCTCTGGCAGTAAAAAGTGGAACTAAAATATGTAAGGCTATGATGCATAATATGAAAGAATGGTCAAAGGGATGTCGTCAAAAGTTGGAAAAGTGCTTCCCGGGTAAAAAGGGCGGAGGTTAGAAAAATTGCTTAAAATACACAAGTTAGAGCCTGGAGAAGTAAATAATATAAGACTTTTTGAAAATTTTATTATTTGCTGTGTGGTCTGAGGTATTCAGCTATACGTATGCAAAAACTCGTGTCTGCAATTTAATTAGGGGTCCTCTTAGAAAGAATTGCTTAAAATACATATGTAGTAGCTCAAAGGGTTAAATGTAAGACTTTTTCAAGATTTTATGATTTGTCGCCTGGCCTCAGGTGTTCTGCTATATGTATGCAAAATTTCACTCCTCCAATTTAATAAGGGGCTCAGTTAGAAAGAATTACTTAAAATACGCATGTGGGAGCCCAAAGGGTTAAATGTACTATTTTTTCGAAATTTCATGTTTTCGCGTATGATGTGTAGTGTTCACCTATAAGTGTGCAAAATTTCACGCCTGCAACCTAAATAGGGGGTCACTTAGAAAGAATTGTTTAAAATACACATGTGGGAGCCCAAAGTGTTAAATGTATGACTTTTTTCAAAATTTTCTTGTTTGTCATTTGATGTGAGGTGTTCAGCTATAAGTATGCAAAATTTCACGCCAACAACCTAATTAGGAGCTCACTTAGAAAGAATTGTTTAACCCCTTAACGCTCGAATTAAATGACGGTTGAATAATTCAAATTGCTTATTGGCACCCCTTTTATGAAAAAGAAATTTTCACCCTATTTAATGACAGGTAAAACTATACTAAAATATAGCCAATTTCACTATTTTATAAAACTTGTGGAAATCAAACAATTTGAGTAAAAGACACAGCCCGAGAATATCTCGGGAGCGAGAATTAAGGGGTTAAAATACACATGTGGGAGACCAAAGGGTTAAATGTACCACTTTTTCAAAATTTTATTATTTGTCGTATGATGTGTGGTGTTCAGCTATGAGTATGCAAAATTTCACTCCTACAACCTAATTAGGGCTCACTTAGAAAGAATTGTTTAAAATTCACACGTGGGAGCCCAAAGGTTTAAATGTACGACTTTTTCGAAATTTTATGATTTTTCGTTTGATGTGAGGTGTTCAGCTATAAGTATGTAAAATTTCACGCCTGTAACCTAATTAGGGGCTCACTTAGAAAGACTTGTTTAAAATACACATGAGGGAGACCAATGGGTTAAATGTACGACTTTTTCAAATTTTATCATTTGTCGTATGATGTGTGATGATCAGCTATAAGTGTGCAAAATTTAAGATCTCTAACATGTATAGTTTCTGAGAACGGGCTCTATAACAGATGAACAGACAGACAGAGGAGCGAGACGAATGGAGTTTCGTGAGAAGAAGGAAACCCTAGAAATCAATGTCCAATTCAAATATTGCCCTCGGGAATAAATATATATTCCAAATTTCAAAACTCTATGTCAACAGGAAGTGGGTGAAAAATGAATCACAAGATTTGAGTGCCACAGACAAACATAACTGTAAGTTAAAAGCATAGCCTACTAGATACATACGGCCCACCAATTTCGCTGAAAACCGTCGAAAAAGTGAAGTCGGATTCAGCTTCAAACCCTGAACCAAAACATCGCAACGTGCTCTTTGTTTACATTTATACCCTGCCCAGAAAGCGGCTTGTTTCTCATTGTCGGAGTTAGAATCGTTGATCGTATTTTCAAAATAATAAATTAAACACTTATATTCTTCAATTTCCTAAAATTTAAAAGGGTATTTTACTCAGATTGTAGCATTTTAGCGTTACACCATATTTTTAAGATAAGCTAAATTACTTATTGTTTACTTGATCGTTCGGTTCATTCATGAAATTCTTTTTTGAATGTCCCGTATTTATATAAAAATAGCTTGTGTTTCATACACATGTTTTAAAATTAAAATTTGATTTTTATCAAACTACAGTCCTCATAACTGGCTTGAAGCAGATTTTTTTTGACGAATTTACTGTTACCGTAAAATGTTCGTTTTTGATATCGCCCGAATAATAAAAAAAAAAAAGCCGATCTTCTTTAAACATTAAATGTTCTTATTTCTAATCAGAGAAAGAAATGGTGATCACGGATTTAAATATCGTGGCAATATTCTGTGTTATCGAAGCAATTTTCATTATTTTCATGTTAGTTTATTTTGTTACTTAATAATTAGTATTAGTGCAGAGTTGAGATCAAAAACAGTATTCAATGAGGGAAGAGTTCCATATACTGTTCTGGTTTTCTTGGCGTTCTTTTTTTGGCAATGAATTTTTCAATGTGATTGTTGTGATTTTCAGCATTTGGGGTTGCTATTTTTATTACTTGAATGCTACTGGTGGATAAATAATAATTTTGAATACATATTTTTTTATAATTATTTTTTTTTAATTCATAATTTTCTGAGATTTTTTTTAAAATGATATTTTTCTGTAAATGTAATATTGAGTAAATATATATAGGGTAGATGTGCCAGTAATGGACACCCTTAAGGAATTTCTGTAAAAATTATTTTTTTATTAATAGTTTTAATTATTATATTCCAGTTTTTTCAATATTATATTAATCTATCAACACTATTTAACCATTCTTATAGCCTCATTTCCTCATATGAATAGCAATTTAATTTTAAATAACAGAAACATATCAAAACACCCAAAAGCCCAGTAATGGACACCTTCTGGCCCAGTAGTGGACACCCTCTGTTCCAGTAATGGACACCCTATAAAAAGTAATAAATATAATTGTTTTTATGACTGTATTTAGAACCAGAATTTAATGAATACATTCTAATGAAACAAAATAGTTATTTTAAAATAAATTTAACAATCAGGATACCAGTAATTAATAAAATATTTGTGATAATCATTTATTGGTTGCATCAATTATTGTAATTATCAGAAGACCGATGTTTTAATTATTTTAGATAGATAGTTTAAAATACTAAATATCAGACAATCACAGCTAACAAATTATTGAAACAGTGGTGGATTTAAAAGGTAATAAAAAAAATAAAAAAAAGTTTTGGAATATTAATGTTTAGTTTTGTGTCACTATTTTTAACAATCTTCCAGAGATTACTTGATATATCATTTATAATAATTAATATTACAAATATAAAAGAAATGATATTGTGAGTTGAATATTTTAAATACTAAATAAAATAATTTCAAAATAAAACTGTAGAACTGATGTTTGAGGCCACTGATCTGCAGATTTACTAGTTTCATGAATATTACCTATAACTTTCATTAATAGTATTACATTTTTTTTAAATAAGGAAACATTTAAGACAGAAAATGGATTTTTAATAGCTTCTGCAACTTAATTGTTTTTATTTAAACGAAGAGGGGTTAAGCCCTATGAGCCCCTCTTTGACTGTGCTCTTAAACAGTATTTTCTGCTTCCTGGCTGGTTTGATTGCTAGATTATAAAATATGTGAGGTATATATATGTACTACATAAAAAAAAATAATAAATAAAATATCAAAATTTTATTAATCACATAAAATAACTTAAAAGCAGCTATTTATAAAAGTTTTGGTGTTATTACATTTTCGTAAGTATAATTTAAAAATTAAATTTGATTATTTAGGTTTGCAGTTAAGCCAAAGTATTTTATGCACTATAAACATTACTAAAATTGCATTTTTAGCAATGTCTACATGGGGTGTCCATTACTGGAAAATGACTAATTAACCATCCCAGTAATGGACACCCCCTCTGAAAACCTTAAAAAGAAATGAAATTTTGTAAATAGCTATTAGTATATAAAATTCAAAGTTTTCTATTGCTACTCAAACAAAAACATTCAAATTTTGTAAGAAAATAAATAATATATAAATTAATTAAACGAAGCCAGCTCTTAACCTCTTCATTAAGATTTTCACAGAAAAACAGCAAAACTTTAAAACATTATTTTCTGCTTCCTGATTGGTTTGATTAAAAGTGTCAACAATAACATAGTTTTATAAAACATACAAGGGGGAATTATTAAAAAAATAATTAAAGCTAAATATTTATTAGTTATTTTTTTATGAACCAAAAACATCAAGGGGTGTCCATTACTGGAAGGGTGTCCATTACTGGCACATCTACCCTATATATATTTTGTGCATTTTTTTTATGTTAATATGTATATAACATTAATGGCTTAGTTTCAGATGTAAAATAAATATATAAAATTATAAATATATATAAGTACAAAGTATGTATATATAAATGTGTATATAATTTGTATTTATATGTGTGCATATATATAACATGGAACTATTAATAAAGAGGAACTGACATATCCTTAAAATAGTGAAGCTTCCACTGTAACCGCTATCGCACACGTTGTTTACCGCTGGTGGAAACAAAGCGATATAAGTAAGCGTCCTATCTTAAATGGGAGAAATAACCGCAAGATTAAAAGCGAGGTCAAATCAATCAAGGTCATGCACCACGTATCGGATGGAGTGTGAACTACAGGTAGATACCTAACTGTTTTTTTACTCACACCACTAAAATTGTAAAGTTTTTTCAGCTTGATTAATAACTAAATTACCCTTGATAAGGCGAAGAAAACTTCGTGGTGTTATGTGCATTTGGATGCCACTATCGCTACGCGTTATTTTTAAATAAATGCGGCAAACAAAATTCATTTCCCTGAGTGACTAGAGATTTAGAAAATACGCGCCACACTAAAAGACCGCGTATGTGAATTATCACTCCGTCCACAAGGTGGCGCAACTGTGTTAATTTACGCCTGATTCCAGCATTAAGTTTGTTCGCTTACTTATAACGCTTTGGGTGGAAACTTCCACCAGTAGATTTATATAGAATTCTTCAACTTATTTAAAAGAGTTATTCTTACAAAATTTCAGTCACAAATAATGGTTAAAATAGATTTTAATTTTTACTGGTAGCAGTTTACTTTGGCGGTAGTTAGCTCTTGCGCTTCCGCCATATTGTGACAACCAGGGAAACAAACTGACAGTTTTACAAGTAATACTGACACCAGTAAAAACAAATAGAAATTTTTACGACATTTTTGAGGAAAATTTTCATGAAAAAGACACTTAAATAAGAGGGAATTTTCTATTCAATTTTACTGGTGGGATGTTTGTCGTAACGGTAATCAGAAACTGGAGATCCGATTTAAAAAAAAGCAGCCGCCATCTTGTGACAACCCCCTCAGTTACTTCACTCGTAACTCGTAGATAATACACTACATGTCTCCTCCTCTTTATTCATAACTCCATTATATATAATTGAGTGCATAACATATATAAAAATAATACATTGTTTATAATATAAAATATATGCTTATAAAAATTTAAAAACCATGTTTTTCTGACATCTTAAAAAAATTTATAAGATGCTAAAATAGCCTTTTAGCGCCATTTTGTATTCCTTCGACAATCGCACCATACAGAACAGGATATGGAACTCTTCCCTTCAGGGAGTTAATCAAACTGTTTATTTAACGTTCGTTCTATCTTAGTAATCTGCTTACAGTAACTTTGGCGAAATTTTCTGTTTCAGTAGTTAAAGGTTAAACAAACTTATTTGATATTTGCATGCAGAGGCAGATTATCCATTAGGCTGACTAGGTTGAAGCCTGGCGCCCGGAAGGAAAGGAGAGTCTGTGTTAAGATTTTCTTTCAGGTTTTTTTTCTTCCTATCAGGCTAATATTTTATGTAAAAGAGAAATGATGAAGAATATTATTTGTTTCACTCACTTATTGAGTCTTGTACATAATTAACATATACATGATAGATTCCAAATGCTGCTCCCCTTTTAATTTTTGATATTCATAAGAAGAAAATATTGGATCCTTACAATTTTTTAGTTTCCAGTTTGTACATACACATTGGATATATACAGATACAGCTTTTGTAGTCACAGCATCTCTACAAATGATATCTTTTAAAGAAACTGTTAAGTTTAATCAAGCATTTTCCTTATTTTTCGCATCCTGAGTGATCATCCAACCATGTCCATTTATTCTATTAAAATTCATTGTTCAACTAAGAAAGTTCTTTTAAGGTTAGAGATTCTATATAAATGTTTATGTGAAAATATGTGAATTTTTAAACTTATTAACTGTAAATCTATTCTGAAAAAAAAAAAAAAAAAAAAAAAAAAAAAAAACGTTATGCAAAAGATTCTCAGAATTGCGTCATACTAGTTGATTCAAAATAGAGGCTATGGCGATTATCGTTTAAAATACTGATGAGAGAAACGTTCTTTCAATTGCAAAAAAAGGCATACAAATCACATACAGCTTTTGTTTTATGATGGGCTGTATGAATATTAAAATGAGAAATTTTACTTTTTATATGGCCTCTAGGTCCTAATAATTCTAGAAAAATACCAAATTATCACATTTTGAATGTTATGAAATTTAAATATTTACCTGCAATATAAATACTTCTTTCCGTTTTTAATCCCCGAAAACACTAAAATATATCAATTTAAAGGAGGTAATCTCAAAAAAAGTGTAGCCTATGGGCCCAGGAGGTAATTTATTTGTTTCTGTTTGTATGCACAAAAAATTTTATTAGAGTATACATCTAGCTAAAGCATTCTGTAAGAAAAAATAGATTTTTTTTGTGTAATCCTTTAATATGCTTAAATTTCCTCAAAAATAAATAAATAAATGTGAGTACTTTTCTGCAGAGTTGTCCCTAACAAATGCAAGGCTGTGTACGAAAATTTTTGTGAGGTTTTTTTCCCCTTTAGAGTCTTGTATCGAGTTTGATCAGGTTGACGATAATTTTTAGGGTTTCGTTTGACTAAAGACTATTTGTCTCACTCCTGTCAATCTAGAGTTCATTCTTGGAAACAAAATTTAAATATAACAATAGCTACAAATTAAGCATACACTAGATCAGCCATACTCAACCTGCGGGTCACACGTGGTCCAGCAGCATTCAATGTGCAGCAAGAAACACACTCATTAATCCATATTTATAATATTAATTAAATTAATGTATAAAAAGTACCGTATTTTATGGAAGAAACGCCACACTCCTCAAAATTGTTCTGAATAAGCTTTAAAATATCATAATCACCGCACCTGCCGTAAATGCTGCACCTGTGGGATCTCTATTTTTGTCGACAGTGTTTCATTGACTTAACTTTAATCAAAGTTTTCTGGACAGTGTAGGGTACCTTCTTTTTAATAACTTAAGATTCTACAATTTTATTCAAAATATTTAAATGTTTTAAAATTTTTATGTAATTTTTAAAATAAGGAGACGTCAATTGCTTTTAAAACCATCCAGAGCGCGGGACACGGACCCCTCTCCTTAATCGCTCCCCATTTTTTTAAGTGGTCCGCACAACTTAGTACTCTTTTTATGTTGTATACACTTTAGGCCTTCTTTAGTTTCTATTTGAAACCCTCAAAATCTGAGTCGTCAATATCTGAGTGGAAAAGTTGTAAATTTTCTTTGTTTACCTGTATGGTTCGGTATCATCATCAGAAATGTCACAGTTTTCATTATCGGCAAAGGCAGAAAGTTTTGCATTGTTAAGCAGGAGACTTGAAAACAATCTTGAGGAATTTTCATTTTATCCAAATTTTACGTACACGAAAAAAAAAAAAAAAATCGTAAACGCCGCACTTTTCAAACTTGTAAACGCCGCGGTGTTTCTTCCATAAAATATGGTATTTAAGATGTTCACTGTTGTTTTACATATTTTTATGGGAAGACACAATCTGTTCTGTTATTTAAAATTATGCTAAAACATCTTGAATGCCATTTTCTTAGTGAAAAGTTCTTTTTACATGTCCTATGTATGTTAATCCCCAACACTTATCAAACATTGTTAAATATTAATTTAATTTGCTGTATATATTTGTACAGTAAAAAACAAATAATAAAAAGTTTTTTTGCATTGAACAAAACTGATTTATTGGAGAAAATCTCCTCATTATTTTTTTTTTTTTTAGAACACAGAAATTTTGCATTGGTATATTATTACATTTTATTATATAGCTAATACTGCTTTTTAGAGTTGAATGTTTCTCGCGGAAAAAAAAGGCATCAAATCATTTTTACGCTATTCTTTCCAAACAAAACATTTCGCGGCCTATTTCTTCAACATTTGTACTAAAAATTTACCATGAAATTTATTGTTTGGAAATAGTGGTGTTAAAATTTTTTATGACATTCCTTCTGCTACAAATGTTCAACCACACTGATAATATTAATTTGGTTATGTTTTTTTAAGTATGTTGTGGCCTAGCAACACCACAAATATATGTTTGTGGCCCGTTTGAAAAAAAGGTTGAGCATGGCTGGATTAGATGATTAAAAGCTATATTTTCTGCTTTTGAATGTCCGCACTTAACATTTTATTCATAAAAGTTTTATATTTTATAAATATCAATTTTTAAATATCTAAATTTTATTTTGAATTAAATAACTTGTCATAAAACGCAGTCTAAGTAAATGTCTTATTTGAAAATGTGGCATGTATAAAAAAAAATGGTATGTGTACAGGGCCCGATTAACCTCTGAATCTAGAGAAAGCACAATATCATTTGGGGGGGGGGGGGGCTCGCATATGGTAAAATGTTTTTAAATTCTACATTCATGGAATCATTTCAATGACACAAATGTTATTCCCAAGAGGAAGTTAGCAGAGTTGGGCTTTTCTTCAAATAGCTATTTATATATCCCCTGCTTATGAGATGGAGTACTATATTTGCGACCAGTGTAGTTGTTGTATGTTTAATTGTTTGTTTGTTTCTAATGAGCATCTAACGATGTCAAGTGATTGATTAACAGCCTATTGATTATTTAAATTTCTGTGTTAAAGTTTCTTGAAGTATTGTCAATTTTCTGCTGCATTAGGTTTAGCCAGTTTTAATAACCAAAAAAGCTTGATTAATAAATAAATATATTTGATAAAAATATTGTGCTTATCAGTAATATCAGCATTTTTTTTTTTTATATATATATAAATAAATTTATACTCTCTTCATGAAAACCATGAGTTCAGTCATATTATCAAGAATTACATATTAAAATACATATGGGATGATATAAAACCAAAAAATTCTGTAAATTTGCCCCTACATCTGAACTGAAAGTTTCATTGTTTACATCTGCGTTGAAGGGTTGTAGATTTGAGAGAGTATACTGTATATATTTTTCTTTAGATTTTATTGTTTTAGCGTTAAAACTGTTATCTAGTTTTGTATTACAGGATTTTTTCCATGTTAAATAATTACATATTTAGTTTAGAAGCCTAATTATTTGGGTTACTAGTTTATTCAAACTTGAACTGGAAATAAGCCAAAAATGTTGATTATAATTCATAGATTGTGGCCACTAAGTGTAGCAGATATAATATCAATGTTTAGTTGGTAGCCAAATGACTTGGGAAGAACGTCAAAAACGTCAAAAGGTTCTGATTTCTTGGTAGGGGGGGGGGGGACAAACTTGAAAAATGCAACTTAATAAACTAGTAACCTAAATAACTAGGCTTCTAAGCTAAAAATATATTTAATCTGGAACGAAAAAAACTAATATACAACATTTGACAGCAGCGCTGCCGTTAAAATAGTAAAATCGAAAGAATATAAATTGCTATGAAATTAATGCTGGAAGTATCTATTTATCCCCATCATCACTATTTATGATCAAATTTCCTGCCACTTGATCGCTAAGTTTTGTAATTACTGTTTTTAAGCGGATCTGTGTGTGAATATGAAAGTATTGATTATAGAACATCTGATACTAGAAGTTAAGAATCAATTCTTATTGTGATAGATGTTGTTTTATGTGATGTTTATGTTTATTGATACTTGATTTTTCTAGAATCGCCCATCTCCAACTCTCATTCATATCCAAATACACTGTTTTTTTTTTCTTTTGAAAAATATTCAGAATTATCTTATGAAAAATCAGGTGATCAGATATATTTTAAGTTAATTAAACCTCAAGTCCAAACTGGTTACTTTCTGATTACATTTTTGTTCACAAACATATCAAATTGACAAGTGCTGTTATTAAAGCTGTTCTTAAAATTTAAAGGAACTACTTTACTGAATTCATTTTTGCTCAAGAACACTTGAAAGTGGAAGATGTTATTCAGAAACTATAGTAATCGAATGTCATTTTAACCTTGTTTTGATAAAAGCAGATCATTCTGGAAATACACTCAAAGTGGGTGTTCTGAACTGAATTACCGAAAGATAGCACATGAAAACCAGTTGCCCCACAACAAGAATCACTTACAATTTGAAAAGTAATTTATTTATCAAGGAATGAAAAAAACTGCTTCAATAGACAAACTCATCAATTTTATGCCTTCACATTTATAAATGGCTCAGAAAGTTTTGTGTTGTTGAGTCAGGAATTTTAAAATTATCATAAGAAACTATGTAATCAAACTCTTTTTTTCATTTTTTGTCAAAACTAGACTTTTTTAGAAAGTACTGCCAAAGTAGACATTTTAAAGAGGTTTCAGACACATTAGTGTGGGGAAGGGAAAACATCTGCTGTCCTGAGACAATAACTGCTATTAATCGAGATAAAATTCATTTATTGAAAAATAACAAAAGAAAGTGTTCAATTACAAATCCTCTCAATAACCAAAACTTTATGTTTAAAAATGAGCCAGAATATGTGTCAAAGTTTGATATTCAGCGATTTTTTTTTTTTTTTTTTTTTTTTTTTTTTTGGAGAACCACCTTAATGATGAAAAAAAAATATTTATAGTATTTGATCAGTTCAGTACATTTCATATGTGCAGCGTTTTTTTATTGTGAAATAAAATTCATATAAAATATTTTTGTATAAGTTATTTTCATTGTGGAAATTACTTGTTTTCATATGTAAAAATTGTATATATATTTTATTCAAAGTAAAAATTTACCAAAAATAGAACTCTCATTAATATGCTCAGTAAAAATAAAAGTGTATTGCTATGAGTTTGTTTTGTCTTTTTTTGAAGGAATCTATATATCAAAATATTAATTTAAAAAGAAATATTTACACTTCTACGATTGTACATTTAATGATGTGCATACATTATGCCATTTTAGGACTGTCCTATGTTATTTTTGTGCAGTTCTTCTAATTTTGTCGACTATGCCATATTTTTGTTTTTAATGGGACGAATATTCGGTATTCGGCCCTTTTGCTGAATATTGAAGGCTTGTCGGTCGAATGCTTCAGCCGAATATTGCTAAAATGCCACTGAATATTGAAAGCTATCTTGTCAAATAAATTCAGGAAAAAAGTTTCTTTTCCGTTTTTTGCATTTTTTTTTTAAATCTAAATTGGCTGCTTTCTGGGACATTCATGAAGTCATTTTCGTTCTTGCAAAAAATGCACAGTTATTCAGATACTAAAAAATATACAGCCTTTCTGTATTTCCTATAAAGGTTTTTAATTTTCAGGGAAATGTCTTAAATAGAGAATGATATGTTACAACTCAAGATGTAAAAACTCTAATAGAAAAAAGAAAAACACTTGAATATTCATCACCATCTGCAAATTCCATGCACATATAAAAAGGCCCTTATGAAATTCATAATAACTTACTTTCTGTTTTCTATGAAGTAAGAAATGTAAAAATTCATTCACTAGGTGCATTAGCTAAGATTCATTTTCAAGATGGAATATCAAATATCACTATTCCAAGTACAACTGTACATCTGAAAACAGAACTAGTGTCAAACTAGATAGTCACTAGATGGCGCAACCTGATTTATGAAGATTGTTTTATAAATATTTAAATATAAATTTTAAAAATATTGAGCAAAATAATATTTTAATTCTATAGTTTTCACTTTAAAATAATTATTTGCATGATTATTGGATTTAATATGTAACATTATTATGTATATATATTTTTATTTACATATTCTTTCATTCATGTTCTTATCAGTTTCTTAGTATGTTTTTAATGCTTATTGAATTGCCGCTGTAGGTCTCAATGCACACCCCCCCCGCCCCCTTCAAAGTTCAATGCTTATTGAATAAGTGGAATATTGTATGTGCTGATTCCAGTGTCAAAGACTTTGTTAACATACATATTCTACGTTAACCATACCTTTTGCTTTAATGTAATTTGTGCAGAACAGACTCATTCTTTCAAATTTATTTATAATTAGGGACACAAACCCTCCACAATAAAATTTACTTGATTAAAGGTTATTTCAGAAAATATCGCCGCATGAATTATGAGCGAGAGAGTGTAAGAATATTATTGATTTCGAATGCAAGAAAGGATAAAAGTATAATTTGATAGTAAAAGTTAAATAAATTCTTTATATTTTAATGGAAATATCTTATTATTCTGACTTACTGTAAATCAATTTGATATATCTTACAATAAAAGGATAAAATGCAATTTTGTAATTTTTTGGGCTAAAATAAGTTTTTCAAATTTTTAAAAATAAATTTAAAAAGTACATATAAGAGTAGTAATGATTAATGAGTTCCCTTTTTAGATAAAATGTTTATGCATTACTTTCCTGTAGATAAAGTTATGATATTATAATTTAGATGTAGTAAAAGTTATTTTATTAGAAGTTGAAATATTACAAAAACAAGTTATTCAAAAATGTAAACAGATAATAGAATATAAATTTGTTTTTAATTCTTTTTCCACTTTAAAATTTAAAATTCTATATCTGTACAGGGGTGGGGAAATGCATCATTTTACTCACCACTGACGACTGAATTTTCTGACAGGGCGAGTGAATTTTTAGGTAGTCTTTGAAAACTACAAACTATAGAGATATGAAAAAACTTTTTTTTTAGTAGTTAGCTATATTTTTCAGCTTTCTTAAATACTGGATGTAAACATGATACTAAGTTCTGTTTTATATTAAACTTTCATCTCTTGTTTATATTTCTTAATTTTACAGGGGAAAAAAATATGAAAATGCATTATAGTAATATTGTATTGTAACCATACGTTGCATTTTACTAGCTGGTGAAATAAATCGTTGGCTAGTAAGATTTTCTAGAAATGTTCCACCACTGTATTTATATAATCAAAAGTTATTTTCTTTATTGGAAAAAATTCGGTGTTTGACCTAAAATTTGGCCGAATATTCAGCCAAATCACTATTCCTCCCATCCCTAGATCCAACCTGGCTCAATTCTACTCATTATAAAACCTAAAAAATCAACCCAGTCCCAACCTCACTCAATTTCTGAAGAACATGCCAATATTTCTTAATCAACATTACCCTACAATTAAAGCTTTTTAAAAGATGGTTAAGGAAAATCATAATTTTAAGGCTAAAAAAAATGTATATTTTGAAAAATATATTTCCCTATAATTACATAAACATTTAGTATATGTTTTATGAACAAATAAATTTGCAAGGTATTAATTCATTCACAGTGGATGAAGAAGCAATAAATACTGTTTATAAATGTTATAAAAAAATTCTTCGGCAAGTTAATGTAATATAAAATGTAAAAGTCTTTTCCACATCAAATGCGGTCAAATTAATTTGTACACCCAAAACACGGTCTGTGTTATTTTTCCACAATTATGAGACGAACGTTTCAAGACTGATTCTAATTATTTTAATACTCAGTCATAAAATTTTTTTTTGCCACTTCATTTACATAAAAAAGAAAGGATGCTGGTCGATTATTACCCCAGAAGTGACCAGGAATAATTCTGGTGCAATTCCTGATCACTTAAAAATTATAATTATTTCAATTATAAGTGCATATGTATTTAAGCAAACATTTTATCATACTACAGTACAGGCATCAAAGGGTTCTTATTCCATGTCAAAACTGGGAACAATATCTTTAATGGTTTTTATAATAATTGGATGTTGTTGATTTTTGACCAGGAATTACCACAGACAACTCTACTAATTTAAAATTAAATATACCACATAAATGTTAAATTATTAACACATTGCAACGAGCAAAAGTGGAAGTATAGATGAAATGTAAGAGAATATGGCATTACTTGATTATCCCGTCGACCAAAAAATTATCTCTGAACTATATGATTAAATGCCAGTAATGGTTGATCGTAAATGTTACATTCACCTGACATTAAACATGATACGCATGTTTGTTACGTCATCGGGTGATTTTTAATTAGATTTTTTATAAGGATTTTTATTAATGCTTTACTAATTTATTTGTTATTTAAAATGAAAATTATGTTAGCTTGTATAATTTGACGAATAGTTTGGCAATTTGTATAATTTGCTGAAATTGGTCGATGGGATAATCAAGTAGTACTGAAAATTTTGTTATCTTCTTGTAGGAAAGACGGTTGCAAGTCGATATTTTTAGATAGCCACTCTTTTCCTCCAGTGGTCCTGTGTCAGGCACTAATTTTTCTTTTATCTATCAGACAGCTGAAAATAAACATTTATCTACCCATCTCCTTTGATACTTTTAAGAATTTTTATATCAGATTACAGTTAATAAAAAATGGGTACTTGTTAGTTATACTGTCGCCAAATAGTAAGATTAAAGGCCAATAATGGTTGATCGTAAATGTCACATTCACTTGACAAGACATGTTTACGTCATCAAGTGATTTTTATTTCGATGTTTTATTTGTATTTTTGGTACTTAGTTATCCCGTCGACCAAATTCTGTCGCCAAATTGTAAGATTAAATGCCAATAATGTTTGCCATTAATTAATTTTAAGATTAAATGCCAATAATACCATTAACTCGACTTTTTATTTGTATTTTTTTTAATGTTTTACTAATTTATTTGTTCTTTCGTTATTTAAAATAAAAATGATATCAATTTGTATAATTTGACGATTTATATAATTTGGCGAAATTGGTCGATGGGATAACTAACAAGTACGAAAAAGGTCATGCATCTGATTAATTCTTTTGAAATAGATAAAGTGATGATAATTGAGGTACATAAAAACCTGTTGGCACAGATGCCGTAAAAAAAATGGCTTGAGTCTGCGCTTTTGGTCCAAAAGTCGAAATTTTGGGTAAAATTTGACATTTTTTCAAAAATTAAAAAAAAATTCTATAGAGATGGTTATTATTTAAAAGTGTTATTTAAACCTTTATTATTAATGACTTAACATATTTAAACGAAAAAACTATATCTTTGTTCTGTATAACTGGAACAAAACTGACAACTTTTGGTGAAATAAAGGCGTTTCCACTCTGTTGTCATACAACTAATTGTTGTTTGGAATACAGCTCTTATCTAGCTGCTTTCAAAACTACCCAGGAGGTACCACGTGGAGGTGGCTGCCTTTCATGTCACAACAGTGCATAGCTCGACCACCCTACCATCTGAACTCAATTTTTTATTTATACATTGAATTGTGATTTTTTTTATCAAAGACTGGCATAAGTTTTCTATGTATTAACCTGGTACATCTTCTTTGAATCCACAGACTTTGAATGCTGCTGCTGTGATCTCATTTACGTATTTTTCTACTGTTTGTGTAAGAGAAGACAAACAGTGTACTGCAGTGCGGATGGTATTAATGTAATCTATTCAGCCTTCTATTATCTTCACCAAGATTGCACACGATAAATGCATATTGATTAAAGGTTCTGTTACCACAACACTTTTCCAATGAGTTAGATTTATATAATTATCCGCTTCAAAGTTGATTGTAGATATTTCCGATTTGCGTATGCCATCATTTACTCTCATCTTTCGACTATTATGTGCTGAGCAGCTAGCTGTTTAATGTGATGACAATCGTCAGAGAGCATTGAAATAAGAATTTTCTCTGTGTATGCAAAGCAACCATTGTCCTAAATAACCTTTTTTCAGTATTTTTTAATTCCGTTTTGTGTGTTGTTTAGTATCCAAGTTGTTTTTGTGTAGCCAATTCCCCATGAGTTTTTAGATCCCTTCTTTAGCTGTGAATTACATTTGATTGTAAACTATTCTGGAACCAAACTTGGATAACATAGTACTTTTTGAGTGAACGTAGAGACTCTGATGGGCAGTGAGTGCTCATTTGAAGGCGGATAATTCTGTTAGTCGTTGTCATCCATTCTGCGAGGGGCATGTTTAGAATGAACCATTACAATTGATCATATGTCTCCTCCAAGTCCAGTTAATTTCCTCTGCATCATTTATTGGATAAAATCGTTGGCAAAAATTAGATTCTAACCCACAGGGATGCGCCGGACCAATAGGAAAATCTTTGTCCAAGTGCTTATTCCCTTCTTATTTCAATTTTCGAAGCCATAGAGAGTATTTTTTAAACATTATTTCCTGAAATCAAGAAAAGGGTACTCAGCACATACCAGAAATACCTGATAGATATCTGCAAAGTTATTTCATCAAGATATTGCTCAGAACTAGCGAATAGAACCCAAGAAACTTGTCCTAAGCAAGATGGCCCACAACGGCGCATAAAATTATTCGCCTTTATATAAGCACTGAACTGATTGACCATCAGAGTCTGGTTCACTCACAAAGTATGTAATCCAAGTTTATGATTCCACATGATGGCTTACACCAAATAAAATTCACATCTAAAAAATTGATCTAAAAACTTATGGGAAATTGCTCGGCTACAAAACATAACAGAAATCGGCAAAAAACAAATACTAAAAAAAGTTATTTAGGATAATGGTAGCTTTTTACATCGAGAGCAAATTCTTATTGCAAATTTGATGACGATCGCCATCACATTAAACAACAAGCTTATCACCATATAAAAAATTCAAGAGGTAGAGTAAATGATGGCATACTCAAAGATGAAATACCTAAATGTTGTAAAATGTTGTAGGAACGGAACTCCCAATCACTATGCAGTAACTGGATGTAATTTTGGTGAAGATACTACAGCGCTGAATAGATTCCATTAATTCCATTGCATTACTCTGCTTGCCTTATCATACACAAGCAGTAGAAATATACGTGAAGAAGTGTCACAGCAGCACCCAACGTCTGTGGATACAAAGAAGAGATGGATTAGGTTGATACATAGGAATCTTATGTCAGTCTTTGATAAAAAATCACAATTCAATATATAAATAAAACATTGTGCTCAGATGGAAGGGTGGTCAAGCTATGCACTGTTGTGTCATGAAATGCAGCCACTTCCACTTGATACCCCCTTGGTAGATTTCAAAGCAACTACGTAAGAGCTGTATTCCAAATAACAATTAGTTGTATGACACAACAGAGTGGAAATGCCTTTTTTTCACCGAAAATTGTCAGTTTTGTTCCAGTTATACAGAACAAAGATATAGTTTTGTCGTTTAAATATGTTAAGTCATTAATAATAAAGGTTTAACTAACACTTTTAAAGAATAACCATCTCTATAGAATTTTTTTTTAATTTTTGAAAAAATGTCAAATTTTACCCAAAATTTCGACTTTTGGACCAAAAGCGCAGACTCAAGCCATTTTTTTTCAGCGGTAATATTGCACACATATGATGTACTAGGATAAAGGCAACTTTTGGCACCTACCCGTTTTTGATTTTTAAAAAATAATTTTTTTCGCTCCACCCTATTGTGCAGCAGCCTCCCGGTCTATAAGTAAGCGTATGGAGTTAAAAGATATAAGTGGGCAATCAGATAAGGTTGAAGAAAATAGGAAGATAGCAGACTCAACTATAATCAGATCTCACTGACATACGGAAAGGGATAAAGTGTATCGCTCTCCTTTGCTCATGTGACACTAATGCTACTTTTGTGCTGCCATCACATATTTGCCTTTGCTCTTTTGATTTAGTATGCAAATGTTGTACCCATGATTACAAAAATAATACATCGTAAATTACATAGATATAACTCTACTCTATTTAAAACTAAATTCATGACTGCCTACCGTTGCTGATTTGATAACGCTGTAAATTTCTTTTTTTTTGTCCTTCACAGATTTCAGTTTAGCGTCAAAGTGCGGTATGTCATGGTTAATGCGATCTCATGTCAACTCTGTCTTTTTACGTTTTAAGGGGGAACAGGACCTTTGAGTTTGTCGAAACAATCAAAAACATCGCCTTCTTCAAAGTACCAAAACACAAACAATATGCAATTAAGATCTTTTTCTCCGCTTCCTGCCTTAAGTACATTATCCAGAAAAATACATGTTGATGTACAAAATTAATATTTAAATTTTAAATTTAAAAATTCATCTCACTAATGCGTGATTAACTGCTGCGAGCATGATAAAACTCTAAATTATGCATATAGAAAACAATTTTAGAAGAAAATAGAATTATGACATACTTACTTATAACTAAAAATCAAAATATACACAAAAAGTTTTGTTTAAAATTTAATTTTAGCACAAAATAAAAAAAGTTCAAAAACCTCAAACTTTTTATTCAAGTTTTTCAAGTGCAAAAAAATAAATAACCAAGGTAACTGATTTTTTTATTTTTACATACTATAAAGAAACGCATATTTGGTTAATATTTTTCTAAGCTGTAGTGCGCAAACTCCAAATTTATTAATTTGAGAAAACGCTTTTCAAAGTTTCAATATCTACAGACCTTTTATTATGCTCATCATCTAAAAATGATTATAACTCAAGAAATAATGCACATTTTTGAATGCGGTTTTTTGCATATTATTAAGATATATTAAAACATTTAAAATAAAGCAAAAAGTTAAAACTGATTTTTTGAAAATTTAAAGGTCCTGTGCCCATTTAATTTTCTCTGTGCATTTAGTTGCTAATGGAATATGACTAGTTAGTTTATAGTTATCATAGAAAGCAAATGTTCCTTGTTGAGATTAAGTTAAAATAAATCGGAAATTGTACGTCAAACGTGGCAAATTTGTGCGTCCGTACTATAACTATTTTTATAAAAATACAGATCTTGATGCAACAGCTGTTGCACTCGTATACAAAAATGTGTGAATACAAAAATTGTTACGATTATATATATTAAGTTCAGTCATACGGAAATAAAAAGACTCCACCTTAAATAGAAGTCATCACCAACCTAGATCTAACATAGGATATCATTGAAGTAATGACATAGGATAGGATTTAAGATAATGAAGAAAACTTTTATTAATATATTTTTAAGTTTTGATTCGATTTTCATAAAATCGGAAATGACTCGAGAAAATTCAGCAACTATTATACATATTACATTTCAAACCATTCGGTAGGGTAGTCTTTGCGCTGGTATATGCAGACAGACAGACAAACGAACCAAAGGTAACTGTAGAAGCTACAGAATTATGTATTTGCGAACGCACCTAAAAACTCATCTTTGAAATGTTTTCAATAATCCGCCAGTTGAGTTAAAGTTTTCAAACAAATTGCATTAAAATATACATAATTTTCCCTACTGTATTATGTAAATTTTGTAATTACTATATTTAGTAGTAATCGATAAATAAAGCAACATAATTTCAGCATTTTTTATTTATTTTTTATTTTTTGACAGTTGTTCAAAAATGGCCTACGCATTTCTGACATTTAAGTGTAATGCCCTTCGTCAAAGAAATAGAATTTTGTTACTGTAAAAATAATTGAATAATTGTAGAGAGAAATGAAACTTAGCTGAATACGATTAATTTTACAATAATTTAATTCAGTAAACCTTCCTGTTTGGCATTTTTCATAAGAAAGCTCAAATATCATAGCAAAATCGACAGTTGCATATAAAACTTTATATATTCCAAGAAGAATTCGCTCTATTTTATATTTTCTTTAAGAATTTTTATCAAACTCGCCAGTTTTAAAAAGGAATACTTTTCAAAAAATCAATCATATTTACATAATATTTTCGTGGATGATTTTATTAAAACTCAGTGACATGAAAAAACATTTAAAGTTACAATGCTGATAAAAAATATTCTTGCATGAAATTTTAGGAAAGGAAAAATCCTGATCATGGTTTTGGATATTGAATACAGTAGTGGTTTTAAAGTGTTTTGACGAATAAATGTTTGAATAGAATATTTTTATTACATTTCAGATTTTTTTTTATATATATTATTTTTTGTAAAGGGGACGATTTTTTATATTAATCGAACATTGAACAACATTAATTGTTACGCTTAAAAATTGAGAATGTTTAGTAACTTAACACTAGAACGCCCGGAAATTCTGCTCAACTTTCATAAAAATATTTCACACTAGAATTTTGATTTAAAATTATGTAACTAATTTATTTAACATAATTCTGCGTTGTTTAAATTGAACTCATTTTATAAAAAAATTTTTGGCTCCAAAGGACATTTAATAATATGGTCGGAGTCGAATCGACTCCTTCCGGGCGTTCTAGCGTTAATTGACTTTTGCTGTTTGGAACTATTTATCATAAAAGTAAAATTGTTTTCATGCTGCCAACAGTGTTGCCAGATGGGCTACTTTTTTAACAATCAGATTCTTGATTGGCACCACTTTTTTGAAATGGCAAAATGGGCCTCATTTAATGACATATTAATTAAAGTAAAAACAAAGTGAATTTTACCGGTTCAAAAAAGTGCCAATCAAGAAATCAGAATTTAAAAAAGTAGCCCACTGGCAACACTGGCTGCCAAAACCTTAATTACCAATATTTTATTTTACAAATTTTTAGAAAAAAAAATCTTTTTTCACACCGGAAGATTTTTTAAATGTTAAAATATATAATATTAGGGGGCTCGGCCATTAGCAAGCTACGCTCGCCAACACCCGTTCAGACCAAAGCGATATAAGTAAGCGTGCAAACTTAATGCTGGAATCGGGCGTAAATTAACACACTCGCGCCATCTTGCGGACGGAGTGATAATCCACATACGCGGGCTTTTAGAGCGGTGCATATTTTTTAAATCTTTAGCCACTCATGGAAGTACATTTTGTTTCGCAACATTTATTGCAAAATAATGGCACAGAAAGAGAAGCATCCATATGCACATGACACCACAAGGCTTTCTTCGCTTTGCCATATGGATTTTATTTATTAATCAAGATGAAAGAAACTTTATAATTTTAGTGGTGTGAGTAAAAAAACAGTTAGGTATTTACCTGTAGTTCACACTCCATCCGCTACGTGGCGCGTGACCTTGATTGATGTGACCTCGCTTTTAATCTTGCGGTTACTTCTTCCATTCAAGATAGGACGCTTACTTATATCGCTTTGGTTCAGACCCCGCAGAATCTAAAAACACGCTAATCTGATGGATTTTAAAAATATTAGATAAGATTGAATTATACTGAAGAAAGCTATGCCGATCTCCCTGTAAAAGGGGTTTCCATTCAATTCCTTTTAACCCCTTCGGGACGGGAGCCTTTTACGAAATTTTTAATCTTTTGTCACCGTTTTTTAAAAACAGAAATTTGTCTCTTCTTGAATCGATAAAATGCGCTGATTAAATAAGGCAAATTTTATAGTAAAATTTTACTGGTGAGGAAAAACAGGTATTCTGAGTGCTTCAAGTGGCACGTATACGTGTCGCTCAAGTATACAAGTAACATATTATTACCTTCATAAACATGTTTTGTAAGTAATTTCGACAATCTATTCTCTTATGCAAAAGGGGAATTTTAATTCCAAACAAATACACATCGAAAAATTCAGTTATTCTGAACGATAAAAGCTACTTGAATTATTACAATTTCAAAGAGATTCATGAAATTCAAAGAGTGTTTGTCAGCTTCATGCATACAATTCAAATATCTCAAAAACTCTATAAATGTGTATGGTACTGCAGATATTTTGAATAAGAAATTATCAATTACATATGCATACTCATTTAGTAGTTTATCTGTAAATACGTTTCTAGAACAGGGATAGTTTATTAACATAATTTTAAGTACTGAATGTATGAAAAAAATAATTCCGAGTAATAATATATGTTCTGTGAATTTCTTTAGCAATATTTTGCAAAAAATCAGTTGCATTTGAATTTTTGTTTAACCTCTTAACCCCTTCGGGACGGGAGCCTTTTACGAAGTTTTTAATCTTTTGTCACCGTTTTTAAAGAACAAAAAATTGTGTCTTCTTTAATCGAGAAAATGCGCTGATTAAATAAGGCAAATTTTACAGTAAAATTTTACTGGTGAGGAAACACAAGGATTCTGGGCGCTTCATGCGGCACGCATACGTGTCGCTCGTCCCCAAGGGGTTAACCCTCTAGCTGCGCAACCCGAGCTATGCTCGTGCATGCATTTTCCCGTTACATTAATACTATTTGGTTGTTCCCACCAGTTATTTTTTAGCGAAATCTTTGTCTGATTTAATCAGGACAATATCCCCGATTGCGATAGTGAAAAATTTCTGCTTTAACCCCTTGAGGGGCGGCGGTATATATTCTATACCACCTACGATTAACCATCTGTCTACCAGAAGGGTCCAATGGACCCGACATGTACATTCAAAATATTTATTCAAACCAGAAATTTCTTCAAAACAAACTAAATTTATAAATCAGACAATAATAAGTTAAATAAACAAATTAAATAGTTTTAAGTAAAAATTCTGGTGTAGAATGTTTTTATAAAACTTGAGTAAAATTTTCGGTAGTTCTAGGGTTAATGAAGTTTTACACCAGAAAAATTTTACTTTTCTAACTTTGGTCGAAGGAAGCGGTAAAATTGCTTTTACTTATTTTGAAATAGAATTTTTCAAAGATTCCGGTGTGAGTTCAACATTACAGGAACACAATCACTTGCACCTCAAGGGGTTGAAGAACCGGTGATAAACGATTAAAAATTTTGTAAAAGACGCTCATCGCGAAGAATTACTTACACAGCGAGAGAGTTAACCCTTTGTGGTCTGGTGACTCTTACACAAATTTTATTTGATTGGCACCACTTTTTTGAAAGAAGTTACCTTCAATTGCACAATTTCGATAATGCTCTAATTTAAAAAGAGAAATTGTATTTTCCGTTATCATTGGTGCAAAAGCGAATTTTGCAAAGAGAATTGATCACAAGTAAGACTTGGGCTTGGACCGCAAAGTTTTAAGTGTCGCGTCCGATAAATATGTTTTTTTTTTTTTTTTTTTTTTTTTTTTTTTTTTTTTTTTTTTTTTTTTTTAAATTCAGATTGTTTGATTGCCACCACTTTTTGATGTAGAAGTATGCACTTTATATTATGTTAGATAAATTCATGCGTGAATAAAACCAATTACATTGTTGTAAAAAATGTGATGGGAATCAAATTATCCGAATAAAAAGAAGTTGCTTACAATGACCGTGAAATCACGGGCGCCATAATTAAAGGAATAAGAGGCCACACTATTCACGCAGAAAAAGGAAAACGCTAATGTTACGTCTAAGGGGGTGTTATTTTCAAATTTTTCGCTTGGACTTTAATATTTTTGAATGATTTGTTTTTTGCATAGGATAGATGTGAACGATCTACAACTTTTACTTTTTCGATTTTGGTTATAGATTTTTACTTCTTTCTATCTTTACAGGAAGACAGCATTGCACTCATGAAAATCTTTGACTTTCGGTTTCTCGAAAGATTTACACGTTTTAGGAATCAGAGATTCCGAGAAACATGTTTTTAAAAAATCTCTGTTCTTGAGTCTGTGACTCTGTCTGTAAGTATGTGACACAAATTTTGTGGGATCTCTCTATCTCAAGAACTAATGCACGCAATATAATAAAAAATTATATTCAGTTAGTCCCTGATATAAATTGGTGCTGATTAGTTTTTGGCGTAAATCGCTCAACAAGTGGCGCTGCTATGCAGCACTTTTCATGATTTCCACAGTAGCTCAATCTCCAGAACTAATGCACGGATTTTCATAAAATTTCAGATTATGTTAGTCTTTGACATAAATTGACGTTTTATACATTTTGATGTAAATCGCTCCACAAGTGTCGCTGCTGTGCTGTATTTTTTGCAATAGCTCTATCTCAAGAACTAATGCTTGGATTTTCAGAAACTTTAGACTCAAGTATACCTATATATGAATTAGTGCTTCTTATGTTTTGGTGTAAATCGCTGACCAGGTGGCGCTGCTATGCTACATTTTTCACGATTTCCACAATAGCTCAATCGCCAGAACTAAAGCGCGGATTTTTATCAAATTTCAGATTCAGTTAGTCCTTGACGTGAATTGACGTTTTATGCATTTTGGTGTAAATCGCTCAATAGGTGGCACTGCTATGCTGCATTTTTTGTAATTTCTGAATAGCTCTATCTCAAGAACTTGGATTTTCAACGAACTTCAGATCCAGGTATACCTTGATATCAGTTAGTGCTGTTTATGTTTTAGTATAAATCGCTCAACAGGTGACGCTGCTATGCTACATTTTCCAGAATTTCCGCTTTGCTCTATCTCAAGAACTAATGCACGAATTTTGATCAAACTTCAATTTCAGATATATTTTGATACGAATTAGTGCTAAATTGTTGTAATTTCTTGCACTATTTAAATGATTTAATTGATATGATTTATATAGAAGAAAGTTTTGTGATGGCCACAACATACTAGTTTATATTAGGATAGTTTTAATTTCAGAACTGATTGAAACTGGTTTTGAAAGTGAAAGTAATTTTTATAAAGAAATCTGAAACCAAAATTGAAAAATTAAAAAATGGCCCATTTGTAGATCGTGCTCAGCTATCCTATGCAAAAAAATCATTCAAAAATAATAAAATCAAAGCGAGAAATTTGAAAATAACGCCCCCACAAACTTAATGTTAGCGTTTTCCTTTCTTCCCGTGCCTGAAGTGAGGTCTTAAGAGGCAAAATAATTCAAATATTAAAAAGATATCAATAAAGGTTTTCTGCATTCTACTAAATCCTATCACACATCATTAATTCAGTGATACCTCGTGATAGGTCTAGGTTGCCATGGTGATGGCGAGTCCTATTAGTCAATTTAATATATAGAATCGGAATAAATTTTGTATTCGTGCATTTTTTGCATAAGAGTTCAACAGCTATTGTACTAAGATAAAATTTATTTTCTATTCAGTCAGTCATCTTTTCCCTTTAAAAATGAACGCGTGTGTGTTCAAAAGATTTCAAGGTTGCATTAAATAATATTTTTATATGTTTGTGCAACCTTTTAAGTAGTTATAAGTATGTGGTAAAGTTTATTAATAACAAGGTGAAAATTTCCTTCATGTCTCTAGTTTTTAATGCAGCATTTTCACTCTATTCTACTAAAATCTGAATATTTATAAAACTAGTTATAGTGCGACCGCTCCTCATTTGTCACGTATACTTTCCGACTTGTTTCTTTTTCAGCTATAAAGGATTTTATTTCACAATATATATTCCAAACGAAAAGTCAAAACATATATTAAAATATTTATTTGCGTAAAAGACGTTACAAAAAACACATTAAAAATATATTAGGTATATATATATATATATATTAATTTTTAATATATTTTTAATGTGTTTTTAGTAACGTCTTTTAAGCAAATAAATATTTTAATACTCCCTCCGTCCAAAATTAGTTGCTACATTTCAAGTGGATGGAGTCATAAATAACTTCTAGTGCAGTTTAGTAGATCGACGCCATTGCGTAAGGACACTACCACCAGTATACCATAAAGATTATTTTCTTCCTAAAGAATTAACGATTCATTTGTTAGAAGATAGTTTTGTGCGATTACTGGCGGAAGAATATTTACAAAATGGGGCGTGGCTTAAGAGCGTGCGAACCCTAGATTTTTAAAACTAATATGGTATTTATTTAAGGAGAGACGGAGGGAATGTAAATGTTGGTGATTGATAGAATAGCACCCTGAAATCTCTGAAAAATGTTCAAATAAAATCATCAGTATCAATAATCAGTACAAAAGTAATCAAATGTAGCAACTAATTTGGAACAGAGGGAGTATATGTTTTTGCTTTTCCGTTTGGAATATATATGGTTATTAGTGGGCGTAATTAAGACTTATTACTCTTATTTATACTTACATATGTAAGAAGTTCATATTCTAATTTCGTATCTTGTGAGAAACATTTGATTTATAAACCGCCTGTTCCTAAGCCCTTTTAGAAGTAATTTTATTGAATGGGTATGAAAAATAAAGACCGCAAAATTAAGCTACGAGGTTTTCGATTTAATACGTGATTAAAAAGGGTACAAGTTGAACACAAGAGATGGTAAAACGTTAAAAAAATACAAAACCGCATATATACAGTGTGCATTTTTACTTACATTTTATGTTTTCTGAAAATAAGAATCCAGAGTTTTTTCAATCATTTGGAAAAATGGTTATTGTCCTCAGTCAGGGTACGAAATCAAAAACATATCTGAATCGTTTTATTAGTTGAATCCCGCATTTTATTCGTTTTCTGATGGGTCTATACAGTAATCTGTATTTCCCTTTACTTTCAACAGAGATGGATACTTCTGTTGCCACTATGACAAAAAAGTAATAAAAACTACAAAAAACAAATAATAACTCAGAAACAAATTGAGATACAGCTCTCAAACAAATTGCATTTAAAAGTACATTTTTTTCTCTATACGACGGTGTAAAAAGTAATAGTGTGGGATGTTTAGAAGTTTAAGAATGAAATTTCATTTAAAATGGGTCCAGGAATATTAATGTTTAATCCATAGCGTACGTAATGTATGACCAGCTTCGTAGAAGTTTAAAAATTTACAGTATCAAAAATGTAATTCATGGCGTATGTAATGTATTATCAACTCCGTGCAATTTTTGATGACTTAAATTTTAGTCTTTGAAAAAATAATTTTCCCAAATGGTCGTTGTAATTTGTTAAATTGCATTTTTTTTAATTTATTTATTTGATTATCTGCTTGCCACTGGAAATTAAATAGCGAAAATGTACTAATTGTATTTCAACATCTTTAGATTCCGACGCTTCAAAAGTTTTATATGCTGAGATTTAGTAAAATTCAGAAAACCTTTAGTAATATCTTTTTAATATTTGAATTCTTTTGGATCTTAAGGCCCCATTTCAGTCACGGGAAGAAAGGAAAACGCTAACGTTAAGTTTATAGGGGCGTTATTTTCAAATTTCTCGCTTGGATTTGAATATTTTTGAATGATTTTTTTTCATAGTATAGCTGAGAACGATCTATAACCGAGCCAGTTTTTACTTTTTCGATTTTGGTTTCATGTTTTTTTTAAACAATTATTTTCACTTTCGGAACCAGTTAAAAACGGTTCTGAAATTGAAACTAACTTAATATAAAAAAAAACTGTAACCAAAATCAAAAAAGTAAAAATTAGCCCAGTTATAGATCGTCCTCAGCTATCCTATGCAAAAAAAAAAAAAATCATTCAAAAATATTAAAATCCAAGAGCGAAATTTGAAAATAACGCCTACATAGACTTAACATTAGCGTTATCCTTTCCCTCTGCGTGACTAGCGTAGCCTCTGAAACAGCGAAATAGCTGAATGCGCGATATAACGAGGTGTTAATGAGGGTTCCTACACTTTCAGATAATGTACCATAATTTTTATGTACAAGAACTCGACTTGTAACAGTGCGATATAATCTCGCGAATGCAAAAGGGGAGTTTTTCTCTAAGAAAATACTGGTTGTTAGTCAAAGAAAATTCAGGAAAGTCCTGAAGTATAGGAAACCTATTAATGTATCGGAAACAAACATTCAAACCATGCTTTCTCCTTTAGATACAAATTTTCAAAAAACACAAAAACTTATAAATTGGAAAATAACTTGTAATTAATTCCAATTTTAATTTGTGTATTTTTATTACTGGTCATTAGAAAGAATTGCAAGCATACATAAGATATAAAATCTAAAACAAATTAATAAAATGCATTTAAAATTTGGAGAAATCACGTTTTGACCTAATTCGGAGGAGGAAACATTTTTTGATTGTTTGACGAGTGGATAAAACGATTTTTGAATAAATTAAGTTCTAACTCACAAATTATACAAAATCATTATTTTATTTGAGCAAATACTGAACTTCAGTTGGTTATTGATAAAATAAAATGACAGATTATGGTATCTGGTAGTATTCATTGAATATTTACTACATAAATACTCGTTTTACAAAAATCCATTTCAAATTTTAATACCAATATCTTCATCTAGACAGTCACACCACTTCCCTCTCTTTTTCATCGCAGGCTGGTAAATAATGGATAATGCGGCTGTACCATTTGAAGACTTCATTAGTTTAATTTTGTCCCTGTACTCCATACATTTCCTTTAAACGTTTATCAACATCTTTTTCTTTTCAACTGATATGGCATGGTTAAGGGGTCTGGTCACTCAGCTTCCGATATCCTCTTACTAATGTAAAATCTATGGGCATTTAATGGTTTCTTAGATTTAAAATATCTCCTCGGGAAATTAATATTTTTAACTTCTATTTTTTGTGTACAAATTCCTAAAATATGTCTCTTTTTTTCTTAGTTCTCAAAATATTTTTAAGTTATAGGCTTAATTTTATAGGAAGTGTTAAAATCTTACTCACAGCTCGCGCGCTTTTAACACAGAAAATATTAAATTCAGCAGAGATTTTAGAAATAGTTTGAAAACTAAGAAAAAAAGAGACATTCTTTAAGAAGAGTACACAGAAAAAAGATGTTAAAAAATATGAATTTCACGAGAAGATATTTTAAATATACAAATGCATCAAAAGCCCATAGACTTAACATTACGGAGGTTAATTCCAAAGCTGAGTGACCAGCCCCCTTAAGAGGAAGAGATTCTAAAACAACCCTTTAAACACGGGCAGCAGTAATTATCTTTTTAAGAAGATTTACACCAGATTCTTCATTTAGATCTTGAAATCTATAATTCTGGAAGCCTTTAACATTAACAGCTCTATTAATTTCTCTAAAACAATCGTTTCAATTGTGATATGTATGGTAGGATTCGAAAGGACACATTAAGTGATTTAGTATTAAAATTTTTCACCTCATCAACGATTTTGTACAGTTCATAATATTGTTCCTTTGATACGATTGTAACATTTGTCTTGAAGATTTTCTAAACACGGGCAACTGTGATTATCAGACTGGAGAAATCAATGTTACACTGAATGCAGGCTTTGGAGGAAACACTCTTTGATTGAAACGTTAAGTTTAAAAATTGGTTTATAATCGAAGAAAAATGTTTATTGTTAAAAATATCGGTTATTTATGTGCAATTTAACACAGAGTTCACAAAACAACAATAACTCATATTTTATTTTTTTGCGAGAAAACACGGTTTGAATGTTTGCGCCTCCTACATAAAAAATTAACATAACATTTAATATTTCGTAACATTTTTATTTATAACTAAACAAGCTTGTGTGCATAATAAAAAAATAACTTTTTCTTAAAAAGAAAAGGTGTTGTTTATAAATGAAATGAAAACAGTTTCCAGCAAAATGTACCATGCATTTGTGCACTTTACTAAGTACAACGCAGTTCAAAAATATAATATATATATTTTAAAATATTTAACTGCAAAGCAGCATCATATAGGACATATATCCCTCTTCTCAGTGCAGACCTTTATTAGTTAAACGCGAGCAGGCCTTAAAACTTCTAAATTCTTACGAAACAGAATTTTTGCGTTTGAAATTGCGCCAGTTCAAACATTTTGAATTTATAGATGAGATAAAAATGTATTTTGTAAAATGTCTGTTTTTAAATTTAAAAAATATGTGTCTGGAGATTTTTCGAATAAGATTTTATAATTATGAAATAGCTGCAAAAAATTATTTAAAATATTTACAGTAGATCGCCAATTATCCGAACAAGTCGGGACTGACTCCAGTTCGGATAAGCAAAAGTTCGGATAAAAGGACAGACAATTTAAGGGATATTCCTGACTATAGTAAAACTTTCACACTTTATCCAGGCTTAGGGTTGCCAGAATCAGTTAGTGCTGACGTGTTTTTTATTTATGTATTAATTTTTTTTTGTTTATTTATCTTTTTAATTTTTTTGCTTACTTTTTTATCATTTAAAATTTTCTCTTTCTCTTTTTATCATTTTCTGAACCCCAGAGATTATAATTTAAGCAAAAAAGCTTTCAATTGTTGTTTTCTTCAAAGAAGACATTATTTTCAATGCTGTCATATCTCGAATTCTTCTTAAATAGGTTAGTTGAATAGGATCAGTGTTCTTCTGCTATTCGAGCCATTTCATAGATATTTCTAAACATTTAAAGGCTTTCTTATGTGATGTACCTTGGTCATTCTCAGAGCATTCGTTTTCATTTTCTTCAATTTTTTTTCAACTTGAATCTCATCCACAATCTCATCATCATTTAAAATCTGATATCCATGGTCATGTACGTCACTATTTAACACTCGTTAATTTCATTTGCTTGATAGCTTAGGATTCTTCCTATCTCTTTTATTGTTTTACATTCCTCCTTTTCTGATCCACTATCAGTTTTTTTTTTTTATTCCAAGCCTTTTTTAAAGTTGAGGATTTTATTAGATCCCAGGAATCAGCCGCCATTATATAACAATCTTTCAAATCAATTTTTATGGTATCTTGGGAATCATGCTCTTTTGATTCTTCTGATAAAAGAAGCATTCTTAACGTTTGCTTTCTATAAAGTCGTTTGCAGGTCTCTGTCACACTATGATCCATGGGGTGGATTATAGATGTAATATTAGGTGAACTTTGAGGTGAGACCTTTACCCGAAAAATGACAGAAATTGGATAATTGGAAGCTCGGTTAAAAAAAAAAAAAATTGTGAGAAATTGGCTGTTCGGATAATTAGAAGTTCGGTTAAAAAAATTGGGAGAAAGAGGCTGCTCGGATAATTTGAAGTTCAGTTAATTGGAGTTCGGATAATCGGCACCCTACTGTATTTTGAATATCAATTATATGGATTTATGTTGCTTCTACTTTTTTAAGCAATATAACTGTACCAGAGTCGCCAAGCCTCCGGCTTTTTGGATACCAGTATTTTAATACAGAAAAAGTTATTTTATTTAATTGGAACATTTGTGCGATTTAAAAGAAAAACATTTTCTCTAAGATAATATCGGGGACTTGGCAACTCTGCTGTGCTATGCTTCTGTGCTTTTACCGTGCATCTACTTTCAGAATTCAAACACATTTATTGTATGCTAAACGTAATTATGATTCATAAAATAATTCGGTTCAAGTTTTTTTTTTTTTTTCAGACAAAGTCCTGATTTGGTTCTAGTGACATATTTTGCGTCACCAAAAAAACTTAAATTTACTTTTGGAAGCTTGCTAAAAAAGTGTATCTGTTTCTTTAAAAATGTACAACGATGGTGATAACAACTTGTGCTATGAATTTTGCTTTCATTTTTTTGTTTACACAGCTTTTAGCCATGGCTTAGGTTTACGTTTTGCATCATATTATAGAGAAAAACGTACTTTCGAATTAAAATTTTTTGAAAATTATGTTAATTTAGTGACATTTTATGAGTTTTTTAAATAGTTTTAAATCAGGATTAAAAAAAAAAAAAATCTACAACAATAACAATCATTTGTTTGTTGCAATAGTGAGAAATCAACTGTTTTTTAATTAGATTTCACTTCTGTGTTGAATTGTTATGATAAATAAATATTCCGTAATATTTAAATTATATTTCTGTTATATAAATATGCTATAAAATCCTTTTCTCAGAGGATGTATATGTTCAGGGATGCAAGCGCTGCGCCAAAAATGGATGATTTCCACCACTAAATTTTAGTAGTATTCTTCGCTTCATTAAATCTCAGAAATTCCATCATTAAATAAGGCGAGGAATACTATAAAAATTTAGTGGTAGCAATCAGTCATTTTTGGCGCAGCACTTGCATCCCTGTATATGTTACAAGGGAAAAAAAAGGAAATAGGTATCTAATACTAGAGCGTCACTAAAATAACATTTGGATACAAGTTATCTATGTCACCATCAAAACAAATACATATGCATCAAATTTCATGTATACTTAAAATATATAACTAACAAAACAGCTGTAACTAAAATATAAATGAATGAAAAAAGCCCTACCTGCAGTATCCTGGTACATTTTAATAGTATAAAGATTATTAAATTAATTTTCTTATTAAAATAAATAACTCATTCTAAACTTTTCATTATAAAGGATAAATTGCTGAATTTTATGACAATAATGAAAGCTATTAGTTTTTAAATAAGTAATTTTCTTTTCATTTTCAATTGCAATTTCTTTATCATAAAGGACTAATTTTATCACAAATAACTCATTTTATCAATAACAAAGTTGCTGCTTTACAGCGTTTTTTTTAAAAGGAATATATCTGTTAAAACTGAATCATTCATTCTATTTAATGTTAAAAAAAGACATGCGGAAACAGCTTATCATCTCAAATTTAGTTATACGAAAAAAAAAGAAAGTTAGCAAAATTCTCTATAAAACATATTCCATACTTCCCAAAAAGGGGTTTAGTAACATTGTTATAAACAAATTCCTAAAAGAAGAGAAGAAATACTTGCCTTCAAGTAAGAATACTGCTGTCAGAGCCTTTCATACAAAATGCATGAGTTTTTGAAAAGAGAGTTTTCTTATTTCAAGCATGCACATATATTTAACTTTATTAACTTTTTTATAAACAAAACTTTCGTATTTCAAAATGTTATACGAAAAAGGAAATCTAGAATAGTTATTATTTACGATTTTATACTTCCATAAATACTGTTTGGAGACTACCATTTTGCGTATGGTTTTTTATGGCAGACTTTTAATGGACAAATTTATGAAACTAGGGTATTTTCTATGCTTTAGGCTATACAGCAGACAGCCTAACCTCTATATCTCGATCTTGAAAGGCGTTAAGAAAATATCCAAATATGAAAAATTCATGATAACGAAATTCATATTTTTAGTATTTTAGCCTCCATATTAATTGTGCTATTAATTAAAAAATAAAATTACAGAATATTCTAGAGCATACAGTTACATCAATAGAAGCAACATCATGAAGTTACATCAAGTAACACTTATTTATCGGTACAATATCTACTTTCAATTATGTAAATAATTTAATGTATTTTGCATGTTTTTCCTTTTAGAAAGTTAAGTGTTTTGAATGGAAATATTATCTAAAGAACCCAATAACATTTAACAGTATAAAGACTATGAAAAGAATTTCCGTATTTCTATCAGTAATTGTTATATTAGTTTTTAGGAAAGATTCTCTTGCTCAATTTTATGACAATAAATTTAATGGCTTAGTGTATACATATCCAATTTTTCTTTCCTTTTCCATATTTATATACATTTATATATATTCTGCTTAGATAAACATTATTAATTTAAACAGCTCAGAAATTCAATCGTCAATCATTTGGTGATTTAGTGAAAAACCTTATTTCGTGTTTATGAAAAAGGGCATTTAAATTGTTCATTACTATAACTATTTGTGTCAAATATACTTTTCCTCTAATTAATTACTGAAATTTAGGAAAACCATATATCATGTGTGAAATAGCTTTCTACTTAAGTGGAACATCATCTTTCATATTTTTTGTGAAATAACTCATCAACATTCAATACAATAATTCAAAACTGTTTCCTGTATTGCTTTAAATTGCTACTTAAAAACATTATTTTTCATTTGCTTATTGAATTAACTTTTGTGATCTGTTTATTAATATCAAGAACATTTTTTCAAGGACACTTCCTTATTCAGACTGATCTTGAGTGAAAATGCACAGATGTAATTCAGATTATGTTCTGTTCACATAAACGCACCAACCCCTTGTTTTTACCGGGAAAACGCAACTAGGCACTTCATACCTGGCTATTGTTCAACATTAAATTAAATTACTCAATTATATATCCGTTCAGGATTGTAACCATGTCAATATAGAAATTTATGAATCTACTGTTTAATTCTTCTCAACTACTACATAAGTAAATACACAGCGAACAGCAGAGCAGTTAAAGGGAATACCCAGTAGAAGTGCTACTCCACTCCCTGTATATCAGCATGTGTATAGCAAATCCTAGAGGAGCCATGAAATTAAAGTCTAATCGTAGCACAATAAGTACTACTATATAATAAAGATAAATTAAAAAATAGTAAAAATGGAGAGGCTGGAAATTTATGAAAGGGTAATCCAAGGGTTACAGTATAAAACAAATACAGAAACACCTACCTATTCATTAACAAATAAATCACCGTATATAAAACTGTTGAAAATAATCATAGCATTACATTAAATTCTTATTAATTTCTTTTTGTACAACTATGTTTATTGTGATTGGTTGTTTAATGTAGCTTTCTTTCACGGCCGCCAATTCTCCGCCATGGGCCTTGCAAAATCTATAAATACCTGTAAATTTTCTGTTTTTTTTTCAGTATGTTTGTGTAATTGTTCTTGTTAATATCAAATATACTCAATTCGATCCACGTCTTTATGTCTGCCTTTTTATTTATTTCAACAGCAGAGCGTGGTTCTAGCAAGTGTTGAAATGAGCTGCGAGACATACTGACGCCGTTATTTTTCTGTTTTTCATTTCTGCTGGGATTTTGAGTGAAAAAGATTTTATCTTACTTTTTATATATTTTATCGAGCAGAATGGATTCTTCAAAAGATGTTTACGGCATCCCTCTTTTTGAAGGTGATGGAAAAGTTTTTTCGGTATGGAAACGAAGAGTAACGGCAATTTTTGCTGCTAAAGAATTGGAAAAATTCCTGGAAAATGAAGCGGCTCTAGACAATGCCGCCGATGTCGTGAAAGGAAAAAAGGCTCACGCTTTATTATTATCATTATTAAGTGATAATGTTCTTGCATCACTTCAAGATGAAAATACAGCTCATAAAATTTGGTATAAATTAGAACGCACTTATGATACAAAGCGTGCAGTGAATCAAATTTTAATTCGGAAGAGATTGGCAACGATTAAGAAAGATCGTACAGTTTCTATGAGAAATCACATTGATGAAATAAATAAATTAATTTCGGATCTTAAGCTGTCTGGGGCAGAAGTTAATGAAACGGATACTATTGTTTATATTTTGATATCATTGCCTCAGAAATTTGAAAATGTTAAGATTGCTTTAGAAAACCAACCGAATTCTGTTTTGACATTAGATTTCGTGACACAAAGATTATTAGATGCTGAAGCACTTCTTTTGGATTCAAAGAAAGAAAAAGTATATACTAAGGCTGCTCATGATAATACTGCATTTGTGTCGACTCGCAAAGAATTCTTTTGCAAAATTTGCAACTCTAAAGGGCATACAGCGAAATATTGTAGAAAGAAAATTACTTGCCATTCTTGTGGAAAATCCGGACACATAAAACGTAACAGTAAAGCTGTTAAAAATTCAAATGAAGAAAAATTTGCCTCTTCAGCTGTTTCTTTCGTTGCTGGAAGCATTAAAAAGAATGAATTTATAGTAGATTCCGGAGCAACTTCCCATATGTGTTCTAATGAGAATTATTTCGCATCCTTAGTACCTTCTTCAGGAACTATTAAATGCGCATCAAAAACAACGAATCTAGAAATCAAAGGTATTGGAAATATTAATGGAAAACTATCAAATGGAATGGAAATTACTTTAAAGGATGTACTTTATGTTCCAGACTTAAACGGGCAACTCATTTCCGTTAGGAAAATTGAAAGTGCAAATTATACAGTTATTTTCAAGAATCAAAAAGTATTTATCGAAAAAGGGAGAAACCGTTTTTACTTTGGTGAACGTGATTTGAATGGGCAATACGTAAGTGACTTTGTCCCTGTTTACGAAACCGCTCTTACTTCAAAGAAAAATCATTGTGATATCTGGCATCGCAGACTTGGTCATCCGAATGACAAAGTATTGAAAGATATGAAGCTTCCGGTACCTGATTCTTTTTGTGATATTTGTGCTCGGGCAAAACAGAGTGCAACATCAATGGGAAGAGGACCAAGAAAAAGAGAAACCAAGCCAATGACTTTGATTCATAGTGACATTTGTGGACCTATTTTTCCGACAACTTTTTCTGGCGAGTGCTATTTTATGACTTTTATCGATGATTTTTCTCGTTTTACTGAAGTACGTTTACTGAAACATAAAAGTGAAGTCTCAGAAGAATTAAAAATGTTCTTAAAATCCAACCCTACAGTGAAGAAAATTAGATGTGATAACGGGAAGGAATATTTTTCTAATGATTTAGTGAATTTTACTAGAGATCTTTTGGTATAGTGATCGATCCCGCTCCTCCATACACGCAATCTTTGAATGGAGTAGCTGAACGCTGCAATAGGTCGCTTCTGAATTTAGGACGTGCTTTGATTGCTGAATCAAATTTACCAAAGACTTTTTGGGGTCAAGCTATCCTTTCAGCAGCTTACTTGAAAAACCGAATGCCAAGCAGCACTATTGAGAACAAAACTCCGTACTTCCTGAAATATGGAGATGAAGCCGATTTCAAGCACATACGTGTTTTTGGATGCAGTGCTTACATGTTAATTCCTTCCGTTCATCGAAAGAAGCTTGACGATAGGTCTAAACAAATGATCTTCATTGGTTATTCTTCAATGGGATATAGATTACTAGATCCTGAAACGAAACGCATAACTGTATCAAGAAATGTGAAATTCGATGAAGAGAAAAAGGAAAATGTTCAGTCGAAACAATACATTCTAGAAAATTCAGAACCAGTCGATAATGAAATTGATCCAGATGTTCTAGAAAATACGAGTGATGAATTAGATGATCCTGAAGAGAAAGAAGGCAAAACAAGAAAATCTGAAAGATTTAAAAAGCAACCTGTACGGTATCCAGATCCTGAAGTTTACGAAGCATTACTTTGCCAACAAGAAACATTAACGTTTGATGATATCAAATCCCTCCCTAGTGATGAACAACGCTTGTGGAAAGAAGCTATGGACGCGGAGATTGAAAGTATGAAAATCAACGATGTCTGGGATCTTGAAAAATTACCACTTGACAAACGACCTATTTCCTACAAATGGGTATTTACCATCAAAAGAGATGGTCGACATAAGGCGAGACTCGTAGCTCGTGGATTTATGCAAAATGAAGGGCTAGACTATAGTGAAACCTTTTCCCCTGTAATAAGTATGCCAGCTTTACGTTTGGTTCTTATTTTGATTTTAAATGAAGACTTATATGCATTTGTGTTAGATGTTAAAACAGCGTTCCTGAATGGTAAGTTAAATGAACTTGTTTTTATGGATCAGCCGCAAGGCTATGAGGATAAAAGTGGGCGAAAGTGTAAACTTAAAAGAAGTTTATATGGTCTAAAACAAGCCCCACGACAATGGTTTGAAAGGTTTCAGGAATTTATTTCAAAGTTAAATTTTAAATCTTGTGATAATGAACCTTGTATTTTTATTCGGTATAATAATGATCATAAAGTAATTATTGCTTTGTATGTAGATGATATGTAAATTGCAGGTTCAGATGTAAATGAAACTAATGTAGTTATTTCCCTATTACATAACGAGTTTCACATGTCAAAATCGGAAAGTGTTTCAGAATTTCTAGGTATTCAAATGAAATTCAATTCTGATAGTTTAATAATGGATCAAGAGTCTTACATAATTAAATTGTTAAGTAAGTTTAATATGCTAGATTGTAAACCCAGTGACATTCCTATTTCTCCTAAGTCCACCCCATCTGATTTCAAAAATGGTAAACCTTTTAATGGCCCATATCGTGAACTTGTAGGTTGTTTATTATATTTAGCTTATATTTCTCGACCTGATATTTTCTATGCTATTAACTGTTTAAGTCAATTGCAAGAAAATCCTACTGAAATTGCATGGAAAGCACTTAAGAAAATCTTAAGATATTTAAAAGAAACATTGTCTTTAAAACTTGTGTATAAAAAGCAAAATTCTGATCCTAAATTATCCATGTATGTTGATGCTGATTGGGGGGCTAACACAAATGACCGCAAATTAGTAACAGGTTATATTTTAATGTTTTGTAACATGCCTGTTCTGTGGTGTTGTAATAAACAAAAATCAGTTGCTTTATTGTCAACTGAAGCTGAAGTCATTGCTTTAACTAAAAGTTTGCAAGACTTGTTATGGTTTAAAAATATTGCTAGTGAAATTGTAAATATTAAGGATTTAGTAATTTTTGAGGATAATCAATCATGTATAAAATGTATCAGTAATGAGAATAATTATGGTAGAATGAAACACATTGATATCAAATTGAAATTTGTTCGCAATATTATAAAAGAAGATAACATCAAAATTGAATATGTTCCTACGAATATGCAAATTGCTGATTTATTTACAAAGGCATTATCTAAAGTTAAATTTTATGAACTATTATTTCTTTGTTGTTTGTACAAGTAATGTTTAAATTGTGTCATATTATTATTAATGATTGATTTCAAGAAATTTCTTTGTTTTCTGATGTAATGCTAGATTATGGGCGGGTGTTGAAAATAATCACAGCATTACATTAAATTCTTATTAATTTCTTTTTGTACAACTATGTTTATTGTGATTGGTTGTTTAATGTAGCTTTCTTTCACGACCGCCAATTCTCCGCCATGGGCCTTGCAAAATCTATAAATACCTGTAAATTTTCTGTTTTTTTCAGTATGTTTGTGTAACTGTTCGTGTTAATATCAAATTTACTCAATTCGATCCACGTCTTTATGTCTGCCTTTTTATTTATTTCAACAAAAACACGACTGCCACTTTACTGTTTTCAAAATAAACGAATATTTCTGGTTAATCTGAATAATTAATTTTATTTAATGTTAAAAAAAAGGACACGCGGACACAATTTATAGTTACATAGTTATAAAAACATTCCTAAAGTAGAGAAGAAATATTCGCCTTCAAGTAAGAATGCCGCACTCAGTGCCTTTCATACAAGATGCATGAGTTTTTGAAAAGAGAGTTTTTTTTTATATCAAGCATGTGTTTTGTATCAAGCATTTTTATATCAAGCATATTTAACTTTATTAACTTTTTTATAAAGAGAACTTTCGCATTTGAAAGAGCAGTATGGAGGAAAAATTTAGAGTTCTTATTATTTAGGTAGTTATATTTGCACTAATATTGTTTGGAGTCTAACATTTTACGTATGGCTTTTTATGGCAGATTTTTAAGAGACAGATTCATGAAAGTAGGAAATTTTCTATGCTTTAGGCTATACAGCATACAGCCTAACCTCTGTATCTCGGATTTGGTGGTAGTTAAGAAAAAATCCAGGTATAAAAAATTTGTGATGACGAAATTAATATTTTTAGTATTTTAGTCTGCGTTTTAACTGAGTTAATAAAAAAAATAAAATTACAGAATATTCTACATTATTCAGTTACTTCAAGAGCAGAAGAACAACAAGACACAATATTTATCGTAACAACATTTACTTTCATTTACGGAAATAATTTAATTTAATATATTTTGCAGGTTTTTCTTTTTTGAAAGTTAAGTGTTTTGAAAGTAAATTTTATCTACAGAAATCTAAAACCTTTAACAGTATAAAGATCATGAAAATTATTTATAATTATCTTTTCTTTTTCATTTATATATATATATATATATATATATATATATACCGGGTGTCCCAAAAAGGACTGACTGATTTTAAAATTCAATAACTTCCAAACGGTGACAGATATTAAAAAAATTCTTGCAGGAGGGTTATGCATGAAGTCAAAAGTTTTATTACAGTGATTTTCGATTTTAGTTCGAATTACAAACAATAGATGGCGCTGTAAGCGATAGTCGCTAAATACAGGCTCGATTTCGGGTCCTTTCTGTTGTTCTATGCAGAAAAAGGTGATGGAAATGTATTATCCGGGCCACGAAGTACCAAAAATCGAGCCTGAATTTAGCCTCTATTGATAGCAGCGCCATCTATTGTTTGTAATTCGAACTAAAATCGAAAATCACTGTAAAAAAACTTTTGACTTTATGCATAACCCTCCTGCAAGAATTTTTTAAATATCCGTCACCGTTTGGAAGTTATTGAATTTTAAAATCAGTCAGTCCTTTTTGGGACACCCGGTATATATTCACAAATAATTCATTGTATAAAAAACTCAATTACCGTCTTACTGTTTTCAAAACAAACGAATATTTCTGCTTAACCTGAATAATTCATTCTATTTAATGTTAAAAAAAAAATAATAATAACACATGCGAACACAATTTATAATCGTAAATTTAGTCACACGAGAAAAAATAGCAAATAACTCTTTAAACATATTCCATATTCCCCGAAAAAGGTTTTATAGTTACATTGGTATAAAAACATTTATAAAAGTAGTGATGAAATTTTCATCATGTAGTAACAATACCGATCTCAGAGGTTTTCATGCAAAATGCATGAGTTTCTGAAAAGAGAGTTTTACAATTTCAAGTATTCATATATATTTAACTGTATCGACATTTTTATAAACATAATTTTCCCATTTGAAAATGTGACATGAAAGAAAATTCAGAATTTATATTATTTACGTAATTATATTTGTACTAATACTGTTTGGAGTATAAAAATTTGCGTATGGCTTTTTATGTAAGATTTTTATTAGACAAATTTATGGAATTAGTCTGTTTTCTATGCTTTACACCAGTAGTTCCCAAGGTGGAACATATGTCCCACAGGGGATAAAATTGTTTTGCAAGGGGGGGGGGGCACTATTCGAGATTTGTTACTAACCCATTCAAGTTAAGTTCTTCTTTTTTGGGAAAAGTAATGTTGAAGTCAAAAAATAAATGTAATATATGGAAATTTTTAAAATAAAAGGAAAAACTGAGTTTTTTATTTAAATTTCAAAAATGTTTACACAAAATTTCAAAAAAAAAAAAATGAGATTGATTACGAGGACATACTTTTAACGAACGGTGAACAGCATACAGTTTCCAGGGGCTACCCATTTGTAGAACAAATCCACGCCCTGTCGATGTGTTTTTGTTTTGCATATCATAAGAAAAAACAGGAAATGCTAGTCAAAGTGTAGTGAAACACTACAGTAATAGAGAGTGTCGGTAACTTCAAGCATCACTGTCGAGAATCAAAGACAGAATGAGAGTAAAAGAGAGAGGAAAGTCTATTTAAGTAAGTGGTCGAACAGGCAGCCAATGCGAATATAGGAGTGCGAGGCTTTAGTGTTACATGAGACATTTACAATTAAATTACTTTTATATATATTGATCTGTTTCGTAATTTTTCTGGTTGCTGTTGTGTTTTAGAACTATTTTTTGATTAATATTTATTTCTATTTGCTCTTTTTAACTTCCTCCATGTGAATATGTTTTAACACTAGAACGCCCGGAAATTTCACTCAAGTTTTATAAAAATATTTGATACCAGAATTTTTATTTAAATTAGTTTGACTGATTTATTTAACGTAGATCTGTGTGTTTTAAATTTAACTTATTTTATGAAAGAATTTCTGGTCCCAGGTGACATTTAAGCATATGATCGGAGTCGGATCGACTCCTTCCTGGCGTTCTAGTGTTAAAAAATAAGAATTATAAGTTACACTGTGAGGTGGAGTGTCAAGATTTTAGAGATGCTTAGGTTGGACGTGGGCATAAAATGGTTGGGAACAATTGCTTTAGGCTATACAGCCAAACCTTTATATCTCGAACTTGAAGGGAATTAAAAAAAAATCCAGATATAAAAAATTTGTGATAACGAGAGTCATTATATTTCCAGCATTTTAGTCTGCGTATTAACTGTGTTATAATTTTTTAAAAAGTGTATACAGTATTCTGGAGAGCATGCAGTTACTTCAAGAGCAGAAGAATAGTAAGATACAACTATTTATCGTGGCCATATCTGCTTTCATTTTTAGAAATTATATAATTTATTTTGCCTGTTTTTCTCTTTTTAATGTTCAATTACAGTTACTAGTGGTGATGTAGCTTTAAATGGTTTATGTGAAAGCGACTCTAGTCAACACATGTACAATGTTTGTTGCCAAATATGCTTCTTAATTGGTAATTTTCCGTTGAAGCAGTGTTATAATATAAAGTATGTGTAGAAACAATAAATATAAGCATAACTTAAGTTTTTAAAACATATAACTTTCAAAACACCTGTAACTCAAAAACAGATGAATGGAAATGATACCTACAGAAATCAAAAACATTTAACGGTATAAAAATCATTAAAATAATTTCCATATTTGTATCAATAATTAACTATAATATTATTTTTTATAACAGTTATCTTGCTCAATTTTATGAGAGTAAAATTATTAGCATAGTCTGTGTATATATATATCTAATTCTATTTTTATTTTTATTTTTATTTCTAGATTTTTTTTATGAATAATTCATTTTATAAAAAACAAGGTTGCTTCTTTATTGTTTTATAAAATAAATGAATATTTTTGCTAAAACTGAATAATTCATTCTTTTAATGTTAAAAAAAAAGATATCTGGAAACAATTCATCATTTATTAAGTTATACAAAAAAAGGACAGTTTACGTAATTCTTTACAAAATATATTCCACATTTCTACAAAAAGGCTTTAGTTACATAGTTATAGAAACATTCCTAACAGTTGAGAAGAAATATTTGCCTTCAAGTTGAACACCGCTCTCAGAGTCTTTCATACAAAATGCATGAGTTTTTGAAAATAGAGTTTTCTTATTTCAAGCATGCACATATATTTAATGTTATTAACTTATTTATAAACAAAACTTTCACAATTTGAAAATGCAATATGAAGGAAAATTTCGAATTTTTATTATTTACATGTTTATATTTGTATTAATACTGTTTGGAGCATGACATTTTACGTGTAGCTTTTTATGGCAGATTTTTAGTAGACAAATTGATGGAACTAGGGTATTTTCTATGCTTTAGGCCAGTGGTTCCCAATGTCACAGGGCGTGTAATTGTTTTTGAAAGGGTCTTTTCGAGATTTGTTACTAACTCCTTATATGTTAATTTTTGTACATTAAAAAAAGAATAGTTTTTTGGAAATACACTGCTCAAAAAAATTAGGGGAGCAAGCAAAAAAGTGAAGACAACAGTGCAAGACAGCCATGTATACGCATAAAATGGATAGTACACGTGTACAAATGCGCAATACAGGAAAAAAGATGCAAACAAATTTGTAAGAGAGCCTTTATTCTTTGAAAAGATGGAAATAACATGAAAAGATGGTTTAGGGCAACAATTTGGGTACATGTAAATGATAAAAAAATATATTGTTCAGAAAAGATGCAAGATTTTCAATATGGCGTGTGGTCTCCTCGAACAGCTAAGACTGCTGCACGCGTGTTTTCTATGGATGCGATGAGGTTATCGATAAGACTTTGGGGAATACTGTTCCACTGCTCAATAATTGCAATATCCGAGTCCCGAACAGTAAAAGGAGGCCTTGGTTTCGCAGCAATGCGTCGTCTAAGTATGTCCCAAACATGCTCGATCGGATTCAGGTCACGAGAGTATGCTGGTCATTCCATACGCTGTATTGTTTTAGCTTCAAGCATGTTTTCCAAAAGACGAATTGCATGAGGTCTGGCATTATCATGCATGAAAAAAAAAGAAATCACTAATTGCTGGAAGTTAAAATACGACATGATGTCTCGGTATCTCGTCTGTATTACTTCGGACCGTCAAAGTGCCATTCCGAATGATATGCAGGCCCGTACGTCCACCTATGCTGATTCTAGCCCATAGAATCAATCCACCTCGTCTGTAATGGGATCTTTCACGAACGAATGTGGGATTATTTTGAGTGCCTATTTCTCTCCATGCCAACACACATCAGATGTCACATTCAGACTGAATCGGAACTCGTCTGTAAACAAAATTTGACTCCAACAACGTTGCCTCCAAACTCGATGTTCAGTTGCCCACCTTCTTTGGGCCGCACAGTTGCTTGAGATCAACGGAATACAGACCATTTGCTTATATGCATAGAGACCACCCTGATGAAGTCTATTTTGGACTGTTTGGCTGGACAGCCTTTGTCCTGTGGCCAAGAACAACTGTGTTTGCAGCAGAGTAGCATTGCCCAATCCGTCTCGACGAGCTGTTAACAGGATATATCGGTCATCAGTTTCCGTCGTAGCACATGGTCGACATTGCCCTTGTCGATGTCTACCATTTCATGTGTCTTGGAATCGATTCCACAGCCTTGCATTGACACTTCTTGTGGCCCCCAACTGCGTTCGCTACACTTTGTTGTCTTTTCCCGGATTCAACTGTCCCGATAACACGCCAAGCCATGGATTCCGTTAAATCACATTGTTGTGACATTTGCTAGTCACTTTTCCTCAAAACACAAGCTGAGCAATTTAATTTCACAACTGAGACTGTGAAACAGGTGTTTTTGAAAAATCCGGATTCCTACACTTATCTACTTTTTGACGTCATAAACTTTAATTTGCGTGTGAAGTTTTTTTTTATCTGTTTTCTACTACGCTTTAAATTATGGATGCTTTATTTTACGTTACTTATCGGTGTAAATATTTGTGTAATTTTGTTAAAACCATGTGCTCCCCTAATTGTTTTGAGCAGTGTAGAATGTAGTGGACTAATAATAAATGCAATACAACCGAATTTTTAAGATAAAATGAAAAAATGATTTTTATTCAAATTTCAAAAAGATTTATACAAAGTTTCAAAATACAAGAATAATTGGAATAATGACATAAGCGTAAATGTTATATTTTTAATCAAATACTTTATATATAAATTTATCATTTTAGCCTGTGCCATTAAAACTGTGTTACTAGGTCTTTTTAAATATTGATTATTCCGTACAACATGCAGTTAGTTCAAGAGTAGAAGAGCAATAAGATACAATATTTTTTGCGACCATATCTGCTTTCATTTATGGAAGTAACCTAATATATTTTGCCCGGTTTTATCTTTTATAAAGTGGAATTACAGTCACTAAATGTGATGTAGCTTCCAATGGTTTATGTGCTCAGAAGACTCTAGTCAATCTATGTACGGTCATGGGGAAAAAAAAGTAAACACCCTCTACTAACTCTGCAACCAATTATAAAAGAAAAATAATTACGGGTACCAAACGATTGGAAATAATGTTTACTTTTAAATGATGTACATAAAATTTGCTTAGAGTCGATCTACAAATCAAAACCAGACCAACTTTTGTTTTTTTTTTTCCAAAGGCAACACCCAATTCTGACAGTATTTAAAATCTTCGGTTCAAACTATGCCTAGAAATGAAATTTCAAGCCATTTGGATGATACATTTTTTAATTGCAAATATTCAGAATTTAGAGAGTCAAATGTTAATTTAAATTTTCATATTTTTATTAATATTTTCTGAAATTGTAATCCTAATGTGATAATAGATTTTGTTTAATTTTAATACTAAAAGAGCATAAAAAACATTTAAAAAACAAAACATTAAACGTTTCGAACATATTCAAGGTTCCTCCTCAGTAATGTAAATAAACACAGAATCGTGAGAGATAGCATAATTCAACTTGTATTAATTGAGAGCATGTGCCAGAAAGAATTAAACACGTCGATGGATAATTGAGTGATGTTAAGATGGTATATTCTGGTGGGACGGAACTAGCTTCATTTAGTAGCTTTTTTCACTTTAAATGAAATAAATATTTTGACGAATAAATAAAAAATGAATATTACGAAATATTGAAAATATAATGGACCTCAGCAGGTGAATATGAAACGTCATATGAGTTTGAAAAAACGTATTGAAACATGATAAAAACCGAAAATGGAAATATTGGCATAGTTTAACATTTTGAGGTTTTCTGAATTTATTTTCGCCATTTTAAAATCTATTCCATATATATATGTGTGTGTATGCGTATATATTAGAATTTCCACAAAGGTTTAAGCCCCTAGAGCTAATTATTAGTGAAGAACTGAAATAAAGATTGTTTTACTGGGTTTCTTTTATTGTTTGTTTTATACTGTATGTTTAATTTTAAAATTGATTTTTCAAAACCAACATTCCTAAAATTCCGCGCAACGCCGAGTGCGTTAGCTTGTCAATAATAAATTATAATATACATTGTATATACAAATTATAATGTTAATTTTTATAACTGTTAACTTGCTCAATTTTCTGACACTAAAATTTATGGCTTCGTGTATAGATAAGTTTCTTTATCTTTTTATTTCTAGTTTTTCTTAATCACAATAATTCATTTTATAAGAAACAAAGTTATCGCTTTACAGTTTTTTAAAACGCAGTTTTGTATCTGCTAAACCTGAATAATTCATTCTTTTTACTGTTAAAAAAGTCATGTGCAAACAGTGTATCGTCGCAAATTTAGTTATATATGTATATACAAAACAAAGAAAGCTTGCAAAATTCTCTATAAAACATATTCCGTTCTTTTTTAAAAGTGTTTAGTTACATAGTTATAAAAACATTCCTAAAAGAAGGAAAGAAATATTTGCTTTCAAGTAGAATACCGTTCTGAAAGCCTTTCATACAAAATGTATGAGTCTCTGAAAGAGGACTTTACTTATTTCAAGCATGCATATATATTTAACTTTATTAACTTTCTTATAAACAGAACTTTCGCATTTGAAAATGCAATATGAAGGAAAATTCAGAGTTTTTATTATTTATTGTCTGAGCGAAGCGAAGGCTAATACTCACCGCAGTATTACTACGATGGATATTAACGCCATGTCCTACTAAAACAAAAGCCTAAAAAACCTTTCCTCAAGCATAACTCAGAAAATATTTGTTGGATTTCGTTTCTGATTGCATCAGAAGGTACCTATGAGGGTCGCCTACTGAATGCACCTACTATGAAAAATAAGTTCCAAACCGTTTAAAAATTATATAAAAAAAAACTGATAAGAAAAGCACAATTTATCTGCTTACGTCGCAGAAATTTGGTTTGCGTCACTTTCACCGGTGAATGTTTTCATAGACAACTGGTTTGAACACATGGAGCAAATAATAAAAAAAAAATGTGCACGCGGCAATATTGAAGTGTCATAAAACATTTTCCTTTTAAAAGAAAACAAGTTGGAAATTGCTCGTCAAACGTGGCAAATGAGGTGCGTTCGTACTATAACTAGTTTTATAATTATTTTTTGCACCCCATATTGTACTGAATGTATATTTTTTTGCGCTTCATAAGTGCATAGTCTGTAACATCAATAAAATGCACTTACAATAATTTTTTCCCCATTCCCCGTAATGTAACGGAAAACTTTTGACTGTCCCTGTAATTAAACTATGCATTCGATTTTCATAAAATTTGAAATGGCTCGACAACATTTTGCAGCAATTATGTATTTAAAATTTCAGACCATTCGGAAGGCTGTAAAATCATTAAAATGCATTTGCAATAATTTTTTCCCATTGGCCATAATGTAACGAAAAAATTTGGGTGTCCCTGTCATTAAACTATGCAAAACTTGCCGACATCCATTTGACCATTCTTTCATATTATGCATCATAGCCTTACATATTTTAGTTCCACTTTTTACCGCCAGAGGCGCCTACTTATCTCTGGCGCTATCGGCCCGATCCCCTCGACTAATATATCTACGGATAGTATATTAAACGGAATTTCGTTCGGATAGAGGTTTGTTTAGAATAGAGTGCGCCCCTGGTTGCGAAATTGGAACTAACAGTTTTTTCAAAAGGATAAAGTGTTCTGAAAGGAATATTAAACTAAACCCTCTGTGCGATCTGTGATTACACTTACCCACGTGTTTAAAATTCGATCCCTTAGGGGGCAACGGTGGGGGTGAGGTTCATTACTTATTGGTTTCGTTTGATTTTCTATTGAGAAATGAGCAATAGCTTCAACAATGAATATTTGTTGAAAAGGACTAATGACAAAGTTACCACGATATCGCCAAACTTTGGCCAACGTGGCGAAATATCGCCAAATTCGGCGACAAAAAAAGTTTCTATATATGAAGCCAACTAGGAGATAGCTGGCTATTTTGGCAAAATTCCCATTTAAATTCATTTATCTTCCATAATTGAGCTCACCGATTAAATTTAAACTCCGTGCATTTAAGTTTTTTTTCAAGACTTTTCTACTATTTAGTACATCTAAAAAACATATATATTTTCTAAATTTTTGAGAATTTTAATGAAAGCATGATTTAAAAAAAAAAAAAAAAAAAAAAAAAAAAAACGATTCTCATTTATATTAATATCTTCTTAGTCTTTAAAAATGAAATTGATACTTTTCCTGTATACGGGCCTTGGCGAGGTAGAAAAAATGGGTTTGTCGAGACACGTAAGCTTTTATGCATATTTCCGTGCAACTTATTATATTGTTTCATATACTCAAGCAATTTTTTAAATATTTATACAATTTATTTTGTGTTAACAAGCCATTTACCTATTTTCATATACAAACAAAAGTAAATTATATATAAAAGGCAATGATATTATATATATAAATAAAATGTTTATATTTATGGCACAGATACCATAAACGCACCGGGTTTGGCGTGATATTTTTTATGCCAATTTGGCGAAAACGTCGTTTTTGAATACGAGTTACCTATAGCGTGCTGTAATAGCACGTTATTTTTTATTTCAATATGAAAACAAAATATTTTCTATTATTTTTAAAAGGAAATAACGATCAAAAAATGATATAATTATAGAACAAAACAATTTATAATAGCGTTATATATGGTTATATCAGTGGTGGCTCGTGACTGGGATTTTGGAGGGCACTAAATCCATAGTTGCCAATTTTATTCTTCTCTTACCACTATTACTTTAAGAGAAATCTTTTGCATATTTGTTGACAGAATATTCGACCATTAAACAAGGTAATATTTTTCTTTAAAAAATAATGGTAAGATTAGAATAATACTATCCGCCATTCATTTAGTGGCCCAAAATATGACAGTCACGAGCCGCCACTGGTTATTATGTCAGGCAAAGTAACGTCACTTTAGAGCCAATTATGTACCTCGGTGCGCATATGACATCTGTACCATATTTACTTCTAAAAATAAGCATAAACGTTCATCAGGTTTGTTTTCATAGCTATTTATATCTTTTTGCAACAAATCTCACTTTTTGAGACCGAAACTGCACAAAGATTGAAAAAAACTAGAAAACGGGAAGTCTGTTTTATCAGAATTTAGTGTCACCCTCGATAAAAAAAAAAAAAAAAAATTAAATACGGATAGAACAAAACATATTTCACTTTCAAGACTTAAAACACACGTTTTTATTTTGTAGAGAATGACGTCATCCGCATCCGCTGAAGAATTCTTCATTTACGATCCGGTCTTAAACAATTTCTACAATAAAGTACGCATAGGACGTCACTATCGCTGAATAATACACAAATAAAAAAAAAGAGGTGTCGTCATTCAAGAAACCCTACGAAAAAAAATCGACTATCTGATGATTCTTATGTCCTCATTTGTTTGTAATATTAATATAGATACTTAAAATTAAATTTTGAAAAAGAAATCATTAGTTTATATTTTTTCAAAATTGCCCGTATTTTAATTACATTTTTTAAAGTTGTTAAGGAAGAAAGGCAACAAAAAGGTATAATTACTATTTTCCAACTATTCCCCCCCTACTTTCTACAGAAATGCAGTGCTTGAGTTGCCAAAATTAAACAAATGGCGGTAAAACTCCAAAAATCTAATATTTCAAAAATAAATTGAGATGCAGTTTTCAAACAAATTGCATTTAAAAGTACTTTTTCTCCCCAATACGACGGTATAAAAATTGAAAATGTGCGATGTTTAGAAGTTAAAAATCTTAAAATAGTAGAATAGAGAAGATTAAGTTGAAGTTTAATTGCAGAACAGTATTTGGTACTTCTTAGTTATCCCGTCGACCAAAATTCTATCGCCAAACTATAAGATTGAATGTCAATAATGGTTGATCGTAAATGTCGCATTCTAAGTAACTTATTACCAGGCATTTAAGGTACTCCGCTTTTATATGGACTTTGGCGCTTTTGTAAAAAGCACTCACTTCGAGGTTAAGAAAGTGAGATTTTTTGGCAAATGATATAAATGACTATGAAAATAAAACAGAATAAGTATTATACTGGTTTATATATCTATCTATATATATATATTTAAAAATGGATCTGCTAACACGTATTAGATAGGTTATTTGTGTTTTTATATAATGTAATGTATCGAAATGAAAATTTGACTATCTGTCTGTTTGTAATTCTATACAATTCCAAAGTTTGGAAGCCAAAATTGTGAAAAGATACGTACATGTGTATTAAAACACGGCCGAGGCAACTAAAGTAATCCGGAATCGAAATAATTTATAGTTAATTTTTAATTAATATAAAACCACCAATTTAACAGCAATTTCTTATCAAATTTAAACATTTTTCGTTATAGCAGTTATTAATTAACATTAATTTGGAATTATTAGGTATAGCAACTTTAAATATTTCATAATCCTGCATTTCCTCCACAAAACATGCAATGTAAATAGAAAAAAAAAAAAAAAAAAAAAAAAACTTAACTTATCTAGCATTAAATACACTGTGTAAATATTGAATAAAGCCCTGTAAGAAACAGTGAGTAGGTTGCCCGAAAGTACTTGTTAAGGTACTCTCCTTCTCTGAGCTTTTCTCTCTCCCGCCAAGGCCAATAGCAGAGGAGAATGCCGTGAAAAAAAAAATCCGATTCATTTTCTAGACATTTTATCATAAGGTCATATTCTCAATTGTCATTAGTCGATTTTTTTATATATTAACTTATTCTGGTGAAATTTCATAATCGGGTTCATATTGGAGTATTTTAGCTTGCATGATTTGCTAAAAAAATATGTATGGATTTGTAAATTACTTCAAATGATACTTTGACAGCTCAAAGGTTATGCGGACGATATATTCAGATCTTGTGTCATACTCTATATTGCAATCATCTTTTATTTAGTACATGTTAAATACAGCTCAACTTGTGGAGAATATGTTTGAAAACAAAACAATTCAGCGTATGTAGGTGCCAGCATACACTCATAATTTAAATAGGATCGAGCATATCTTAAACACACTCTAACGACACATTGCATGCCACTGTTGACGTGTTCGGTACTTTGATACTATATCAGATTTTGAAGAGCGAATTCCTTAACTCTTATCGACAACCTCATTACATCCGTGGAAAACAGATATTGCACAATATTGATTATTCCGAGGGAGCACATACCATATAAAGTACAGTCCATTCTTTTTATACATCATATATTTGTCATTTAAAGTTACTCAAATTGGTGATCAGCGTCTGATTATGCTCTTGACGTCATTTTATACAGTTAAAATTCCGGTATAAGACAATTTAGTATTTCATTTTGTATTTTACTTTTAATATATTGCGTACTTTCAATTTTATATCCATACATGGCTGTCATGCGTGGTTTGCTTTCCCCTTTTTTTTAAACAGTGTATACGAATTTGTGTATAAAATTTTGTAATTCTACGATTCGTTTATTTTCATCGTGTCAATTTATTGCAGTATATGCACAATTAAAGATAGCATCTCATTTTCTTTGCTTCCACATGTTATTATTATATCTATGTTCTCAGCAATATCGCTCAGACTAATCCCTCTGAGGGAAGTCCTAGTGTTTATTATTATTATTATATATAGTTATGTTATATTTATTATTATTAGTTATATATGTGGTAGGGATGAGATTTCCGCGATTTTGCACACCGGTATATTCTTAGAGAAACAGTTGTTCTGTAAATCACAACAGTGTTCCGATTAAATGAAATATCATTTTCTCTAACAAAATACTGGAGTGCAAAAACGCGGAAATCTCATCCCTGAATATGTAGAAATAATGTTTGGAGTCTGACATTTTGCGTTTGGATTTTTATAGCATTTTTTAAAGGGGTTTCAGTACTCTTAAAGCTTCAAAATTTTCGACATTTAATTTTTTTTTAGGTGTTAAACTCCTATCTTTTCTGAACATTTTGATATAATAGTTTCCTTTAAATTCCCATTAGAACTTAGAGTTATGTCCGCTCGATAGCTGTAGCAGCGTTTCCGAAAATATGAAGTCATTTTTCTTCAAATGACGTTTTTGGACATAACGCGCACGGTATCTCAAAAACTTTTGAATATTTTTTCATGAAATTTTCAAAACATATGGTTCATGCTAGTCTGTATAAACAAAACCTATTTTTTTTTTTTTTTATTGTCCAAAAAAATATTTTTTCAGGTGATTATACTGTTGAAATTTTCAAAATTTTGTATCAGCTAAATACAACTTTGTATTAAAAATATAAAAATGCGTTAAATAGAAATTTATTAATTTCAGGGTATTTATTATATGAATTATAAAAAGGCACAAAAATTTTCATTCTAGTTTTAAAATTGACTTTGTAATCCTATGCGTAAGCTGTTATACCAAATTTTTTGCTCGACAAATGTCTGACATTTTGGAACCACCTATAAATCCTAATTCTGTATCTTGCAATTTTTTAAATACGTGAAATGAAAGAACATACTTGTATCTTTCAAACCAATCAAAATTGTGTTTTAAAATCATATACATTTTAAAATATTAAATGTTGAAAATGTTTTTTTTTTCTTTTCCTTTTCAATTTTAAGATTTCTTAGACCCTTTAATAACGGATTCTCCAATAAACCAATTCTCCAAACTAGATTATTTTCTAAATAGCATATAATGCTATAGGCTATAATGCAAACTATATGTATCTCAAACTTGAAAGCAATTAAAAATAATTCCAGATATACAAATTTCGGGATAACGAAAATCATATAATTCTTAGCATTTTTGTCTGTGTTTTAATAATGTTATCCGTATTCTGGAGAGCATGCAATTATTTCAAGAACAAAAGAATAAAGATACATTATACTTTTCGTGGCCAAATCTGATATCATTTATGAAAAACTAGGGGACTCTGCTCTCTGCGACCTACGCTCGCCAACTCATGTTCAGGCTCTAAAAACACGCTAATTTAATCGGCTTTAAAAAAATTACGGAAGATTTAGTTATAAATAAAAAAAACAAAAAAAAAACAGTGGCAATCTCCCTGTAACCGGATTTCCTTGTAACCGGATTCATTTCCCTTTTACTAAGAGATTTTAAGGCCTAATCATTTTCTGTTAACGGCTGTTTTCGTGTTTGATTAAATAAAATTAGTTAAATTAGTCAGCTTATATAAACTACATTTTGTGAAGCGACTCTTTGCCTCCCAGTATTTTTTAACAACACTATAAAAAAATTGTTTTAATTAAGACATTTTAAATGTGTCGTTTTAAATCGGACCTAATCTTCAGCAAAGTTTTCTTTCTCTTTTTAATATTCACGAGAAAATACTTTTGTTGTTAGAAAAGAAATATAATTTGTCCTGTCTTAGAATTGGAAACAATTGTTAAAAAGATCACTTCGAAATATGAAATAAATGTGTAAATATATTTTTAAATTTAAGCTGTTTGTCAATGCTATTATTTGGCCATTTTAAATAGGATGTAATTTTCTCTACTTAATACTCTTAACACATATTAATGAATTTATTATTTAAAAATTTTCTTTCTTTTTTAAAATTCAGATGTAAAAAATGAAGGGAAAGATCAACTTGAAAACACCTTATTTGAGGAAGAAACTAAAATATGAGTCATCTTCAATGAGTCAATGAGTAAATTGTTCCTCTTATGGATTCTGATTGCAGTATTGGATTGGAATTTGATGACTCTGAATGTGCTGAGTGTCTGGAGTCTTATCAAGAAACAAAGTCTAAAGCGATCAAGATTCAGTGCATCAAATTCAATCGATAGCTGCATAGAAAAGGCTCATTTTACTTTTACAACTAGAACTGGGGTGTGATTGTGGGCAAATGGAAATACAAAATCGAAGAATGAGAAGAAAGGCCAAAAATAAATAGACTAGGGCCTAAATAGATTAGAACTAATACTTACAATATGTGCAAACTGTAATGTTCGCCTGGATGTAAACCAGTGATTTATATCTTTTTTCTAATTATGCTCTCTATTGTTTCCAGTAATTATGCTATTCATTCATGTAAATTCAAATGTTTTTCTATTCATTTCCATTTTTTGTCTTAAGTTTTATTTTTTGAGTTTACACTTTTTCATTTTCGTTAAATTTTTCACAATTTAGTGATATATATAATTTTTGTAAATTTACTGTCATTTTTTTTAAAGTAGTTTCAGAAAATAAAAATGGGATTTGCTTTAAAAAAAATAAACAACCTAGCTTTTTTCTCAATGCGGCATATGTCCCACACACCATGCGGCATCTTACCCAGCACATAAAAAATTATGTTAAAAAATGACATTTGGGAAAATAATTGAGCCTACTGTGTTAAGGGGGTTTTAACTTCTTTAACAGAGAAGTTAGATTATAAAGGGTTTGATTAATGATTTCTGGTACTTAGTTTGTTGCTTTTTTGCTTTATAGTACATTTTACAAGAAGAAAAGTAAAACTGCGGCACCTGTCCCCACTTTATCCTATACTTTGCATTCTCTGAAATTTTCAGCTCAGTCGCGTCATTCCTTTATGCTGTTGCAATTTTCACAAACGTGAGTCTATATATAAATGTAGATAGTACACAAAATATTTTAGTTTTAAGATTTAAAATACATGCTTTTATTTTAAATAAAATCACATCATTTGCATCCGCTAAATAATTTGACATTTACGATCCAATCTTAAACAACATCTATAGAAAAGTATAGATATGACGTCACTATCGCGGAATAAAGCACAAACCCAGCGAAAAGGGATGTCATCATTCAAGAAACTCGACAAAAAAAACGAGTATCTAATGATTCATAAGCTTTCAATTGTTTGTAACATTAATATGATACTGGAAATTATATACAGTTTATAACAGCTCCATGTTTTATCAAAAATCATTGATTTACATATTTTTCAAAATTTGGAAAAGGTTCTTATACGCGGATTAATAAAATTACATTCTTTCAGATTTTTGATAGGAATTAAGTAAATGACGACATTCTTGCCATAGCACGTATTTTAATTATATTTTTTCAATTTTTATGAAAAAATGGCAAGAAAAGGATACAGTAATCTATTATTGTTTCTTTACTGTCTACAGCAATACAGTACTTCAGTTGCCAACATTACAGAAATGACTTAAAAACTACAAAAAAAAAATTAATATCTCAAAAATAAATTGAGATGCACTTTTCAAACAAAATGCCTTTAAAAGAACTTTTTTTTCTTTGTACGACGGTGTAAAATTTGAAAATGTGCGATTTTTAGAAGTTAAAAAATGCAGTAGAGATAAAAAAATTGTCGTTTGTAGGAAAATTATTGAAGCTGTTGTTTAGAATCCGCAAAATATTTAAACAAATAAATGGGCAATACTTCTCGTTTAATAGTACAAAATTTAATGCATGCATTTTATATTAAAGTGGATCCGAATATAAAATGAAATTAGTTTTGAATTATATGAACAAAATATTTGTATTTTAAATAACATGAGTGTCATGTGATCAAGAGAATGTTAGGAAATGTATCGTCTGCGCTCGATAAACGTCAGAATGACATACAATGATTATTTAATTTATAATTAAATTCTATACATATTCTAAACATTAATAAACGTTATATTCTCATCGGAAATACACCCATTTATATCATTTTTTAAATTTTAGCACATCAGGAATTGAGTAAAAAATGAGACGACATAATTCTATCTTTACATATACTAACTAATTTTTATGTGTTTGCGCTTGCGAAGTTGTTTCATAGATATAACAATTAATAGATTACCCGCAAAGGAGAAAACAATTAGCCTACTTGCTGTAGTTCAAATCCGTGGCGTGCGACTTGGCTTTTACTCTTACGGGTACCTCTCCCGTTTAAGATTTGTATCTTGCTTTGTCTTACATTATTAATGTATTTTCTCTAACCGTCTCGTATGGACAGGTTACGACACTCGATCAAATTGTTATTGATATATTACATTCACCGTGTAATCTCTTATTTTTTAATTTAATATGTTTTCGCTACTTATTTCTGGTTTGTATTTTGACGTTTCAATACAAAAAATAATTTGTAAAAAATTACGTTGATTGCTTAGTTTTATGTATGCACACAGGATTTGTTATCAGAAATACTCTTTCTCATTTTACTCTAAGGATATTTTGGCGAGCTTGATTGTTGTCTAATTAAGTATATTCTTGTTTTAACTCGTATACAATCGCAACCCGAAAAAATATTTCGTGATTAATAATGATTTATCACGCAATTATTTTGCGGCGGGCTAAATGAAAATGCCGTAAAATTAGTTATTAATTTCTAATTATGTTTTAAAAAATATAAAATATTACATAGTCATCGAAAACTCGTCCGTAAACGTAATTTTTAAAAGTATAGCCGATGAAGAAGTGAGTTAAAGATCGATTGCAAAATCCCATCTTTACACAGTGAAATAAAAGAGTGTAAAAAATAAATACAATAGAATCACCAATCGCTCAACTGGAATTTTAAATTAATTTTTTTTTAAACTCTTCTGTGCCTGCATTTGCGTCCTAAAAGTAGCAGTCATGTCGAATTTCAAATTTTTATCCTTAACAATTCCGCAAAAAGCGTAATTTAGAACGATTTAAAGCGCTTTTCATGAATTTCACTGTCGATACACTGTTTTGTGCGGCTATTTACGTCTTAAAAGTGCCATGTACACTTTTCAGGTTCTACTCCTAAAAATTTCATAAAAATCGTAATTTAGAACGTTTTTCGCTCATTTCACCCTTTCCAATTCCAATTATTTTTATAAACTGCTCTTAGAGCATTTACATCTTATAAGTAACTACTATGGCGCATTTCAAGCTTCTAGCCGCTTTCAGTATCACAATTAGGTAGCTTTCATTACAAAAAGCTACCTATTGCAGCCGTTCGGAGGAAAGCGATTTCAAAAAATTTTGGTATATTTTCATCGATCATGAACCCCAGACACCGAAACCACCCTCCGTTCAAAAGTTGATATATATATATATATATATATATATATACGGATATATATATATATATATATATATATATATATATATATATCCGTATATAAATATATATATCTGACCTTTGTCACACTGTAACTCTCGAATTTATGAACCGATTTGGATGTAATTCGGTATGTACATAGTACATACCAATGTCTCGACCGAGTTCGTTGGCCAGCTTCATCCAACATTTTGTTTCAAAATGGTGGCCATTTAAATTTTTTAAAAAAATTTTTAGTTTGAAATGTGGTACCACAAAATGGAAAATGAAAAAATATTTTTTTCTTATGTATTTGACCTTTATACAAAGATTCCGGAGCAGTTTTTGTTTCGTCTATATCTTAAAAAATGGCTGAGTTATAGCATTTTGAATTTCTAGCGTGGCTGACATTTTGAAACGTCCTGATATTTGTCACGTGATAATAGGCGGATTTATGAACCGATTTGGATGTACCTTGTTGTGTACATAGTACATACAAATATCTCGACCGAGTTCGTTGGATAGCTTCATCCGCCATCTTGTTTCAAAATGGCGGCCATTTAAAAAAAATTTTAAAAATTTAAAATGAGTTACCAAAAAATTGGAAAATGAAAAATATTTTTTTCGTATGTGTTTGACCGTAATACAAAGATTCCGGAGCAGTTTTTGTTTCGTCTATATCTAAAAAAATGGCTGAGTTATAGCATTATGAATTTCTATTGTGGCTGACATTTTAAAACGACCTGATTTTTGTCACGCGATAACAGGCGTATTTATGAACCAATTTTGATGTTACTTGGTCTGTACATAGTACATACCAATGTCTCAACCGAGTTCGTTGTTCAGCTTCATTCACCATCTTGTTTCAAAAGGGTTGTCATTTAAAAAAAAATTTAAATTTAAATTTAAAATGAGGTATTAAAAAATTGGAAAATAAAAAAGATTTCTTTATGTGTTTGGCCTTGATACAAATATTCTGGAGCAGATTTTGTTTCGTCTATATCTTAAAAAATAGCTGAGTTATAGCATTTAGAATTTCTAGCGTGGCTGACATTTTAAAACGTCCTGATATTTGTCACGTGATAATAGGCGTATTTATGAACCGATTTGGATGTACCTTGTTGTGTACATAGTACATACAAATATTTCGACCGAGTCCATTGGCCAGCTTCATCCGCCATCTTGTTTCAAAATGGCGGCCATTTAAAAAAATTAAAAAAATTTAAAATGAGATACCAAAAAATTGGAAAATGAAAAAGATTTTTTTCGTATGTGTTTGACCGTAATACAAAGATTCCGGAGCAGTTTTTGTTTCGTCTATATCTAAAAAAATGGCTGAGTTATAGCATTATGAATTTCTATTGTGGCTGACATTTTAAAACAACCTGATTTTTGTCACGCGATAACAGGCTTATTTATGAACCGATTTTGATGTTACTTGGTCTGTACATAGTACATACCAATGTCTCGACCGAGTTCGTTGGCCAGCTTTATTCGCCATCTTGTTTCAAAAGTGTTGTCATTTAAAAAAAAATTTTAATTTAAATTTAAAATGAGGTATTAAAAAATCGGAAAATGAAAAAGATTTTTTATGTGTTTGGTCTTGATAAAAAGATTCCGGAGCAATTTTATTTCTGAAAATTTGCTCTTTTGTTTATATCTTAAAAAATGGCTGAATTATAGCACTTTGAATTTCTAGTATGGCTAAAATTTTGAAAAAATCTTGTATTTGTCACGCGATAACACACGTATTCGCCTATTTTCATGCAAGAAGGCATGTGGATAGTATTCATCTCGACCAAGTACGCTGGCCAGCTTCATCCGCCATCTTGTTTCAAAATGGCGGCCATTAAATTAAAAAAATTATATTTAAAGTGAGGTGCAAAAAAAAAAAAAAAAATAGAAATTGAAAAAGGTTTCTTTCTTAAGTATTTGGCCTTGATATAAGAATTCAGGAGCATTTTTTGTTTGTCTTTATCTTAAAAAATGGCTCATATATTGCAGTTTCAATTTCTAAAGTGGATGTCATTTTGAAAAATCTGAGTTTTTGCCTGCGATAGCAATCGTATAAATCAACCGATTCCGATGTGAGTGAACATGTGCACAGCAATTACTAAGGTCTCGACCAATTTCACTGGTTAGCCTCATCCACCATGTTGTCTTAAAATGGCAGGCACTTTAAGAAATCGCCGAATTTGGCAGCCAAATATAAGTTACTTTAAATAAAAGCAGCTTGGATAAAGCTGACTAATTTCGCGAAATTCTCATCCATAATGATTTAGTATTGATAAAAATTATTATTGAATCTCCTATATTCAGTTTTTACTAATTTGAGCTTCGTGTGTTTGAATAATATAGGTTGGCTTTTTTTTAAATAAAGAATTTGAAAGCTACCTCTTCCTCCCGGCACTGGCCGGAAGGACTTTTTTAAAGTTTTCTCGCTCCTAAACTTCCTTGGAGGTAGTGGCACCGATTAATATATATTTTGGCTCCTGACCAAAATCTAGTGGCCACATTGTGAAACAAACTCATAAAACAATAGTGTTTATATGGAAAAAACTTAATAGTTTAATTAATAGATACACATGTATAACAAAACAGAGACTAATTACAACAAATGTGTATATTTAATTTAATCTTAAAATTCTTGGAAACTTTGGTATTAAAAAAGTATAATATAAATCTGGAAAAATCAGAAGACAAAGTTGGACAATATACAATTGAATAACAAAACATGTATAAGCTAAGCAGTCATGATAATGGGAAATATTAGGAAAACTTTATTTTGATTTTGTCATATAAAAGTATGCATGTAAATAAAGTGTAAAAATCTCGCACTTGCAGCGAACATTTACAGAGCAAGAATATACATTGCGTTAAGTATTTTTTCATGCGAGTTTCTTTCTTTTTTTCTTCTTCAGACTTCGGAATCCTCTGTCCTCGCGACTCCATGATCCTAAGCTTTTAAATAATCTCCATTGCATCTGGAACTTTAGACAGTCTCGTGAGACGATCTGCAGTGAAGGAGTATTTATTTCAACTCTGGATTTCGGACGAAACCTTCGAAGAAATGCTTGCTTTCGCTGGTGTCCAAAGGCGGAGATTTACCATTAGCGCGCTCATGTGCCGAGCTTCGAAGCTGCTAAACTTTGTAGTGGAGCGGACATGCCCAGAATTATATTCAAACATAATGTTCGGCAAGAAAGCAGTACATCACAGGGGCAGCGTTTACGACAGTAACTGAGATCACAAAAATCCCCTGACTTTTTATCAAGGCCATACTTGATCTCAGCCAGTGAAATGAGCAGGTGCTTTTCTATTTGCAAAAGAAATATATATATATATATATAAATTCCGCGACGGGGATTGGGACACTGGAAATGGACTAAACGACTAAGACACTTGTGCCACGTGTCGACTGGCGACCGTAAATCTGCACCTATAATCAAACACGAAAGCACCCATTGGATCTGTTAACTCTAGAACGCCCGGAAATTTTACTCAAGTTTCATAAAAATATTTTTCACCAGAATTTTTATTTAAAATTATTTGACTGATTTATTTAAGGTAAATCTGCGTTTTTAAAATATAACTTATTTTGTGAAAGAATTTCTGGTTACAATTGACATTTAATCATATGGTCGGAGTCGAATCGATTCCTTCCGGGCGTTCTAGAGTTAACAGCAGCTGATTCGTCGTAAAAATTACCCAATCAAAGGGAAAAGAATGGACACCCATTTACAGGAAGATCGTCACTGGTTTTTTAATTACTAATTCAATCTTCGGTAATATTTCTAAAGCCGATCAAATTAACGTGTTTTTAGAGTCTGCTGTGTCTGAACGGTTGTTGCGGAGCGTAGCTCGTAAGAGGCAGAGGCCTTAGTATTTCAAGCATACGTGAAATATAAGATTAAAGTGTAAACGGATGAAAAGAGGAAAATGGGCAAATATTTCTAAAGTTTCTGCCCTATAGTTTTTAGAGATGTGAAATACAGATAATTTTGTTTAACAGATTTCATCGTTTCACACTTGCACAGGTAACAGGCGACAACAACCCGTTATTTCTGTAACATATAACTAATCGCGACGTATCATGTCAACGGATGTTTTAATTAGAAGATATTTAAACAAAATATTTGAAATAATTTTGGGGCGTAAGTATAGAATCTGTTTTCTATTGTAATGAATCCACACCATGAAATTAGTATGTGGTTAAAAACTTAATTTTTACGAGACAAAAATTTACCTCGTTATGATGCTTTGGATTTCATGCATTTTCAGTTTTTTCTGGAGCTAAATCCCGTTTTTCCATTTACTGTGACTGAAACGTTGAAAATTCACAAAATTCAAAGTATCATATCTCAGTAAGTTTTGGTCATAGAAGAATCCTTTTTTACTGTTTTACTAGTAAGGACATGGAGGAACTTTTTCAAAATACAATTTAAGGGACCCAGGCATCGTCTAAACTTGTAATTTCTTAACTATTTAAAAATTAATTATTTCAACATAAATCGATTTTTATATGATGTAGAATAAAATTGAAAAGATTTTTGCAATTGGAACTACACTTCTATAACAGAGGGTTATTAGCTGTTGATAAACGGTAATAAGAGATACTCTGTATAAAAATTAACATATTTCATTAAAAAAGAGAAATTTGATACCGTGACTTCATTGCAGCCATATTAATCAACACATATTTAAAGCGAATCCCACAAGAACACGAAAATATTATTTATACACTTTTAATCAAATTCAATTCATGGAAACAAATTTCTTACGCAAAAATATGCCTTTAAAATTAATTGCAATTGTATTAAAATTACGAAAGTCCTTCACAAATTGTACGATGCTATTTTCTTTCTTTGTTTTCTTTTTTAGCCCCCGGTATGCTATTTCTTTCTCCCAGCTAATAGAGTGTTGTTTGCAAAAAATAACGTTACTTTGTATAAGCCAGCCGTAAAACAAAGCACAGGTATCATTGTACGATTAAATACTCTACTGCAATTTTTATACTTCTAAGCATCGCACATTTTCAATCTTTACACCGTCGTATTGGGTAAAAAAGGTACTTTTAAATGCAATCTGTTTGAAAACTGCATCTCCATTTATTTTTGAGATATTAATTTTTTTGTAGTTTTTAGCACCGTATGTTTAATTATGGCAACTCAAATAATCGATTTCTGTAGAGAGTAAAAAAAAAAGTTTGAAAATGGTAATTATATCTTTTTGTTGCCATTTTCCTATAAAAACGGAAAAAAATGTACTTAAAATGCGTGCTATTTTGAAAAAATATAAATGAATGATTTATGATAAAACATAAAGCTATTATAAACTATATTTAATTCTAAGTATCTATATTAATATTACAAACAAATGAAGGCATATAAATCATTATATAGCCATTTTTTGTCAAGTTTCTTGAATGACTATATCTCTTTTTTAGGATTTGTGTATTATTGAGCGATAGTGACGTCCTATGCATACTTTACTATATATGTTGTTTAAGACTAGATCGTAAATGAGGAATTATTCCTCCGGATGCAAATGACGTCATTTCATATGAAATAAAAGCATGTATTTTAAGTTTTAAAGCTGAAATATGTTTTGTACTACAGTAGAGTTCCGATTATCCGAGTCCCGCTTAACAGAGTTATTTTCCTCTGATGGACTGGTGGTTTCCATTATTATGTAACGCAAAAATTATGGCCATTTCCCCCCCCCCCCCATTCTGACCAGAAAATCAAAGTGCGGACTTTTTACGGCTGCTCTGTCATCTTCACCTAATACTTCATTTATAATAGCTGTTGCATAATAATGGAAACCACCAGTCCATCAGAAGAAAATTATCCCTTTCAAAGGTATAAGTTAGATTGAAAAAAATCTATGAACTAGTTGGTTGATTTTTAACGGCCAATTATCTGCTCGAGGGATATAGGCCCAGAGGGGGGGATACCCTTCGTGGGGGTCTTTCTAAGGGAACCTAACCCGTATTCACTCTATGAACTAATTAATGAATTAAGTGAAAATTTATATTTCATCACTTTGGTTGGTGACGATTTGTGTAAATCCAGTTTATACGAATTTTTTGCTTATCTGAGGTGATCTTGGTCCATATTAACTCGGATAATTGGGACTCTACTGTATCTATATTTATATACATACATATATATGTATTTTCATCGGGAGCGACACTTAATTCTGAAAAACAGAATTCGTGTTTTCCATTATGTTTATTTAAGTCATAAAATCTCGCTAACACATATGTAATATTTTGCACATACATTATATCAGGACTATCTAACCTGGAGCCTACTATTTTCGAATAGTAATCCCTGCCTTATTTAATTTATGAAAGATACATCTGCATGATATATTGCATAAAATTATTATACGTCAAAAAATGTTATAGAGAATAAATGATAATTATTTGGAGTATTTTAACTGATTTTTAAATGATAATTATTTTTGGAGATAATTTTTGGAGTATTTTAACAAAGAGAGAGCATATGTGTATTCCTATTGTGTTCCATAAAAATTCATACCCATCACTTTAGTTTTATTAAGTTTCTCTGAGTTTGACTTTGTTCGAAAAAAAAATAATATAAGATTAGATTACGCGCAATTGCTCCATCGTAGAATGTTAAAGATTATATAAATACGTAAAAATAGTGAGTAACTTTCTACCGAGAATTAGGTCAGAATACTAAATATATTTTTATAAAAAATATTTAAAAAATAACAGACCCACGGAGATATTCTTTTTTTTTCAGTAAAATAAATTCACAGAAATAAAAAATCTTTCCAGCACTCTTTTTCTAAAAACTCAATAATGACAAAGTAAAAATTAAAATAAATAAATAATAATAACCCCCTCTCCCTCCACCCCAAATAAAAATATAGTATCAGAAACCATCTCCCTCCAATTTAAATACAGTAAAACCCGGATATAACGCTCTTCCGGGGGACAGGGAAACGCGGGAAAGCGTTAAATGCGGGAGAAGGTTTACGGCATTTTAAAATTGAGAGTATTAGATTATCTGTTTTAAATAATGCGGGGAATTATTTTTGTGTATTATTTAAAATAGAAACTCCACCGCATAGGTACAAAAACTTTTCCTTCATTTACAATATCACAAATTTACATAGTGTTTACAAAGTGTATTGTTATTTAAAATCAGAATAAGTAAAGGAATTGTTAGCATTAAAACAAAAGCTACAAAATATATTTAACATTTCTAATAGGAACCTTTACAACCTTTATCCTTATATTAAAGATAAAATTAAATTATGAAAGAAATTAATAATAATTTTTTTTTTTTAAGTAACATTTGTATTCTTGAGCACCACTATGAGGACTATAAACTTTCACTTACTGTTTATTCTGTTTTAGAGAAAATCTCTTCGAGTTTCGTCTGACGGGTGGACGAATGACCACATAAAAGAGCGTTTTCTGCTTTGTTTATATGCCTTACAGCAACTTCATCAGGGTCTTCTTCTTCTGCGGCATCCTGTACAGTGGCCCCTATAATGTCGCCAATGCTCCTAACGTTGTTTGTGATAACGTCTTTATCAATGTTAAGATAGTTCTGAAGGCTGGTGCGTTTTGTGAAGGGCTGATGCTCGCAAACAGCTTGCAGTTTTTGTCTCTATAGGATCCGACCCCTCTTCAGCCGCATCCATATCATCGTCGGCGTCCGTTTATGAACTCTGCCTTTTTAAAGCATTTTTGAATTATTTTATGTTCGATTGCATCCCAAGCAGCGCTAAGGTAGTTCATGGCGTCGAGGAGAGTTACAGACGATCGACTACATTTAAATTCCATTTCCTGTAGAAATCGTTTCACTATACGTTTGCGATAATGTTGTTTTAAAACATTTATGATCCCTTGATCCATCGGTTGAAGTACGCTTGTGGTGTTTGCAGGTAAATATTCCAGAGAGACGTTTGAAATATCTGATATTTCTTGGGGATGCACTGCGCAATTGTCTTCGAATAGTATGACATGCCTATTTTGCTTCCGCATCTCGACATCGAAATCAGAAACATAAGGTATCCGAGCACCTTTAAAACGTAATTTTTTCATTTTTGCAATAATATTAAAATTGAATCGTTTATTTATCGAAATCTTCTTGAATTATGTCTGTATCTAAAATAGAACCTAAGTTACAGCCGTTTAAATTTACAGCTATTAAAGCTTTTGAATTGTGTTTAAAAGATATATTTTTAGCTTTTTCTCAAAACGAGGTTTTTCAGATTTTTTACTATAAGCAAAACATCCTAAAACGAAAAGTTATGCATGAAATGCCGCGAAATTTTCTGTACTTCTCTTACAAATGTCTTTTGAGAAAATAGACTACACTCATGATAATATATTAAATAGTTTTATATTTACACTGATATAAATGACAAACTTGAGACAAATTTTGCGAATTTTTCATTACATTAGTACTTTAACTGCCATATCATCTGAGATAGAGATGTGATTATAATGTTTGTAGTCTAAGTTCTAGATAAAGTTATCCTGTTTATTATGCAATTTACAAAACGTCAATGCATTGTTTCATTTTTGAGTTATCACGTTTTGCGGAAATATCAATTTTTGACATAATTTTGACTATTTTTCTCTTTATAAAATTATTTCTGTGTAATTTTTATGTTTTTTTCTAAGTTTTAAAGTAAATGTCATTAGAAAAAATGGATAACAAGAGAAAAATTCAAAAATATAAAAAAATCACTTCCGAAGGTGTGCGGATACCGAACTGGGGACCCGTCATCCAAGCCTAACGTTGATGTGCATAGTCACAGGGCAGTCGTTTGATGTCTTAAAACACCGATGTTTGGCCGATTTTCCAATCCCCAAAGGCTTGCGTTTGTCGCTCCCATCGGCGTTGGAACAAACAAGCACAGTCACACGTGATTTACTGAGCTTTATTCCATGGCACTGCTCATCTTTTAACATTAAGGATTTATCAGGCATCGTTTTAAAAAATAAGCTAAATTCGTCGGCGTTATAAATATCAGAACTGGCATAGTTTTCGATAAGACTTGGAAGACTATTCTTTTTCAAAATTTCTGCATTTTCTATGTTCACGGCAGCGGATTCTCTGCAAATCTTCTTGTACACAATGCCGTGGCGTGTTCGAAATCGGTGAAACCACCCATTAGATGGAGTAAAATCTTCAATTCTTAGCTTTTGGGTTACTTCTGCAGCTTTTTCTTTAATTATGGATCCGCTGATAGGCATGTTGCAGTGTCTTGACTCAAGAAACCACTCGTACGTAACTTTTTATAAATCTTCATATTTTCCTCTTTTCACTCTCTTTTTCTTTGAGCCACCAATCGCAGCATTCTTTTCAATATCTTTTCTGTTTTGAAGAAGAGTCCTAAGAGACGACAGCGTGATATTCATAGAAACGCAAAATATTTCTGGCTCAGAGTAAGTGATTTTTTGTCATAATATTTTAGAATTTCTAATTTTTTCGAAAGTGTCAACGTCTTTTTTTTCATACTCTTATCTTCCATGTTGCACCTAATTGGGGTCGGCAGCGATGCTAATTGCTTATGTGTAAATGAAGAAAGCGAAAACAGTTTGTGTGAAGTAAGAGACAGGCAAGGTGCTGCTGAGATGGACGGCATAAATTCTTTTATTCTCTGATCCGATGTGCAAAAACCCGCCGCGCCGGCTGATTTTTATTTTTTTTACATACTCTCTCTCTCTGTGTACGGGCGAGAAAATGAGAACTCCGGATGTAAACCAAAACAATAAAAAGGACCAATAAAAAGCGTGTTAAATCGGAGAAATCGTTAAAAGCGAGGAATTTTTACATTGTTCTTATGGGTATGGTTCAAGGGATCGGGACAAATGAGCGTAAAAGACGAAAAAGCGTTTTAAGCGGTGAGCGTTATATCCGAGTTTTACTGTATTTAAATTCAAAGAAACCACCATCTGCAAATGAGTGTAAAAGACGGGAAAGCGTTTTAAGCGGTGAACGTTATATCCGAGTTTTACTGTATTTAAATTCAAAGAAACCACCATCTGCGAAGCCAACGCCGCGAAATTAAAAGTTCCCTTTATACTTCACAACCATCGTCTGCTCATATCCGTTACCAGAAAATTTATTTTTCCTTTCCATTTCAAAAAACTCGAGAACGTCTTTTTCCTTTTCATTCCAAAATACTTTATCGTCTCAAATTATTCCACAATAACTATATATTTAACTATATACTATATAACACTATTTATCTTCGCAACAAATTTCAGTTATTTTATCTTTATGAAGACCTGGAGTATTAAAAAGATCTTTGCTTCCTAGCGATAAAATAACTGTCAAATCATAAACGATTGACAGAAATTTTAAAAGATAATGAAAAATGGATAATCAAACACGTGTTTAAGGAGAGCATTGTTTTCCAGCCAATGGTCAGATTTTTTTCTCTGACGAATTGGACTGTGATTGGTAAATCGCTTAGACATCGCTTTCCAGCTGTTAAGTTTTATTAATTTTTCTTCAGCTGTTTGCAGGAGGCTGAAGTCTTGCAAAGTCATGAAGAGCAGATTTTTGATTTCTACTTGTTTTGGCGTGAAACACAAGAGTTCATAAACGTTTAAAATATGACCTCTTTAAAGTACGTTATTTTAGCTCCTTTTTCTATTAATACATAAAACCAAATTTCGGAAATTTCAATTTTTATTATTATTTTAATATGTACTTAATATACTTACTACATATTCCTTTAATATGTAAAAAACTGTTGTTTCATCTTTTATTAATATTTTGCTGGTATTGCGTTCTAAATTTAACAGAGACTTTCCGTTAATTTGTTACTAAATAATGAACTATAAAACAATAACATTGTTATTTATCCTAATACGTTAAATAACACACACCTCTAATAGTTTTATGAATATTTGCCATAGTCTAAATGTTTTTTTCTTTCAATTCTGTTCAATGTTCTTTCTTTTAATTTAAAAGAAGAAAAAAAGAGAAATTACAATAATGCCCGAACGCAGTGTTGCCAGATGGGGTACTTTTTTTAAATTCAGATTCTTGATTGGCACCATTTTAATTTTAATGGTAAAATGCGCTATATTTAAAGACATATTAATTGAGGCGAAAACAAAGATAATTTTACCGTTTCAAAAAAGTGGTGCAATCAAGAAATCTGAATTTAAAAAAAAAAGTAGCCCACTGGCAACACTGCCCGAACGCTTAAATCCACCACAGAAATAAAAGCATAATTTTTAAAGAAAACTTTTCTAATTTGATATGAATTAAGTCGAAGCTGTTTCAGAAAAATATTTTATTCTAGATAAATGCAAGTTTCCTGTTTTGAAACACACACATGTACTTAATAAATTTATCTTGTCTCCTTCTTTTTGAAGAATTTCGATAAATAATGCATTTTACTTCTGAATTTTACATGACACATTAAATCGTAATAGACTCTAAGTTGTCAGTAACAGATGTTTTTTAAAAAGGGTAAGTTATTGATACGCATTTTTTTTCATTAATAAAGCAAATGAAAAATTCAAACACGATGAAATTTTTTTCTTAAAACAGACAAATGGAAGAATACGGAATTGTTTTTATAAATATTTCCTCTTTTTAAACGGTCCAGTGGTTCTTTTTTTTATTCTGTGCATTTGGAAAACATACACTCGCGTTAAAAAACAAGTTGGAAATTGCTCGTCAAACGTGGCAAATGAGGTGCGTTCGTACTATAACTAGTTTTATAACTATTTTTTGCACCCGATATTGTACTGAATGTGTATTTGTTTTCACTTCATAAGTGCATAGTCTGTAACATCATTAAAATGCACTTGCAATATTTTTTCCCATTCCCCTTAATGTAACGGGAAACTTTTGACTGTCCCTGTAATTAAATTACACATCCGATTTTCATAAAATTTGAAATGGCTCGACAAAATTTTGCAGCAATTATATATTTAAAATTTCAGCCCATTCGGAAGGCTGTAACATCATTAAAATGCACTTGCAATAATTTTTCCCATTGGCCGTAATGTAAAGAAAAACTTTTGACTGTCCCTGTAATTAAACTATACATCCGATTTTCATAAAATTTGGAATGGCTCGACAAAATGTCGCAATAATTATATGTTTAAAATTTCAGATCATTTGGAAAGCTTTAACATCATTAAAATGCACTTGCAATAATTTTTCCCATTGGTCGTAATGTAAAGAAAAACTTTTGACTGTCCCTGTAATTAAACTATACATCCGATTTTTATAAAATTTGAAATGGCTCGACAAAAGTTTGCAACAATCATATATTTAAAATTTCAGCCCATTCGGTTGGGTAGTTTTTGCTCTGTTACATGCGGACGGACGGACAGACGGACAGACGGACTGAACGACGGCTATAGGTGCTACGTATTTATATAATTACGAACGCACCTAAAAAGCGTACATTTTGTTATTATATTAATATTTAAAGAGAAGTCGTGTGCTGTATAAAACTTTAAAAATTCTTCTTTTCTGATCTAAAAGTCTCTCCTTGTTTTTTTAGGCTGTAGAATATTATTATTTTTGTGTTTTTTGAAAAAAAAAATATTCGTAGTACAACCATTGAAAAAATAAATGCAGGGTGCCTATAATTAAACGACCCTACTTTAAAGTTGTCTACAGACAAAACTATTGTTCATAAAGTTGTGAAATTCAGTGAAATGTATAATAAAGGGATTGGAATTTGTTTAAGCTAAAAAAATATATAAATAAAAAAATTTTGAAATTTCAAAATTTGATTGTTCAAAATTTTGCAACCAGAGGGCTATTTTTAATAAATTACGCATTTAGCATTACAGTAGTTGAGAAATTTTATTTACAGGGTGTTCATAATTAATCGACCCTATTTTAAAGTTGTCTTTAAAGACGAAACTATTGTTCAGAATGTTGTAAAATTTTTTGGAGGACATAATAAAAGTATGGGAATTGGTTTGAGCGAAAAAAAAATAAGAGGTTGTTTTTTAACGAATTACACATTTAGCATACATTTACGTCAGTTTAACAAATTTTGTTATAACCAAACATGTTCTGCATGACTTTCACCATTTTCGGATACCATCTGGAATCGTAGGAGAGCATGTTCCACAGTTGACCGCGGTGTGTTCTGGGAAATCTTAGGAAACATGTCGTGAAATGCTGTGTTTAGAATAAGGTTAAGTTAATAAATAAAATTTCTAAGCTACCGTAATGCTAAATGTGTAATTTATTGAAAATAACCCTCTGGTGGCGAAATTTTGAACTATTTTTATTTATATTACCCTTATGCCTCGCCGACGCATACATTTTTTATGTTATCACTAACTTTTGCTTCGAATTTTCGAAGCATTCAATATTATACATACATATCTGCGAGCTTGTACAGATTTTTCATACCATTAAAATTTTATAGTAAATTACAGCTAATTGAATCCCTGAAATGTAAGCAATTGTAACCTTTAAATAAGTCAAAGATTTCAATTAAATTTTAGTGGTAAGAAAAATCCGTAGAAGTTGGCAGCGATTGTATATACAGATTATCCTTAATTAAACGACCCTACTTTAATGTTGTCTACAGACAAAACTGTTGTCCATAAAGTTGTGAAATTCAGTGAAATGTATAATAAAGGGATTGGAATTTGTTTAAGCTAAAAAAATATAAATAAAAATAGTTCAAAATTTCGCCACCAGAGGCCGATTTTCAATAAATTATACATTTAGCATTACGGTAGCTTAGATATTTTATTTATTAACTTAACCTTATTCTAAAGACAGCATTTCACGACATGTTTTCTAACATTTCCCAGAACACACATCGGTCAACTGTGGAACATGCTATCTTACGATTCCAGATGGTATCCGAAAATGGTGAAAGTCATGCAGAACATGTTTGGTTATAACAAAATTTGTTAAACTGACGTAAATGTATGCTAAATGTGTAATTCGTTAAACAACAACCTCTTATTTTTTTTCGCTCAAACAAATTCCCATACTTTTATTATGTCCTACAAAAAATTTTACAACATTCTGAACAATAGTTTCGTCTTTAAAGACAACTTTAAAATAGGGTCGATTAATTATGAACACCCTGTAAATAAAATTTCTAAACTACTGTAATGCTAAATGTGTAATTTATTAAAAATAGCCCTCTGGTGGCAAAATTTTGAACTATTTTTATTTATATATTTTTTTAGCTTAAACAAATTTCCATCCCTTTATGTTTTTCACAAAATTTCACAACGTTATGAACAATAGTTTTGTCTCTAGACAACATTAAAGTAGGGTCGTTTAATTAAGGATAACCTGTATATACAATCGCTGCCAACTTGTACGGATTTTTCTTACCACTAAAATTTAATTGAAATCTTTGACTTATTTAAAGGTTACGGTTGCTTACATTTCAGGGATTCAATTAGCTGTAATTTACTATAAAATTTTAATGGTATGAAAAATCTGTACAAGCTCGCAGATATGTATGTATAATATTGAATGCTTCGAAAATTCGAAGCAAAAGTTAGTGATAACATAAACAATCTATGCGTCGGCGAGGCATAAGTTTTATAGATCAATATTCACCGTGATACAGGTTTTTTCATACAGGAAAAATGTAACAACTAGGCAAAATCTGTGCTGTATATACTGCCATTTTTGGTTGGCTCCCCGGTAGAATGATCCTGTATATAATGCCATTGAGATTTAGCATAACCTGTAAAACCCCATAAAAAACACAAGATTAGAAGGAAATAAAAACACACCCTCTCATTTCTGATTTTGAGATTACCTAAATCCACTTTTCTGTAAAAGAAATTCGTATTGCTTATCGATACTAGAGATGAGACGGTCTTAAACAGCGGCTGTCTATCTCCAGCAGTGTTGCCAGATTGGGGATTTTCTTAATTCAGATTATTTGACTGTCACCACTTTTTAAAAATAGTACAATTCGCCTTATTTTTCAGAATTTTTAATATGTTTTGAGGTAGGCCGAATATTTCTATTTCAAAAAAGCGATGACAATCAAACAGTCTAAATTAAAAAAGTCCCCACTCTGGCAACACTGACCTCCAACAGTGCTGCCATACGAATACTAAAATTTTATTTTGAATAGCACTATTTTAGTACGGTATTATTAGCTTGCTTTAATCGCAAATTTTTGCAAATAAATTAGGCGACGAAGTCTCCGTGAAAATAGTGGTATTAAAAACTAGTTGGATGTGCCAATCTCAAAACTTTCTTCTATCTTATACATCTTAATATTTCAAAAAGTAGTTACACAAGTTAATACTTCAATATTATTAGATCCATACTATACCAACTTTGATTTTCATCTTAAATTTCTGCTTCAGTCAATTAAATGAACTAAAAACGAGTTAATCTATATCATGATATTTATTAAAATTAAGAATTTTTCCTTATTCTGTTGTTGTCAGATGTTTGCGAATAGCCGGCTTAGCAGGAAGCGAGTTGCTGCCTTTGCACGAGCCGCCGATGGACAATAGAACTACAAAAAAGTATACAAAAATCGCTATCACAGAGCCCCTTTGCCGCGCGATATTTCCAAATTCAAGGGGGACATTTTGGCCAAAGCCAAAAACATGCACAAAAAATTTGGATCAATTATATGCATAATTTTATAAACTCTTCGATTGTACAATAAAGAAAATGTCAAAATCATCACTGTTACAGCGCCCCCCTTCAGGCAGATTTTTTTCAAATTCAAGGAAGACTTGTTTGCCTTAGCCAGAAACGTACACAAAAAATTTGGTTCAATTCTATGCATAATATCACACACTTTTCGATGGTACAACAATGAAAATGGTACAGACATCTCAATTATAGCGCCCCCTTCCAGAGGAATTTTTCCAAATTCAGGGAGGTCCCTCGTGCCACGACAAAACACAAACACAAAGAATTTGGCTCAATTCTATGCATAACTTCATGCACTTTTCGATGGTACAGTATTCAAAATGGCACAAAAATCCCTATTACAGCGCCCACTACCGGCGAATTTTTTCCATATTAAGGAAAGACCTCCTTGCAATAGCCAAGAACTTAAAATAAAAATTTGGTTCAATTCTATGCATAACTCATACACTTTTCAATGGTACAATTTCCAAATCGCCCAAAAATCGGTATTACAGCGCCACCTAGTGGCGAATTTTTTCCAAATTCAGGGAGGACCTGCTTGTCATAGCCATAAATTTAAAATAAAAATTTGGTTCAATTCTATGCATAACTTCATACACTTTTGGATGGTACAATATTCAAAATCGCACAAAAATCGCTGTTACAGCGCCCCCTACAGGGGAATGTTTTCCAAATTCTGGAAGGATCTGCTTGCCAAAGCCAAAAACTTAAAATAAAAATTTGGTTCAATTCTATGCATAACTTCATACACTTTTGGATGGTACAATATTCAAAATCGCACAAAAATCGCTGTTACAGCGCCCCCTATCGGCGAATTTTTTTCCAAATTCAGGGAGGATCTACCTGCCATATCCAAAAACTTAAAATAAAAATTTGTTTCAATTCTAAGCATAACTTCATACACTTTTGGATGGTAAAATATTCAATATCGCACAAAAATCGCTGCTACAGCGTCCCTACCGGCGAATTTTTTCGAAATTGAGGGAGGACCTACCTGCCATATCCGAAAACTTAAAATAAAACTTTGGTTCAATTCTATGCATAACTTCACATACTTTTGGACGGTACAATATTCAAAATCGCACAAAAATCGCTATTACAGCGTCCCCTACCGGCGCATTTTTCCTAATTCAGGGAGGATCTGCTTGCCATAGCCAAAAACTTAAAATAAAAATTTGGTTCAATTCTATGCATAACTTCATACACTTTATGATGGTACAATGACGACAGACAGACGGACACACGGACAGACGGACACTCGGACAGACAGATATTTTCTATAAACATGTTTTTTGGGATCTCTGACCCCTAAAACATGTAAATCTGTCGAAAACCGGAAGTCGAAAAAAAATTGGATTACAATACTTTCTTCTATTGAAGATAGAAGAAAGTAATAAACTTTTAGTATTTGTCTGGCAACACTGATCTTCGGGTAGGCTATGATACTAGTACGAGGCTAACGAAAAAGACAGGCTACCGCGGTGTTTTACGCGTACCTTTTTTTACAGACCGCTGAAGTCACGTGATGCTCGAAAGCACCAATGCAGTTGAACGAAAAGAGCATCCCGTCCAGTGTTGCCAGATTGGGGACATTTTTAATTCAGATTATTTGCCTATCACCACTTTTAAAAATAGTATAATTCACCTTTTTTAAAGAATTTTTAATCTATTTTTAAATTGGCCGAATATTTCTATTTCAAAAAAGCAGTGGCAATCAACAATCTGGGGACAAAAAAATCTGGCAACACTGATCACGTCACTGTAGTGGTCTGTAAAAAAAGACTCCTGGAATGCACCGCGATAGGCTGTCTTTTTCGTCAGCCTCACACTGGCACAAGGCTAACGAAAAAGACATGCTAACGCGGTGGGTCCGATTCTTCTTGTTTACAGACCGCTGGAATCACATGATGCTCGAATGCATCAATGAAGGTGTGCGAACAGAGCATCACGTGACTCCAGCGTTCTGTAAAAAAAAAAGAATCGGATCTACCGCGGTAGCCTGTCTTTCTGGTTAGCCTCGACCCTGGCAGTAATGACGTCACAGTAGAAGTGCTTTTCTTTTCCAGAGATGTCAAGTCTCCGGCTTTTTGCGCATCACTATTATTTTATCAAAAGTGTTCTTAGGTTTGCCGCTCTGTCTCCCTCTCGCTGCCGTATTGCTATCGTCACGTCATAAAACAAACGTCGCAATCATATTCACAATGCTTTCTCGGTTCAGATTCGACACCGGTACTTTTCAGTATATTTTTCTGGTATGAAATTTGAATATTCTGAAACACTCAGTTTTGTTACTATCTCTATGTGATAATGATAGAATTATAATCTTAATAATATTACAAATGTGAAATTTTTTTGAAGAAGTCAACGTGAAAACATATGATTAAATAAATACCTTTGTACTCATTATCCATTCTATTCATTTTTCCCCAATGTGCAGAATTTTCATTTAAGTTAATAAAATTGATATTATTTATTTGTTTGTAATACATAAATATTTCATTCAAAGGTAATTATGGAATATTTCATTGATTTTTTTTATATTGTGGCATTTCAAAGAAAAAAGTGAAAATTGATTTCACAAGGCAGTAATAATAGGTACACGAATGTTAACCTTACTTAAAACAAAATCTGTTGCGAAAACCTAGGAGAGACTGCGCTTCCAGATTTTTTATAACCACTATGTTCATCCTAATAGCGATATTCGCTTTTTAAATTCTGAGATTGGAAAAGGCGAAGTATCGATTAAGTAAATGTACCGATTATAAAAATCGGGAATTCGAATTACCCTGAAAACCAGTTATTTTATATTGCGGCAATATTTGCATTGATCAATGACAGTGTTGAAAATTTAGTGAATTCAGATTTCAAAATATCCACCAGACATTTGAAATAGTAATTTTCATTTAACACGCTGTGTGCCACGTCAGTAACCGGTGACTGACACGGAACTTTCCGTTTAGGCCGCGTCAGTCATCGGTTACTTACATCTATAAGATTGTGTAACGGGAATCGTATTACGTGGCCCAAGCGGAAAGACAGACAAAATAGACTTGGCATTCAACGTGTTAATTTAATCGATGAAAGTCTGCCCTTAAATATATCAAAAATTATTATTAAAACATTCTTATATATATATTTAAAAATATGCTTAGTCTTCAACACTGTTCGCAATCGCTGATACTTGAGTTGAAATACCAAAATTCATAAAATATTGGATTTACATTGGAAATATTTATAATGAAACCTCAATACTGAAGAGGCATTGCTATACATTGTAAAACTCCTACAAAATATGAATATGGCAAAAATATTTATTTTATGTTGGAAATATTACGAGTGAAATTGGAAAATATTTTTTGCCAATATTACGCGAAATGCCAAACAATTTTTATATTTATAGTAATTTATTGCTAACATTACTACATGAAGTTAGTATCAAATATAGCTTTCATGAAAATAATATTTAATGAAAAGGCATTCTTTTTTAATAGGACGCAAGACTCGGAACGGGTTAAATAATAATTCCATGCTTCTTATCAGATAGCGATCACCTTCATAAGTGTTTCACAATATTAAAAATTTCATACCAGAAAAATATAAAGAAAAGTACCAGAATTGAATCTGAACCGAGTAGGTACTGTGAATATGCGCGCCACAGCCTTAGAGATTTCAGAAAAACAGTGGCTCAGCACGAGCTTGAGCCTCGGTCCAAAACAGCTTTGTCTCGAAATTATTCCAGCCTCAGACTTGGGCTTAAAAATTTTTATTTATTCAGAGATTTAAAAAGGGATTTTTTTTTCTGTTTTAGAAACAACAATTTAGTCTAAGTTAAAATGCTTTACAATTCTTCAAAAATCAGACTAATCGTTTATGAATCATGTATCTTCGTGAAATCATAATAATTATTTAACATTTTATACCACCGTAAGATAAATTATTATCGCGAATAAAGCATTTCTTTAAATATTCAAACAGGTTAAGATGAACAGAAAACAATACTTAGATGATTAAGTTGATGAATTTTTAAAAGCCTATACTAGTCACTCAAAAACACCCGGATGATAATGTTAATCCTATGGGGAAGTTATTTTCAAATATCTTGCTTGAATTTTGATATGTTCGAATGATTTTTTTTTCATAGAATACCTGAGGACGATTTACAACCGGACTAGTTTTTACTTCTTTGATTTTAGTTTCAAATATTTTTTTAAAAAATACTTTTACTTTCGGAGCCGGTTTGAACCGGTTCTGAAATTGAAACTATTCTAGTATAAAAAAAAAAACTATAACCAAAATCTAAAAAGTAAAAACTCGCCCGGTTGTAGATCGTCCACAGCTATCTTATGCAAAAAAAAAAAAAAAAAAAAAAAAAAAAAAAAAATCTTTCGAAAACATCAAAATTTAAGCGAGATATTTAAAAATAACTTCCCCATAGGATTAACATTATCATCCTCGTCTTTTTGAGTGACTAGTGAAAGCTTTTAAAGCCTTCAACAAATGTTTACGCGTGTAAAAAGTATTCGTGACTATTAGCTACAGAGACTGTTTCAAACCAGAGTTGGGCAAAATACATCGGAAAATCATTTTCGAAACAAAATATAAAATATATTGATTTTAGAGCGTATAATACAAGATACAAAATACTTCTCAAAAGTAAAAAATCCAAATTCAAAATACGTGTATTTTCAAATACATTTAATACAAAGTACATTAAGAAATTAAAAAAAAAATTAGACTTTGTAAGTTGCACTAAAAAAATGCAAAGTACTGTTCAAAGCTGATTAAACATTTGAAATTATAAATTTCTAAAATAAGAAAACAAAAATGATTAAAAAAAAGATTCCTTTCAAGCATACAAATAACATGTTACATATTTAAGAAAAATCTTCAATGCAAAATTATGATTATCCTTCAACGCAACCAGTGCTGTAGTCGTAAAAAACCCAGAGGGTTCCAGAGCTATCGCGACAGCTGGTGGCTGTTTTCGTGATTGATTAAGTAAGATCTATCACACATATGAAAATTAGCTTCTATGAAATTGTTAGTAAAAAATGTCACTGCTTCCCGGACTTTTAAAATAAAATTTTCTATTTGACGCTATAGCGAAATCGTTTTAAATATGATATTTTAAAGATATTGTTTAAATATGACGCAATTTTCCCCTTTTTGCACATAATAATTTATTTTCTTCTTTTTTAATATAAATGTGTAAATATATTTTTCAATGAAAAAGCGTTTAAAAATATTATTTGAGTTTTTATGACGTAATTTGCCCTCCCCACCCCCATTTAATTCTTTTCGCATGTAATAATTTAATTATTTTAAAGTTTTTTTTTCTCTTTTAATATCCACGTGTAAACATATTTTTCAATTGTAAAATCTTTTGAAATGTTATTATTTTCGTTTTTTTTTTTTTTTTTTTTTTTTTTGGCAACAATAGGTAAAAAAATAACTTTTTCAAAAAATGAAATAAATTGCTATTGAAATACTGAAATTTTGAACAAAAATGTAAAAAAAATAAAATAATGTAAAATAAAATAATAATAAAAATAGACAAACTTAAAAAATTAGAGGACTTTGCGCGCTGCAATCTAGTCCTCTATATAATTGCAAAAGATGGTTAAATTGCCATGCATGTTCTCCGATTTAAACATTGTCTGCTTCAGAATGTTTATCATACATTTTTCTAAAAGACTACAACTTTTATAGACAATGCCCATAGAAATTTCCACTAATATATCATAGTAAATAAATTACTGCATTAAAAATTCGTAAACAGTCACAACAAGATGAATATCTTCATTAATTATACGGTAAAATTGCATTTAAATATATAGATGCTATGTTTATGAATAAATTTCTCCTGAAATAATTAACTGAAAAATAAAGGTGGTTACTTATTATTTCTTTAAGACTGGTTACATTATTTTCTAAGAGAAAAAGTTTCTTGATATTTTTTATTTTATTAATATAAAAGTCAAACAATAAGCATTGAATTATTTCTGTACTATGAATAATGATTTCCATTTTTGAACTTGCAACATATAAATAACTGATTCAGTTAATAACGAATTAATGCATTTGATTATTAATCATAAAACAATACAAAATAATAATTCTATTATTTTTTTTATTTTTTAAAAACAAACACATGCACATACTCACATTAGCATAATCATAAGTATATTTGTGAGGTGGTATGATTTTATTGAATTAGTTAAAAAAAATTAATAATGTATGCACTTATACCATGCAATTTTTATTTATTTATAGATTAATAGTTTAAAATTTCCTTTTGAGATAGTTTCGCTTTCTGCCGGAACTCGAAAAAGAATCGAAATTAGCTATACACCTGAAAAACTTCTTTTTGACCAGACACTAATATATATGTGTACTGTGTTAATTAATTTCATAAAAAAGTCGCATAAAAACCGGAGTCGAATTTTTTTTTTCTCGAGAGTGTTGGCATAAATGTTTAATCGTAATAAAGACGAATCTTTAATTAAAAATCAATAATTAACTGGTTTTATGATAAGTTTCACCATAACAAGGGTATGGAAAACTATACGGAAACCTCGCTTCAATGAATTAAAAAGGACTAAAAAAATATTGTTAAAATCGATGTTTCACGGTTCACAACAAAGGTCGTAATTTTGAAGGAGTTTAAAGTTTATTGTACTTTGAAAAGTTCCACGTCTAACCGAATATTTTGTTTTTAACAATTGAAAAATTTTCTGTATAATATTGCGCACCGTGTATTATCACAATTAGGTTATTATCTTGGTATATTTCCATCGGGAGCTTCAACAAATTATCCAAATTTTCACGAGCCTTTACAATAACTAATTGCATTACATTTGTAAACTACTTTAAACTAAAATTTAAAAAAAGCAATACGCGATAAAATTTTCAAGGGTCCTTCCTTCCTACAACAGAACTTTTTTTTAATTCTCACAACAAAGCTAACAGTTATGACACTATTTTTGTAACAATTCAGCAAAAATGCGCTTGAATAAGCTATACATCCTGCTCATTAACATCTTTATCGTACGCTAGTTGAAAAAACGTATTTATATTAACATCCAGAAACGAATTCAAAGACTAAACAAAATAACCAGACTTATATTTCTCTGTTCTGAATCTCTGATTTGCGGTTTACACGCAAATCTAGCAAAAATGCATTTTGAGTATTTTCAAAATACCAAATACTTGGAAAAAGCAGTACAATATACATTACTAAAATACTTTCGTTTTGTCAGTTTAAAATACAAAATACAAGATACAAATGTATTTTGAAAATGTATTTCAAATACATGTATTTTCGATACTGCCCAACTCTGTTTCAAACAAGTTAATTCTTGAACATTCAGACATTTATTGAAAAACATTTGTGTGAATAGGAAAAAACTTCATCATTGCTATAACTGCAATCTCGAATATGTGATATAAATATATAATTAACAATCGAATATGTGATATAAATATATAATTAACAAAGGTAAACTTGAAGTTTACACATGAAGAATTCTGTACTTGAAGTTTAATTACACTGTACAGAAGAGATTCAATATTAATCAATACTGCAGATGTGAGTCTTTTAACACAGTGTTTCTATTTCTTTATTAACCCGGGAATGCTCGCGCATATTCCGGTCATGTACGATTTATACCTTGCCACCAATAAATTAAAACAAAAGTCGTCTTTTTACACAATCGGTGACATTGCTGACAAATTCCGCGCTAAAATAATTTGAAGATTACTTTTCTAAAATTTGTGGTGAGAAACGTAATAACCGTGCCCACCCTGGGTATGTCATACCCAGCGCGTGTAATCCCCGATTAACCTTCCGTCTACCAGACGGGTCCATTGGACCCGACATGTACATTCAAAATATTTATTCAAACCAGAAATTTCTTCAAAACAAACTAAATGTATAAATCAGACAATAATAAGTTAAATAAACAAATTAAATAGTTTTAAGTAAAAATTCTGGTGTAGAATGTTTTTATAAAACTTGAGTAAAATTTCCGGTAGTTCTAGGGTTAAATAAGTAGATTTGAATGATTGCAATAATACTGAAATACAGAATCTCTTCACCCGGGAGAACGCACGCATACCCAGGGTATGAATGGTTTGGTTACTTTGTCACCAATAAAAACGAATAATAATCGTAAACTTATTTAATGGGAGAAAATTTTGTGATAAAAGAAGATGAAGATTCCTTTTAAAAAGATAGTGGTGACAATTGTAAAAACCGTACACACTCCGGGTCTATCAGGCCCGGCGCGTCCTCCCGGGTTAAAAGAGAAATAATTGAGAATATTGTTAAAAATTATAAGCGTGAGATTAAAAACGGAAACGATTTTAGTCACGAGACCAACTGAATGAATAAACTAGAAAACAGGAATTCTGCTTTTTCAGAATTTAGTGTCGTCCCCGATGAAAAAAAATATATATATGTATAGATAAATAGTACAAAACCTATTTCAATTTTAAGACTTAAAGCACACACTTTTATTTTATCTAAAATGACGTCATTCGCATCTGCCTAAGAATTCCACATTTACGATCATCATCTCTTAAACATCTACAGTAAAGCATGCATAAGGATGTCACTATCGCAAAATAATGCACAAATGCAGCAAAAAGATGCCGTCATTAAAGAAACTCGACAAAAAACGGCTATCTAATGATTCATAGGCATTCATTTGCTTGTAACATTAATCTAGACGATTTCAGTCGTGACGTCAGTCATGACGTTTTGGTTGGAAACAGACTTCAAACAAGCGGTTGCTTTGTTGTATTTTTCATTTTGCTTGTGTGTTGCAGCTATATCTTATATCTATATCTCACATCTAAGTGTTTTAATACTTGATATGTACTGGTAACATTTTCCACAATTTATATTTAAAAAGAAATGACGCATGGCAACCGTTTGTTTGGAGTCAGTTTCCAACCAAAACGACATGACTGAGGTCACACTGAAAGCGTCTACAGATCCTTAAAATTAAATATAATTTATAATAGCTCCATGTTTTAACGAAATTATTCGTTTATATTTTTTCAAAATAGCATGTGTTTTAATTACATTTTCTTTCGGTTGTTATGAGAAAATGGCAAAAAAGATATAATTGCTATTTTTCAACTATTTGGGGCATTCCACATCAAATCAGGCAGTAAAATATCAATATGCAACCCACCATCACAGATTTTAATGAAACTGCGTGTGTTTGTTCTTACTATTAAGATATGATCACCTGTAATTTTTTTTTTGCTCCTTGGTGAAATAGTTTCTGAGAAAAAAATTGTCAAAATTTTGAAAAACTGCCGTCAGTTGGTATTCTTGACTGCTGGGTTTTCAAATGTAGCATGTCATATATATATCATATTTCAATATCTACTCTACAAATCATCTTCAAATAATTTATGCATAATATTTTGGATACGCAGCTTATGAAAAAAATATATTGTTACTCTTATAACATTTTAAGTATGTCTAAAAAAATATTTAAACTTTGAAGTCGCGACTTTTTTATGAAAAATAATGCATTAACAAAAAAAGCCTTATCAACAAAAGGTGGTATTTTTATTAAATTTATTTTTTGTGGGAGATATACTTAAAGGTGTCCTTTACCTGATTCTGAAATAAAAATAGTGGGATTTTGGGTGTTTTTAGTAGTTTTTCCTATTTAAAAATATTTTGAGGTGCATTTCAAATCAAATCAAGCAGAGTCATTCTATGTCAGTTCCCCTAAGCCATTTAATCACTGTCACAAACTTCAATGAAACTGGGTTTGTTCATAGCTTAATTTAAGACGTAATCGCCTTTAATTTTCTTGATCCTAAGTAAAATATTTTTTAAGATAAAAAATATCAAAATTTTGAAAAATTGTTTTAAATTTTTTTAATGGCAGTTCGATATTCAAAGACTACATTTACATAGCTGCCAACTCTTCCGCTTTTTTAGACCACAAAAATTTAATAGAAATTTTTGCCTTATTTAATCGGCAGATTACGGCGATTTAAGAAGGTAAAATTTACTATAATATTTTTGTGGTATGAAAAAGCGTAAGATGTTGGCAGCTATGCATTTAAAAAAAAAAAAAAAAAAAAAAAAAAAAGTCATTTCAATATAAAATCACTAAATAGGTTTCAAATAATGTGTGTGTATGTGACAAATAATGTAGGCAGATTATTATTTCTTGTTTTTTGTCATGTTTAAACACTAAGAGTGTCTTTTATCTTATAAATTTTTAAAATCAGGAATTTTGTCAAAAATAATGTGTTAATCAAAAATTTATTATTAACCGAAGGCAGGGTGGTATTGCTTTTTTTAATTGTACGTAAAAATATCTTTTAAATGGTTATAAAATAAAAATAGTGAAAATATGAGAAAAAATTATCAGTTTTGGACAAATGCCACGAGTTGCCATTAATGATTGTTCAATTTTCAAAGGCCTCATTTTATATATAAAATCATATTTCAATAACTAATAAAGAAATCTTCTTCGAATAATTTAAGCAAGGTAAATAAAGTATGTAAATTATGAAAAAAATATTGCTGTAATGTTAAAAAATATTTAAATGTGTCTAAAAAATTGTATAATCTTTGAAATCAAAAATATTTTACAAAAAATAATGAAATTATTAAAAAATCTTTATCAATCAGAGGCGGAGTTTCTATGACTAATTTTTTAATTTTAAATTGTACATAATAATACATTATAACTGGATCTGAAATAACAATAGTGGGATTTTGGTTGCTTTTAGTAGTATTTAAATCATATTTAAAATTATCAATATTTTCAGATGTAAAATCTATCCAATGTATCATCCCTGGAAATATTTTTATTTATACATTTATTTTATTTTTCAAATTATCTTTTATGTTCGTTTCTTAAGGAAAAAAATAAACAATAGTGTTTCTTAGTAAAACTTCTAGGGCGAAGAGCAATTATCCCTTTCCAAAAAAGAGAAAAATCACTAGCTCCTCACCGCCCAATAGAAATTTTCAAAATGACATTCCCAATCTTTAAACTCATATTTGGCTGTTAATATTGAAAATTTAGATTTGAGCTGCTAATATTGAAAAAAATACAAAATTTCACTCTTTTGAAGAAAATTTTGACATATTGTGCTTCAAATATATGCAAAAAATGCATAATCCATTATATTTATATCTTTCAAATAACTATATCTAAAAAATTATTTAAAACTTAATGAGTTGCACTTTTGTAACTTTATTCAGTTTCTAATGATATGTACCGTAATTTCGGGTGTATACCTCGCAGATCAAACAATTCAGTTTGGACCCAGAAATTTTATTCAGTATTTGAAGACCAATATTTACTGTGATCTAAATAGTTACATTTTTTTTTTTAATTTCTGGGTCGAAACACGATTGTTTGATCCGCGGGCATTACACCGGAAATTACGGTAATTTGATTTATTTCATCACAATATTACTGAAAGATGGATTTTCAACATATATATGTGTGTATATATATCCCTGTTCTCATACAAATTATTTAAAAATTATTCATTTATGTTTAATAAAGCATATATATTGTTTATACACTTATAGAAAATACATATAGTAAATTTTATGATATTATGTCAATATTGTCTAAAAGTAAAGAACTTATCTAATAGTATGTAACGAAAAATTTAACATCTGGTGTAATGACAACAAAATTTTATAATCGTTTTACTTAATTTGGATGAATGAAAAAAGCTTACATGTTTATATTTTATTGAAGTACAGGTGAAAATGTCACAAAGACATTCCTATCTCAACAACCACTGAGTATGTCACATTCACACTACAGCTGATTTTTTTTTTCTTTTTGATCTTTCGGGTTTGATTTCAGATGGTAATGAATTAATTAGTTATGTTAGAAGTGTCATTGCAGTCAGCATATTAGGTTCACTATTTTTTTTTTAATTTGTTTTGATTGACTCGATGAACAACAACATTTAAAGGGACAATTTCATGAATTTTCAATTAAAAGCAGATTTATAAATTCATTATGTTGTTTAGTTATTATTATCGTCTTAAGATAATAAGTTGATATTAACATTTTTAAATGTAGTTTATTTATTATTTGAACAGTTGAAAGTATTTTTCAATAAGAGTGGGCTGTTGATTTTAAGTCGGCCGTTGAGCAATGTAGTGTTGGTAAAGGAACTGGTACTATTTAATTTAATTTTATTGCTGTAAATAATATTTGTTATTTTATTATTGTATGTATTATATTTAAGCAAGAGTAGCAATACACAATATCGTGGTCATTATAGTACATCTTAGCATGAAAAGCTTCAATATTTATCATTAAACATTCACATTTTATGAAAATTTTGTTAAAATTGCTCATATTTTCACTATTTTTATTTTATAACTATTGAAAAGATATTTTTACGTACAAATAAAAAAGTAATAATAGCCTGCCTTCGGTTAATAATAAATTTTTGATTAACACATTATTTTTCCAAAATTCTTGATTTTAAGAATTAAACACACTCTTAGCGTTTAAACATGACAAACAACAATAAATAATAATCTGCCTACATTATTTGTCACATATACATTATTTGAAACTTATTTAGTGATTTTATATTGAAAGGACTTTTTTTTTATGCAGTCTTTGAATATAGATCTGTCATTAAAAACATTTTTAAAAATTTTAAAAATTTAGATATATTTTTTATCTTAAAAAAATATATTACTTAGGATCAAGGAAATTAAAGGTGATTACGTCTTAAAATGAGCTATAAACATACCCAGTTTCATTGAAATTTGTGACAGTGAATTAAATGTCTTAGGCGAACTGACATGGAATGACTCTGCTTGATTTGATTTGAAATACGCCTCAAAATATTTTTAAATAGGAAATACTACTAAAAACACCCAAAATTCCACTATTTTTATTTCAGAATCAGGTAAAGGACACCTTTAAGTATATCCCCCAACAAAAAATAAATTTAATAAAAATACCGCCTTTTGTTGATAATGCTATTTTAGTTAATGCATTATTTTTCATAAAAAAATCACGACTTCAAAGATTAAACGTTTTTTTAGACACACTTAAAATGTTATAAGCGTAACAGTATTTCTTTTTCATAAACTGCGTATCCTATATATTATGCATAAATTATTTGAAGATGATTTTTAGAATAGATATTGAAATATGATCATATTTATGTCATGCTACATTTGAAAATCGAGCAGTCAAGAATGCCAACTGACGGCAGTTTTTCAAAATTTTAACAATTTTTTTTTTCAGAAACTATTTGACCAAGGAGTAAAAAAAAATACTGGGAATCATATCTTAATAAAAGGAATAAACACACGCAGTTTCATCAAAATCTGTGATGGTTGGTTACATGCCTGCCTGAACTGACATGGAATGACCCATTTCCTTTTACTTTCTATATAAATGGAGTACTTGAGCTGCCAAAATTAAACAAATGGTGCTAAAAACTACAAAAAAATTAACATTTCAAAAATAAATGGAGATACAGTTTTCACACAAATTGCATTTAAAAGTACATTTTTTTTTTAATACGACAGTATAAAAATTTAAAGTATGCGATGCTTCGAAATTAAAAAAATTGCTATAGAGCATTTAATCGCACAATGATACATCTGCTTTGTTTATTGCTACCTTCTGTAAGCTAACGTTATTTTTTGGAGACAAAATAAGCTGGGAGAAAGAAATAGCATACCGTCCCGGGGCTAATGAAGCTCCTTAAGTATGTTTCATAATAATTGAAAATTTCAGACGTCATGGTGTCAGAGAAATGAATTATCCATGTATGAATTACGCATTTCTATGAAGTCATAATGGTTATTTTTCTTCGGCATCAGACAGAATTTATCGTTGTGAATTTAATTCTTTAATTATTAAAATAAGATGGGGTGAATGGAACAAAGGACAGTTTTGATGATTAATGTTAGAGTCCATGAGGGAATGTTTATGGATATGACATCTGTACGTGACTTCCAGTTGCCATCAGTTTAAAGTATTTTAATATTAATATTTGAACTTTTGAGAATTCACTAGAGAGATTATGTGCCAAAAGATAACTGGAAGTTAAGGTTTGCATAACTAAGATTTAGGAATGCTATAACATACATAAATAATTAAAACTATATACATTATTTTGTTCTTACATTCATTAAGTATAAAGATTACTTACGTTGATTATAAAAGATACCATCACGTAAGATAATTTATCATTTCTTTAATTATTCAAATAAGTTGGGATGACTGGAAAAGAACATGATTTAGATAAATATTGAAATAAATTACATCAGAACATAAAAATTATATATGAGTACCAGGATTCAGAATTTGTTGTAACTGTGTCTTTAATTTTTCCACATTTATTTGAACAACGTATTGTGTAAATAGCTAATTATAGCTTCATATTTGCATAACTACACAACAGTCTCGCAGTCTCGAGGATGTTATTTAGAATCTTATTAACGAGGGATTTTTTCTCCACTTAATTAAAGCTTAATTACTTTACATGCAAGTGATAAATAATTATAAACTGACAATCCATATACGGCTTTTGTTAAAAAAAATATTCGACCTCTTATAATATAGTTGTAAACAAAATAATATTGAATAGTGAAAATAATATTGTAATCAAGAATTATTTACAGTAGAAAGTAAGAAAATATTTCAGAAATGTTATTAAAAACTAAAAGCAGATATGATAGGCGATTTTATGTTAAACACTTTTTACCTTACAGGCTATCAAAGCTGAGAGCTAATGTATTCGCAGGGTCTCCATCTACGTACGTATGTATTACGTATATATGTACCTAACGCGATAGCTCTTGATAGAAATATCCGATTTGCTTCAAATTTTGTATGTAGGTTCATTCTGATAAGGCGCTTCCCTGATTAGTTTTGGGGTGCATTGGTTAAAGATAAAGGGGAGAGGTGGCTATACCTCTCTTAATTTAAGTAAATATGTTTTTCACGCAGATTTATCCGATTTGCTTCAAATTTAGTATACTTGTTTATTCTGATAAAGCGCTTCCCTGATTAGTTTTGGAGGTTCTTTTTTCTGATTGAACTATATTGGTTTGTACTATTACAAAAAAAAAACAAAAAAAAACGCTGCTTTTTCATGACTTATTTTTTATCGTTTTGCCCCAAAAGAATGAGTTCTATTTTATGACTAACAAACACAAATAAAAGTATAATATACAGTTGATGTGAATAGTCTGCGAGCTCAATGGCATCAGTTTAACTGGGTACTTTTTTTATTAAGTGAATAAATACAGTTTATTATGCACGATCAATAAGAAATCTAATGTCCTATAGTTATGGCGTCAGAGACTATCACTATCTGTGTATGAAGCTAATAGAGAAATACTTGTTAAACTGTCTTTAACTTAGAACGTGCCTACGCAGCATATACAGTGCATATACGCAGAAAAAATCTAAGGACAGGAAAAAAAAATTATTTGATAAATTTCAAATCAGACGAATAAAGTTTACTAAAATGTGAATCATAAAGTTAAAAAGTTAATAAAAATGTCTACAAAATTTATCTGTAAGCATTTTATAGCGAAAATAAAACTTAGTTTAATCAACTTTTTTATTAAAATCTTGGGGGCTGTGCACCCTACGAGCTACTCTCTCCAATCCCTGTTCAGACACCGCAAACTAAAAGCACGCTAATTTGATCGGCTTCAAAATGTATCGCTTAAATGTATCGTTTTAAATCTGACGTTATTTTCACCAAGTTGTCTTTCCTTTTTTAATATTCACGTGAAAATATTTTTGTTGTTAGAAAGGAAATATTATTTGCGCTGTCTTAAAATTCTCAACACAAGAGCAATGCGACTCTTGTAGTTGCTTCAATAACATCTGAATCGGTTCAAAATATCTCAATATGTTGATTTTCTGAAAGCAAGTAAACTCTATTAGTTTACAATGGAAGTCTATGGGAATTTGGCGAAATTTTAGAGATATCGCCAAGTTGGCGTCACTTTTGGCGACTAATTTTGATATCCAAATCTGACAATATATCGCCAGATTGGCGACAATATTGGCGGCATTTGGCAACGGAACAGGGTCTCCCCTATGGTAACCCCCCCTTATAGGTATGGATATGCATTAAATGTTGTTCAATAACCAATGAGATGCGGTTCATTGATACGGTAGCTCAATATATGTATATAGATTAGTTTTAAAAGATTATCACAAAATATGAAATAATTGTCTCGTGCAAGTATATTTTTAAATTTAAACTGTTTAGCAATATTATGGTTTGGCAATTTTTATTAATAATGTAATTATCAATTTTTAATTATCAATATTTTCCTGCTTTTAACACTAGAACCGCCAAAAATTTTACTGAAGTGTTATAAAAATTTCTTACACCGGAATTTTTATTTGAAACTATTTAACTTACTTAATTAACTTATTTCTTTGGGGTACATTTTAAACTTATTTGAGAAAGAAATTTCTGGTCATAATCGAAATATTTTTATTTGGCTGCGGTCAAAATGACCGCTACGGCGGTTCTAGTGTTAATACGTGTTCATTTAATTCTCGTTTGAAAGTTTTTGTCTGTTTAACCCCTTAATTCTCGCTCCCGTCATATTCTCGGGCTGTGTCTTTTACTCAAATTGTTTGATTCCCACCAGTTTTATAAAATAGTGGAATTGACTATATTTTAGTATCGTTTTTCCTGTCATTAAATAAAGTGAATATTTCTTTTTGATAAAAGTGGTGCCAATAAGCAATTTGAATTTTTCAACCGCATTTTAATTCGAGCGTTAAGGGGTTAATATATATATATATATATATATATATATATATATATATATATATATATATATATATATATATATATATATATATATATATTAGTTTATAATATATCTCTGCTTATTTCACGTGCAAATAAATTTTTAATTTGAAGGAAATAGTATTGTTTGCGCTGTTTAAAATTTGGGCAACAATTTAAGATAATGCCTTTTCTAAAAGTTGTAAAAGATATCTCTTGAAATGCTGAAAATTTGAATTTAAAATAGAAATAAAACCTCAAAATATGAGTCAAATTAAAAAAATAAATGCACTTTGCACACCGGGAACTTATAATGTATAAAATGATCTAAAAGTGATTAACTTCATGTATAGTTTTTGCTCCTATAAAACTTTTTTAATGGAACGATTTTGGCCAACTTTAACATTAAATATCTCTTGACCCCTTAATTCTCGCTCCCGTCATATTCATGGGCTGTGTCTTTTACTCAGATTTTTTGTTTCCCCTTCAGTTTTATAAAATAGTGTAAATAGCTTTATTTTAGTATCGTTTAACCTGTCATTAAATAATGTGAATATGTCTTTTTCAAAAAAGTGGTGCCAATAAGCACTTTGAATTTTTAAACCGTAATTCAATTCGAGCGTTAAGCGGTTAAAATAATTCTTCGATTTGAAAACTGTCTGCATCAGCAGGTTTATCAAACATTTCTCTATAATACCACATGTTTTCATATTTTTGTATGCAATATTTTTCTTAATATTAAGGAAGAAAGACTTCCGGTCACAAAAAATTCAAAAACCCGCGGCGCCGGCGGCGGCGACAGCGTTAGTTACTTTTTTTTTTAGATAGAGAGAGGTTTTTATAAGCTTTAGAGAATTTAATACCCTTTCATGATACCGACCTATTTTTTCGGATGCTTGTGACCGGAGAAAAACAGTCGCCTCACTGAAAGCTCACGGCACGTACCTAATGGCACACCCTGTCGCTCAGGACGTATTATTATTATTTTTTTTTTGCACACAAGCGTTTGATAAGTGAAATGTCAATAGTTATAATGCAAAAAGTCCAAAGGTGGTGTTTCTTTCTTTCTTTCACTTCAATTTTTTTTCCTCTTTTTTTTTTTTTTTTTTTTTCTTTTTTTTTTTTTTTTGTAGCAGAAAGAACAAACATAAAAATCACTCGCATTTCAGGCCAAAGAAGTTGAACCTCTGCTTAATAAGGAAATGTGGTTCCATATAAAAGTATGCCACATTACGTTATCTTTTCCTTAAAGGTAGAAAATATTAAGAGGAGAAATACTTATTACTTCCTTACATCTAGAATTAAATAGTTTTTTCGTATTCATTTTTATTAGAATTTTACTTATATTTTGATTAAAATTTGTTAATAATAATTTGTTACACAATATTTATATTAATTGAAAACTCTGCAATCAAAACCAACAAAAAAGGTGATTTGTATAGTTTTTAGTTAAAACTTGGAAGATTAAAAAAAAAAAAAATCAAAGATTAACCCGGAAAACTTTTGCAGAAAAAAATAAAAGCAATTTCGATGATATTTTCGAAATGACTTTTGTGTATGTTTTCCTTGTTCAAGCACAATTCTGTCATTCCAGACGGATTGTACACAAATAAGAGGTTATAAAACAGGTATTAGGTGAATATATGATCTTTTTTACTATATTTTACTTTGATTATAGCTGTCAAACTACTTTTAACAGATCAATTATTTTTCCCCACTTACTTTCAACTGCAATTTGTTTGAAAACTGCACCTCAATTTATTTTTGAGATATTTATTTTTCTGTAGTTTTTAACGCCATTTCTGTAATAGTGCAACTGAAGTACTCCATCTCTGTAGAACAAAAAGGGAAAATAGCTTAAACATAGCTTATTGCGACATCTTTTTGTTGCCATTTTCTCATAACTGAAAAAAAATTGTAATACACTACGCGTTCTTTTAAGAAAATATAAATGAATTATTTCTGATAAAACATGGAGCTATTATAAACTACATTTAATTTTAAGTATATCAATATTAATGTTACAAACAAATGAAGGTATAAGAAGCATTAGATAGACGATTTTTATTTATTTATTTATTTATTTATTTGGTAGAGTTTCCGACATTGCTTTTTGCTGGGTTTGTGTATTATTCCGCGATTGTAACGTCCTATGCATAATTTTCTGTGGATGTTGTTTAACCCCTTCGGAACGGGAGCCTTTTACGAAATTTTTAATCTTTTGTCACCGTTTTTTAAAAACAGAAATTTTTGTCTTGTTGAATCGAGAAAATGCGCTGATTAAATAAGGCAAATTTCACAGTAAAATTTTACCGGTGAGGAAAAGCAAGAATTCTGGGCGCCTCATGCGGCACGTATACGTGTCGCTCGTCCCCAAGGGGATAAGACTGGATGTTGAATTCTTCAGCTTATGCAAATGACGTCATTTTATATAAAATAAAAACGTGTATTTTAAGTCTGAAAACTGAAATATGCTTTATCCTAGTTAGGTCAAACAAACGGAAAAAAGTGTATAAAAAACAGATTTTTACACATTCCCTACTGCTAACTCAAATTCACCTACTCTCTAACTGTTGTCGTATTTTGTATGTGACTTTACCTCTCGAAAATACGTCTCGTTTTTAAAAATAAAAAATCGTTAGTTTAGATGATTACGGGATCTCGTGTCGCTTTTGCGGATGGTTTGAAACCCCCACAAGATATTTAATTCTGTGTCTCTGCAAACGAATTAATGCTATTTCGTTTTACTAGATTTTTCTATATTATATAACCTGAAAAAACTTCAGAGCAGATTTTCTCGCCGACGGTGTAGCCTTGGTGATTATCTGTGCAATGCAAACCCACACCACAGCAATAAATGGGAGACTCCAATAATTAGGATAAGCGAAGCGAATTCTCTACTAGTCTACACAAATTACATTTTGTCGTACACTTTACAAAAAAACTATTCAGTATTTTGACTTGAAATTAAACATAAAAATAAATTATGATCTGTAGATTTGCACAATATTATTATTATTATTATTATTATTATTATTATTATTATTATTATTTATTTATTTCTTTTTCTTTTTTTTTGCAGCATAACCTTAAAAAATTATTATTTTAATTAATTTATTTTACATGTTTTTCCATTACGAACGCATTTTTGCAAATGAAAAATTAAATATGTATATTTTCAGAAGAAAAAATAAATCATGGAGTTAGTAATTATAGATAGAATCATGATTAATTAAATAGTTTCACGATTTCTTTTTAAAATTTTAAAAATACCTTTTTTATGAAATTATAGTATATTTTTAATAAATTAAAATTTGTGAAAATTCAATTATTTACATTCACTTATAAAAGTAATTTTCAGCATTAACCCCTTCGGGATGGGAGCCTTTTACGAAATTTTTAATCTTTTGTCACCGTTTTTTAAAAACAGAAATTTGTGTCTTCTTCAATCGACAAAATGCGCTGATTAAATAAGGCAAATTTTACAGTAAAATTTTACTGGTGAGGAAAAACAAGGATTCTGAGCGCTTCTTGCGGCACGTATTCGTGCCGCTCGTCCCCAAGGGGTTAAGAATTCAAATACAAAATTTATTCTTATTATGTGAAATCATTTACGCAGACTATACTTATGAATTTAACTGAATTATATTATGATTTTTTTTTTAAGTGGCAACAAAAGAATTGTAAACAAATAAAATTAATTGTTAAATTCGTTCTATCATTAAAAAATTCTGAGGAAATTCTTAGCTATTTGTCTGAATTTACTTTTCTAAAATTAAAATGCGTCAAAACATAAAATAACGTTTTTGCTTAACCCCTTGGGGACGAGCGACACGTATACGTGCCGCATGAAGCGCTCAGAATCCTTGTTTTTCCTCACCAGTAAAATTTTACTGTAAAATTTGCCTTATTTAATCAGCGCATTTTCTCGATTCATGAAGACACAAATTTCTGTTTTTAAAAAACGGTGACAAAAGATTAAAAATTTCGTAAAAGGCTCCCGTCCCCGGGGTTAATAAAGATGCAAAAAGAAAATAAAAATATATTGTTACTTTCAAATATTTATCTTATTAAATAATGCTTCGCGAATCCAAACAAAGCATAGCTTTTGCTAGTAATAAAAAAAAAAAAAAAAAAAAAAAAAACCTTGTTTAGGGTATAAACAGTAATGATTCATTTTTTGTTTTTACTGTTAATAAAATGCCACAAATCCTTATTATAGAGCAAAAACATATCCTTGATTAGTGCTGACGTCATATCGACCGTGACAACATCTGACTAAATATCGCTTTAGTTGCAATTTTGTAAACTTCTTTAGGTCACACCATTTCAATTTTTACACCGTCGAATAGGAATAACATGTTTTTTCAAATGCAATATATTGGTAAATTGTATCTCACTTTACGGGTTTTTTACGTTTTTTTAAATAATTTTCAAGCATGATTCAAAAAAAAAAAAAAAAAAAAAAAAAAAATAGATATCGCGTGCAGCCCGATTACGAAAGATTACAGGTTTGCAATTAAAACAATATCTTTTTCAAATATCTTGCTTGAATTTTGATATGTTCGAATGATTTTTTTTTCATAGAATACCTGAGGACGATTTACAACCGGACTAGTTTTTACTTCTTTGATTTTAGTTTCAAATATTTTTTTAAAAAATACTTTTACTTTCGGAGCCGGTTTGAACCGGTTCTGAAATTGAAACTATTCTAGTATAAAAAAAAAACTATAACCAAAATCTAAAAAGTAAAAACTCGCCCGGTTGTAGATCGTCCACAGCTATCTTATGCAAAAAAAAAAAAAAAAAAAAAAAAAAAAAAAAAAAAAATCTTTCGAAAACATCAAAATTTAAGCGAGATATTTAAAAATAACTTCCCCATAGGATTAACATTATCATCCTCGTCTTTTTGAGTGACTAGTGAAAGCTTTTAAAGCCTTCAACAAATGTTTACGCGTGTAAAAAGTATTCGTGACTATTAGCTACAGAGACTGTTTCAAACCAGAGTTGGGCAAAATACATCGGAAAATCATTTTCGATACAAAATATAAAATATATTGATTTTAGAGCGTATAATACAAGATACAAAATACTTCTCAAAAGTAAAAAATCCAAATTCAAAATACGTGTATTTTCAAATACATTTAATACAAAGTACATTAAGAAATTTAAAAAAAAAATTAGACTTTGTAAGTTGCACTAAAAAAATGCAAAGTACTGTTCAAAGCTGATTAAACATTTGAAATTATAAATTTCTAAAATAAGAAAACAAAAATGATTAAAAAAAAGATTCCTTTCAAGCATACAAATAACATGTTACATATTTAAGAAAAATCTTCAATGCAAAATTATGATTATCCTTCAACGCAACAAGTGCTGTAGTCGTAAAAAACCCAGAGGGTTCCAGAGCTATCGCGACAGCTGGTGGCTGTTTTCGTGATTGATTAAGTAAGATCTATCACACATATGAAAATTAGCTTCTATGAAATTGTTAGTAAAAAATGTCACTGCTTCCCGGACTTTTAAAATAAAATTTTCTATTTGACGCTATAACGAAATCGTTTTAAATATGATATTTTAAAGATATTGTTTAAATATGACGCAATTTTCCCCTTTTTGCACATAATAATTTATTTTCTTCTTTTTTAATATAAATGTGTAAATATATTTTTCAATGAAAAAGCGTTTAAAAATATTATTTGAATTTTTATGACGTAATTTGCCCTCCCCACCCCCATTTAATTCTTTTCGCATGTAATAATTTAATTATTTTAAAGTTTTTTTTTCTCTTTTAATATCCACGTGTAAACATATTTTTCAATTGTAAAATCTTTTGAAATGTTATTATTTTCGTTTTTTTTTTTTTTTTTTTTTTTTTTGGCAACAATAGGTAAAAAAATAACTTTTTCAAAAAATGAAATAAATTGCTATTGAAATACTGAAATTTTGAACAAAAATGTAAAAAAAATAAAATAATGTAAAATAAAATAATAATAAAAATAGACAAACTTAAAAAATTAGAGGACTTTGCGCGCTGCAATCTAGTCCTCTATATAATTGCAAAAGATGGTTAAATTGCCATGCATGTTCTCCGATTTAAACATTGTCTGCTTCAGAATGTTTATCATACATTTTTCTAAAAGACTACAACTTTTATAGACAATGCCCATAGAAATTTCCACTAATATATCATAGTAAATAAATTACTGCATTAAAAATTCGTAAACAGTCACAACAAGATGAATATCTTCATTAATTATACGGTAAAATTGCATTTAAATATATAGATGCTATGTTTATGAATAAATTTCTCCTGAAATAATTAACTGAAAAATAAAGGTGGTTACTTATTATTTCTTTAAGACTGGTTACATTATTTTCTAAGAGAAAAAGTTTCTTGATATTTTTTATTTTATTAATATAAAAGTCAAACAATAAGCATTGAATTATTTCTGTACTATGAATAATGATTTCCATTTTTGAACTTGCAACATATAAATAACTGATTCAGTTAATAACGAATTAATGCATTTGATTATTAATCATAAAACAATACAAAATAATAATTCTATTATTTTTTTTATTTTTTAAAAACAAACACATGCACATACTCACATTAGCATAATCATAAGTATATTTGTGAGGTGGTATGATTTTATTGAATTAGTTAAAAAAAATTAATAATGTATGCACTTATACCATGCAATTTTTATTTATTTATAGATTAATAGTTTAAAATTTCCTTTTGAGATAGTTTCGCTTTCTGCCGGAACTCGAAAAAGAATCGAAATTAGCTATACACCTGAAAAACTTCTTTTTGACCAGACACTAATATATATGTGTACTGTGTTAATTAATTTCATAAAAAAGTCGCATAAAAACCGGAGTCGAATTTTTTTTTTCTCGAGAGTGTTGGCATAAATGTTTAATCGTAATAAAGACGAATCTTTAACTAAAAATCAATAATTAACTGGTTTTATGATAAGTTTCACCATAACAAGCGTATGGAAAACTATACGGAAACCTCGCTTCAATGAATTAAAAAGGACTAAAAAAATATTGTTAAAATCGATGTTTCACGGTTCACAACAAAGGTCGTAATTTTGAAGGAGTTTAAAGTTTATTGTACTTTGAAAAGTTCCACGTCTAACCGAATATTTTGTTTTTAACAATTGAAAAATTTTCTGTATAATATTGCGCACCGTGTATTATCACAATTAGGTTATTATCTTGGTATATTTCCATCGGGAGCTTCAACAAATTAAATTCCAAATTTTCACGAGCCTTTACAATAACTAATTGCATTACATTTGTAAACTACTTTAAACTAAAATTTAAAAAAAGCAATACGCGATAAAATTTTCAAGGGTCCTTCCTTCCTACAACAGAACTTTTTTTTAATTCTCACAACAAAGCTAACAGTTATGACACTATTTTTGTAACAATTCAGCAAAAATGCGCTTGAATAAGCTATACATCCTGCTCATTAACATCTTTATCGTACGCTAGTTGAAAAAACGTATTTATATTAACATCCAGAAACGAATTCAAAGACTAAACAAAATAGCCAGACTTATATTTCTCTGTTCTGAATCTCTGATTTGCGGTTTACACGCAAATCTAGCAAAAATGCATTTTGAGTATTTTCAAAATACCAAATACTTGGAAAAAGCAGTACAATATACATTACTAAAATACTTTCGTTTTGTCAGTTTAAAATACAAAATACAAGATACAAATGTATTTTGAAAATGTATTTCAAATACATGTATTTTCGATACTGCCCAACTCTGTTTCAAACAAGTTAATTCTTGAACATTCAGACATTTATTGAAAAACATTTGTGTGAATAGGAAAAAACTTCATCATTGCTATAACTGCAATCTCGAATATGTGATATAAATATATAATTAACAATCGAATATGTGATATAAATATATAATTAACAAAGGTAAACTTGAAGTTTACACATGAAGAATTCTGTACTTGAAGTTTAATTACACTGTACAGAAGAGATTCATTATTAATCAATACTGCAGATGTGAGTCTTTTAACACAGTGTTTCTATTTCTTTATTAACCCGGGAATGCTCGCGCATATTCCGGTCATGTACGATTTATACCTTGCCACCAATAAATTAAAACAAAAGTCGTCTTTTTACACAATCGGTGACATTGCTGACAAATTCCGCGCTAAAATAATTTGAAGATTACTTTTCTAAAATTTGTGGTGAGAAACGTAATAACCGTGCCCACCCTGGGTATGTCATACCCAGCGCGTGTAATCCCCGATTAAATAAGTAGATTTGAATGATTGCAATAATACTGAAATACAGAATCTCTTCACCCGGGAGAACGCACGCATACCCAGGGTATGAATGGTTTGGTTACTTTGTCACCAATAAAAACGAATAATAATCGTAAACTTATTTAATGGGAGAAAATTTTGTGATAAAAGAAGATGAAGATTCCTTTTAAAAAGATAGTGGTGACAATTGTAAAAACCGTACACACTCCGGGTCTATCAGGCCCGGCGCGTCCTCCCGGGTTAAAAGAGAAATAATTGAGAATATTGTTAAAAATTATAAGCGTGAGATTAAAAACGGAAACGATTTTAGTCACGAGACCAACTAAATGAATAAACTAGAAAACAGGAATTCTGCTTTTTCAGAATTTAGTGTCGTCCCCAATGAAAAAAAAATATATGTATAGATAAATAGTACAAAACCTATTTCAATTTTAAGACTTAAAGCACACACTTTTATTTTATCTAAAATGACGTCATTCGCATCTGCTTAAGAATTCCACATTTACGATCATCATCTCTTAAACATCTACAGTAAAGCATGCATAAGGATGTCACTATCGCAAAATAATGCACAAATGCAGCAAAAAGATGCCGTCATTAAAGAAACTCGACAAAAAACGGCTATCTAATGATTCATAGGCATTCATTTGCTTGTAACATTAATCTAGACGATTTCAGTCGTGACGTCAGTCATGGCGTTTTGGTTGGAAACAGACTTCAAACAAGCGGTTGCTTTGTTGTATTTTTCATTTTGCTTGTGTGTTGCAGCTATATCTTATATCTATATCTCACATCTAAGTGTTTTAATACTTGATATGTACTGGTAACATTTTCCACAATTTATATTTAAAAAGAAATGACGCATGGCAACCGTTTGTTTGGAGTCAGTTTCCAACCAAAACGACATGACTGAGGTCACACTGAAAGCGTCTACAGATCCTTAAAATGAAATATAATTTATAATAGCTCCATGTTTTAACGAAATTATTCGTTTATATTTTTTCAAAATAGCATGTGTTTTAATTACATTTTCTTTCGGTTGTTATGAGAAAATGGCAAAAAAAGATATAATTGCTATTTTTCAACTATTTGGGGCATTCCACATCAAATCAGGCAGTAAAATATCAATATGCAACCCACCATCACAGATTTTAATGAAACTGCGTGTGTTTGTTCTTACTATTAAGATATGATCACCTGTAATTTTTTTTTTGCTCCTTGGTGAAATAGTTTCTGAGAAAAAAATTGTCAAAATTTTGAAAAACTGCCGTCAGTTGGTATTCTTGACTGCTGGGTTTTCAAATGTAGCATGTCATATATATATCATATTTCAATATGTACTCTACAAATCATCTTCAAATAATTTATGCATAATATTTTGGATACGCAGCTTATGAAAAAAATATATTGTTACTCTTATAACATTTTAAGTATGTCTAAAAAAATATTTAAACTTTGAAGTCGCGACTTTTTTATGAAAAATAATGCATTAACAAAAAAAGCCTTATCAACAAAAGATGGTATTTTTATTAAATTTATTTTTTGTGGGAGATATACTTAAAGGTGTCCTTTACCTGATTCTGAAATAAAAATAGTGGGATTTTGGGTGTTTTTAGTAGTTTTTCCTATTTAAAAATATTTTGAGGTGCATTTCAAATCAAATCAAGCAGAGTCATTCTATGTCAGTTCCCCTAAGCCATTTAATCACTGTCACAAACTTCAATGAAACTGGGTTTGTTTATAGCTTAATTTAAGACGTAATCGCCTTTAATTTTCTTGATCCTAAGTAAAATATTTTTTAAGATAAAAAATATCAAAATTTTGAAAAATTGTTTTAAATTTTTTTAATGGCAGTTCGATATTCAAAGACTACATTTACATAGCTGTCAACTCTTCCGCTTTTTTAGACCACAAAAATTTAATAGAAATTTTTGCCTTATTTAATCGGCAGATTACGGCGATTTAAGAAGGTAAAATTTACTATAATATTTTTGTGGTCTGAAAAAGCGTAAGATGTTGGCAGCTATGCATTTAAAAAAAAAAAAAAAAAAAAAAAAAAAAAAAAAAAAAAAAAAAGTCATTTCAATATAAAATCACTAAATAGGTTTCAAATAATGTGTGTGTATGTGACAAATAATGTAGGCAGATTATTATTTCTTGTTTTTTGTCATGTTTAAACACTAAGAGTGTCTTTTATCTTATAAATTTTTAAAATCAGGAATTTTGTCAAAAATAATGTGTTAATCAAAAATTTATTATTAACCGAAGGCAGGGTGGTATTGCTTTTTTTAATTGTACGTAAAAATATCTTTTAAATGGTTATAAAATAAAAATAGTGAAAATATGAGAAAAAATTATCAGTTTTGGACAAATGCCACGAGTTGCCATTAATGATTGTTCAATTTTCAAAGGCCTCATTTTATATATAAAATCATATTTCAATAACTAATAAAGAAATCTTCTTCGAATAATTTAAGCAAGGTAAATAAAGTATGTAAATTATGAAAAAAATATTGCTGTAATGTTAAAAAATATTTAAATGTGTCTAAAAAATTGTATAATCTTTGAAATCAAAAATATTTTACAAAAAATAATGAAATTATTAAAAAATCTTTATCAATCAGAGGCGGAGTTTCTATGACTAATTTTTTAATTTTAAATTGTACATAATAATACATTATAACTGGATCTGAAATAACAATAGTGGGATTTTGGTTGCTTTTAGTAGTATTTAAATCATATTTAAAATTATCAATATTTTCAGATGTAAAATCTATCCAATGTATCATCCCTGGAAATATTTTTATTTATACATTTATTTTATTTTTCAAATTATCTTTTATGTTCGTTTCTTAAGGAAAAAAATAAACAATAGTGTTTCTTAGTAAAACTTCTAGGGCGAAGAGCAATTATCCCTTTCCAAAAAAGAGAAAAATCACTAGCTCCTCACCGCCCAATAGAAATTTTCAAAATGACATTCCCAATCTTTAAACTCATATTTGGCTGTTAATATTGAAAATTTAGATTTGAGCTGCTAATATTGAAAAAAATACAAAATTTCACTCTTTTGAAGAAAATTTTGACATATTGTGCTTCAAATATATGCAAAAAATGCATAATCCATTATATTTATATCTTTCAAATAACTATATCTAAAAAATTATTTAAAACTTAATGAGTTGCACTTTTGTAACTTTATTCAGTTTCTAATGATATGTACCGTAATTTCGGGTGTATACCTCGCAGATCAAACAATTCAGTTTGGACCCAGAAATTTTATTCAGTATTTGAAGACCAATATTTACTGTGATCTAAATAGTTACATTTTTTTTTTTAAATTTCTGGGTCGAAACACGATTGTTTGATCCGCGGGCATTACACCGGAAATTACGGTAATTTGATTTATTTCATCACAATATTACTGAAAGATGGATTTTCAACATATATATGTGTGTATATATATCCCTGTTCTCATACAAATTATTTAAAAATTATTCATTTATGTTTAATAAAGCATATATATTGTTTATACACTTATAGAAAATACATATAGTAAATTTTATGATATTATGTCAATATTGTCTAAAAGTAAAGAACTTATCTAATAGTATGTAACGAAAAATTTAACATCTGGTGTAATGACAACAAAATTTTATAATCGTTTTACTTAATTTGGATGAATGAAAAAAGCTTACATGTTTATATTTTATTGAAGTACAGGTGAAAATGTCACAAAGACATTCCTATCTCAACAACCACTGAGTATGTCACATTCACACTACAGCTGATTTTTTTTTTCTTTTTGATCTTTCGGGTTTGATTTCAGATGGTAATGAATTAATTAGTTATGTTAGAAGTGTCATTGCAGTCAGCATATTAGGTTCACTATTTTTTTTTTAATTTGTTTTGATTGACTCGATGAACAACAACATTTAAAGGGACAATTTCATGAATTTTCAATTAAAAGCAGATTTATAAATTCATTATGTTGTTTAGTTATTATTATCGTCTTAAGATAATAAGTTGATATTAACATTTTTAAATGTAGTTTATTTATTATTTGAACAGTTGAAAGTATTTTTCAATAAGAGTGGGCTGTTGATTTTAAGTCGGCCGTTGAGCAATGTAGTGTTGGTAAAGGAACTGGTACTATTTAATTTAATTTTATTGCTGTAAATAATATTTGTTATTTTATTATTGTATGTATTATATTTAAGCAAGAGTAGCAATACACAATATCGTGGTCATTATAGTACATCTTAGCATGAAAAGCTTCAATATTTATCATTAAACATTCACATTTTATGAAAATTTTGTTAAAATTGCTCATATTTTCACTATTTTTATTTTATAACTATTGAAAAGATATTTTTACGTACAAATAAAAAAGTAATAATAGCCTGCCTTCGGTTAATAATAAATTTTTGATTAACACATTATTTTTCCAAAATTCTTGATTTTAAGAATTAAACACACTCTTAGCGTTTAAACATGACAAACAACAATAAATAATAATCTGCCTACATTATTTGTCACATATACATTATTTGAAACTTATTTAGTGATTTTATATTGAAAGGACTTTTTTTTATGCAGTCTTTGAATATAGATCTGTCATTAAAAACATTTTTAAAAATTTTCAAAATTTAGATATATTTTTTATCTTAAAAAATATATTACTTAGGATCAAGGAAATTAAAGGTGATTACGTCTTAAAATGAGCTATAAACATACCCAGTTTCATTGAAATTTGTGACAGTGAATTAAATGTCTTAGGCGAACTGACATGGAATGACTCTGCTTGATTTGATTTGAAATACGCCTCAAAATATTTTTAAATAGGAAATACTACTAAAAACACCCAAAATTCCACTATTTTTATTTCAGAATCAGGTAAAGGACACCTTTAAGTATATCCCCCAACAAAAAATAAATTTAATAAAAATACCGCCTTTTGTTGATAATGCTATTTTAGTTAATGCATTATTTTTCATAAAAAAATCACGACTTCAAAGATTAAACGTTTTTTTAGACACACTTAAAATGTTATAAGCGTAACAGTATTTCTTTTTCATAAACTGCGTACCCTATATATTATGCATAAATTATTTGAAGATGATTTTTAGAATAGATATTGAAATATGATCATATTTATGTCATGCTACATTTGAAAATCGAGCAGTCAAGAATGCCAACTGACGGCAGTTTTTCAAAATTTTGACAATTTTTTTTTCAGAAACTATTTGACCAAGGAGTAAAAAAAAATACTGGGAATCATATCTTAATAAAAGGAATAAACACACGCAGTTTCATCAAAATCTGTGATGGTTGGTTACATGCCTGCCTGAACTGACATGGAATGACCCTTTTCCTTTTACTTTCTATATAAATGGAGTACTTGAGCTGCCAAAATTAAACAAATGGTGCTAAAAACTACAAAAAAATTAACATTTCAAAAATAAATGGAGATACAGTTTTCACACAAATTGCATTTAAAAGTACATTTTTTTTTTTAATACGACAGTATAAAAATTTAAAGTATGCGATGCTTCGAAATTAAAAAAATTGCTATAGAGCATTTAATCGCACAATGATACATCTGCTTTGTTTATTGCTACCTTCTGTAAGCTAACGTTATTTTTTGGAGACAAAATAAGCTGGGAGAAAGAAATAGCATACCGTCCCGGGGCTAATGAAGCTCCTTAAGTATGTTTCATAATAATTGAAAATTTCAGACGTCATGGTGTCAGAGAAATGAATTATCCATGTATGAATTACGCATTTCTATGAAGTCATAATGGTTATTTTTCTTCGGCATCAGACAGAATTTATCGTTGTGAATTTAATTCTTTAATTATTAAAATAAGATGGGGTGAATGGAACAAAGGACAGTTTTGATGATTAATGTTAGAGTCCATGAGGGAATGTTTATGGATATGACATCTGTACGTGACTTCCAGTTGCCATCAGTTTAAAGTATTTTAATATTAATATTTGAACTTTTGAGAATTCACTAGAGAGATTATGTGCCAAAAGATAACTGGAAGTTAAGGTTTGCATAACTAAGATTTAGGAATGCTATAACATACATAAATAATTAAAACTATATACATTATTTTGTTCTTACATTCATTAAGTATAAAGATTACTTACGTTGATTATAAAAGATACCATCACGTAAGATAATTTATCATTTCTTTAATTATTCAAATAAGTTGGGATGACTGGAAAAGAACATGATTTAGATAAATATTGAAATAAATTACATCAGAACATAAAAATTATATATGAGTACCAGGATTCAGAATTTGTTGTAACTGTGTCTTTAATTTTTCCACATTTATTTGAACGTATTGTGTAAATAGCTAATTATAGCTTCATATTTGCATAACTACACAACAGTCTCGCAGTCTCGAGGATGTTATTTAGAATCTTATTAACGAGGGATTTTTTCTCCACTTAATTAAAGCTTAATTACATTACATGCAAGTGATAAATAATTATAAACTGACAATCCATATACGGCTTTTGTTAAAAAAAATATTCGACCTCTTATAATATAGTTGTAAACAAAATAATATTGAATAGTGAAAATAATATTGTAATCAAGAATTATTTACAGTAGAAAGTAAGAAAATATTTCAGAAATGTTATTAAAAACTAAAAGCAGATATGATAGGCGATTTTATGTTAAACACTTTTTACCTTACAGGCTATCAAAGCTGAGAGCTAATGTATTCGCAGGGTCTCCATCTACGTACGTATGTATTACGTATATATGTACCTAACGCGATAGCTCTTGATAGAAATATCCGATTTGCTTCAAATTTTGTATGTAGGTTCATTCTGATAAGGCGCTTCCCTGATTAGTTTTGGGGTGCATTGGTTAAAGATAAAGGGGAGAGGTGGCTATACCTCTCTTAATTTAAGTAAATATGTTTTTCACGCAGATTTATCCGATTTGCTTCAAATTTAGTATACTTGTTTATTCTGATAAAGCGCTTCCCTGATTAGTTTTGGAGGTTCTTTTTTCTGATTGAACTATATTGGTTTGTACTATTACAAAAAAAAAAAAACAAAAAAAAAACGCTGCTTTTTCATGACTTATTTTTTATCGTTTTGCCCCAAAAGAATGAGTTCTATTTTATGACTAACAAACACAAATAAAAGTATAATATACAGTTGATGTGAATAGTCTGCGAGCTCAATGGCATCAGTTTAACTGGGTACTTTTTTTATTAAGTGAATAAATACAGTTTATTATGCACGATCAATAAGAAATCTAATGTCCTATAGTTATGGCGTCAGAGACTATCACTATCTGTGTATGAAGCTAATAGAGAAATACTTGTTAAACTGTCTTTAACTTAGAACGTGCCTACGCAGCATATACAGTGCATATACGCAGAAAAAATCTAAGGACAGGAAAAAAAAATTATTTGATAAATTTCAAATCAGACGAATAAAGTTTACTAAAATGTGAATCATAAAGTTAAAAAGTTAATAAAAATGTCTATAAAATTTATCTGTAAGCATTTTATAGCGAAAATAAAACTTAGTTTAATCAACTTTTTTATTAAAATCTTGGGGGCTGTGCACCCTACGAGCCACTCTCTCCAATCCCTGTTCAGACACCGCAAACTAAAAGCACGCTAATTTGATCGGCTTCAAAATGTATCGCTTAAATGTATCGTTTTAAATCTGACGTTATTTTCACCAAGTTGTCTTTCCTTTTTTAATATTCACGTGAAAATATTTTTGTTGTTAGAAAGGAAATATTATTTGCGCTGTCTTAAAATTCTCAACACAAGAGCAATGCGATTCTTGTAGTTGCTTCAATAACATCTGAATTCGTTCAAAATATCTCAATATGTTGATTTTCTGTAAGCAAGTAAACTCTATTAGTTTACAATGGAAGTCTATGGGAATTTGGCGAAATTTTAGAGATATCGCCAAGTTGGCGTTACTTTTGTCGACTAATTTTGATCGCCAAATCTGGCAATATATCGCCAGATTGGCGACAATATTGGCGGTATTTGGCAACGGAACAGGGTCTCCCCTATCGTAACCCCCCTTATAGGTATGGATATGCATTAAATGCTGTTCAATAACCAATGAGATGCGGTCCATTGATACGGTAGCTCAATATATGTATATAGATTAGTTTTAAAAGATTATCTCAAAATATGAAATAATTGTCTCGTGCAAGTATATTTTTAAATTTAAACAGTTTGGTAATATTATGGTTTGGCAATTTTTATTAATAATGTAATTATCAATTTTTAATTATCAATATTTTCCTGCTTTTAACACTAGAATCGCCGAAAATTTTACTGAAGTGTTATAAAAATTTCTTACACCGGAATTTTTATTTGAAACTATTTAACTTACTTAATTAACTTATTTCTTTGGGGTACATTTTAAACTTATTTCAGAAAGAAATTTCTGGTCATAATCGAAATATTTTTATTTGGTAGCGGCCAAAATGACCGCTACGGCGGTTCTAGTGTTAATACGCGTTCATTTAATTCTCGTTTGAAAGTTTTTGTCTGTTTAACCCTTAATTCTCGCTCCCGTCATATTCTCGGGCTGTGTCTTTACTCAAATTGTTTGATTCCCACCAGTTTTATAAAATAGTGGAATTGGCTATATTTTAGTATCGTTTTTCCTGTCATTAAATAAGGTGAATATTTCTTTTTCATAAAAGTGGTGCCAATAAGCAATTTGAATTTTTCAACCGTAATTTAATTCGAGCGTTAAGGGGTTAATATATATATATATATATATATATATATATATATATATATATATATATATATGTATATAGTTTATAATATATCTCTGTTTATTTCACGTGCAAATAAATTTTTAATTTAAAGGAAATAGTATTCTTTGCGCTAATTAAAATTTGGGCAACAATTTAAGATAATACCTTTTCTAAAAGTTGTAAAAAATATCTCTTGAAATGCTGAAAATTTGAATTTAAAATAGAAATAAAACTTCAAAATATGAGTCAAATTAAAAAAAAATAAATGCAATTTGCACACCGGGAACTTATAATGTATAAAATGATCTATAAGTGATTAACTTCATGTATAGTTTTTGCTCCTATAAGACTTTTTTAATGGAACGATTTTGGCCAACTTTAACATTAAATATCTCTTAACCCCTTAATTCTCACTATCGTCATATTCACGGGCTGTGTCTTTTATTCAGATTGTTTATTCCCCCTTCAGTTTTATAAAATAGTGTAAATAGCTTTATTTTAGTATCGTTTTACCTGTCATTAAATAAGGTGAATATTTCTTTTTCAAAAAAGTGGTGCCAATAAGCAATTTCAATTTTTAAACCGTGATTCAATTCGAGCGTTAAGGGGTTAAAATAATTCTTCGATTTGAAAACTGTCTGCATCAGCAGGTTTATCAAACATTTCTCTATAATACCACATGTTTTCATATTTTTGTATGCAATATTTTTCTTAATATTAAGGAAGAAATACTTCCGGTCACAAAAAATTCAAAAACCCGCGGCGGCGGCGGCGACAGAGTTAGTTACTTTTTTTTAGATAGAGAGAGGTTTTTATAAGCTTTAGAGAATTTAATACCCTTTCATGATACCGACCGATATTTTCGGATGCTTGTGACCGGAGAAAAACAGTCGCCCGATTGAAAGTTCACGGCACGTACCTAAAGGCACACCCCGTCACTCAGGGCGTATTATTATTTATTTTTTTGCACACAAGCGTTTGATAAGTGAAATGTCAATAGTTATAATGCAAAAAGTCCAAAGGCGGTGTTTCTTTCTTTCTTTCACATCAATTTTCTTTTTCTTTCTTTCTTTTTTTTTTTTTTTTTGTTGCAGAAAAAAAAAAAACATAAAAATCACTTGCATTTCAGGCCAAAGAAGTTGAACCTCTCCTTAATAAGGAAGTGTGGTTCCATATAAAAGTATGCCACATTACATAATCTTTTTCTTATAGGTTGAAAATATTAAGAGAAGAAATATTTATTACTTCCTTACGTCTAGAATTAAATAGTTTATTCGTATTAATTTTTATTATAATTTTACTTATATATTGATTAAAATTTGTTAATAATAACTTGTTACACAATATTTATATTAATTGAAAACTCTGCAATCAAAACCAACAAAAAAGGTGATTTGTATAGTTTTTAGTTAAAAATTGGAAGATTAAAAAAAAAAAATCAAAGTTTAACCCGGAAAACTTTTGCAGAAAAAAATAAAAGCAATTTCGATGATAACGTTTTTTTGTATTATGTCTTTGTTCCAAGCACAATTCTGTCATTCCAGACGGATTGTACACAAATAAGTGATTATAAAACAGGTATCAGGTCAATATATGATCTTTTTTACATTATATTTTACTTTTATTAAAGCTGTCAAACTACTTTTAACAGATCAATTATTTTTTCCCACTTTCAACTGCAATTTGTTTGAAAACTGCACCTCAATTTATTTTTGATATATTTATTTTTCTGTAGTTTTTAACGCCATTTCTGTAATAGTGCAACTGAAGTACTCCATCTATGTAGAACAAAAAGGGAAAATAGTTTAAACATAGCATATTGCGACAGCTTTTTGTTGCCATTTTCTCATAACTGAAAAAAAAAATTGTAATACTCTACGCGTTCGTTTAAGAAAATATAAATGAATTATTTCTGATAAAACATGGAGCTATTATAAACTATATTTAATTTTAAGTATATCAATATTAATGTTACAAACAAATGAAGGTATAAGAAGCATTAGATAGACGATTTTTATTTATTTATTTATTTTTTTTTTTGGTAGAGTTTCCGACATTGCTTTTTGCTGGGTTTGTGTATTATTCCGCGATTGTGACGTCCTATGCATAATTTTCTGTGGATGTTGTTTAAGACTGGATGTCGAATTCTTCAGCTTATGCAAATGACGTCATTTTATATAAAATAAAAACGTGTATTTTAAGTCTGAAAACTGAAATATGCTTTATACTATATACAGGGGTCCCAGCACTGCGCCAGAAATGGCCGATTGCTACCACTAAATTTTAATAGTATTTTTTGACTTATTTAATGACAGAATTTATGACATTTAAATAAGGACAAGAATGCTAATAAAATTTAGTGGTAGCATTCGGCCATTTCTGGCGCAGCGCTGGCACCCCTGTATATATATATATTTATCGGGAGCGACAATAAATTTTGAAAAAGCAGAATTCCCGTTTTCCAGTTTGGATTTTCTCTCTTCCATTCAATTAATTGGAACGAGTTAGGTCAAAGAAACGGAAAAAAGTGTATAAAAAATAGATATTTACACATTCCCTACTGCTAACGCCAATTCACCTACCCTCTAACTGTTGTCGTATTTTGTATGTTACTTTACGTCTCGAAAATACGTCTCGTTTTTAAAAATAAAAAATCGTTACTTTAGATTATTATGGGATCTCGTGTCGCTTTTGCGGATGGTTTGAAACCCCCACAAGATATTTAATTCTGTGTCTCTGCAAACGAATTAATGCTATTTCGTTTTACTAGATTTTTCTATAATATATAACCTGAAAAAAACTTCAGAGCAGATTTTCTCGCCGACGGCGTTGCCTTGGTGATTATCTGTGCAATGAAAAACCCACACCACCGCAATAAATGGGAGACTCCAATAATTAGGATGAGCGAAGCGAATCCTCTACTAGGCTACACAAATTACATTTTGTCGTACACTTTACAAAAAAACTATTCAGTATTTTAACTTGAAATTAAATATTACAATAAATTATGATGTGTAGATTTGCACAATATTATTATTATTATTATTATTATTTTTGCAGCATAACCTAAAAAAATTATTATTTTAATTAATTTATTTTACATGTTTTTCCATTACGAACGCATTTTTGCAAATAAAAAATTAAATATGTATATTTTCAGAAGAAAAAATAAATCATGGAGTTAGTAATTATAGATAGAATCATGATTAATTAAATAGTTTCACGATTACTTTTAAAAATTTTAAAAATACCTTTTTTATGAAATTATAGCATATTTTTAATAAATTAAAATTTGTGAAAAGTCAATTATTTACATTCACTTATAAAAGTAATTTTCAGTATTAAGAATTCAAATACAAAATTTATTCTTATTATGTGAAATTATTTACGCAGACTATACTTATGCATTTAACAGAATTATATTATGATTTTTTTTTTGTAAAGTGGCAACAAAAGAATTGTAAACAAATAAAATTAATTGTTAAATTCGTTCTGTCATTAAAAAATTCTGAGGAAATTCTCAGCTATCTGTCTGAATTTACTTTTCTAAAATTAAAATGCGTCAAAACATAAAATAACGTTTTTGCTTAATAAAGATGCAAAAATAAAATAAAAATATGTTGTTACTTTCAAATATTAATCTTATTGAATAATGCTTCGCGAATCCAAACAAAGCATAGCTTTTGCTAGTAATGAGAAACAAAAAAAAAAAAAAAAAAAAAAAAAAAAAAACCTTTGTTTAGGGTATAAACAGTAATGATTCATTCTTTTGTTTTTACTGTCCATAAAATGCCGCAAATCCTTATTATAAAGCAAAAACATATCCTCGAGTAGTGTTGACGTCATATCGACCGTGACAACATCTGACTAAATATCGCTTTAGTTGCAATTTTGTAAACTTCTTTAGGTCACACAATTTCAATTTTTACACCGTCGAATAGGAATAACATGTTTTTTCAAATGCAATATATTGGTAAATTGTATCTCACTTTACGGGATTTTTACGTTTTTTGAAATAATTTCCAAGCATGATTTAAAAAAAAAATAGATATCGCGTGCAGCCCGATTACGAAAGATTACAGGTTTGCAGTTAAAACAGTATCATTAGTTCAGCATGTGCTTCTGTTTTTATTCCATAACGAATTTGAAACTTCATAAATAAATAAATGAAATAATATAAATAAAATACAAAATTAAGAGACGTATAATAAAATTACTTGTTTAAACCACTGAAATGATAAGAATAAAAAAAAAGGTTGATATAAGTAACGAAATCTTTTTATGATTTTCTGTGATTTCGGCTATCAACTCCTGGTATGCTGTTTATACGAAAGTATCGCTTTTAATAAATTTCAAAACTTTATTTGAATACATAATTGATATATCTACTATAACCCCTTGAGGGAAAGCAATTGCGTTTGTGTAATGCTGAATTCCCACCGGAAATATAGAATAATTTTATTTCAAATTAAGGAAAAGCAATTTTACGACTTTTTTCTGCCAAAGTTAGAAAACTAAAATTTCATAAAATTTTTCTGGTGCAAATCCTCATTAATTGTAGGTGGGATAAAATATATCCCAGCGCCCTTCAAGGGGATATATATAAAATGCATATGGGAAGTTTGTTCCGGCTGCGTATAACTTGTGTTCTGCTGAAAGTGATTTGATAGGACTTACGCTATTAGTTAGATAAATTTAGTGAAGGTTACAGTGTGTGACATATTGTTCTACCTTTCTTTATAATAGAATTATGGAGGGAAAGTTCTATAATCAAATAATTCGATTATAAATGATTGAATTTCTTAAAAAGTTTTACGGGGCAGATTTTGATGCGTTTGTTATATAATTTTTCAGGGATGCTTTTAGTATATTGTTATCGTTCATAGTCAAACCATACTGCAAACGATCAAGTAAATGGGTCCTGCACAGCCCCAATTTTGTCTGAAAAATAGAAAAGTAGTGCAATGGCATTTCTAGCGCTTTAACCCATTGGGGACGAGCGACACGTATACGTGCCGCAGGAAGCGATCAGAATCTTTGTTTTTCCTCACCAGTAAAATTTTACTGTAAAATTTGCCTTGTTTAATCAGCGCATTTTCTTTTTTCAAGAATATACAAATTTCTGTTTTTAAAAAACGGTGACAAAAGATTAAAAATTTAGTAAAAGGCTCCCGTCCCGAAGGGGTTAAGCAATGCAAAAAATGAACCAGGTAAAGATCAATATTGTGATAAAACAAAAAATCAAATTAGACCGATTATCGATATATTTCGTTTAATTTAAAGTTCGTTTGACGAAACCGACTAGCATGGTGGGCGAAGCATGCTAGTTTCATATAAAGTGCTATTTGGTGCTGTTAGTGGGCATTCTAAAAATAATAATATTTAATTTAAAAATACCTATTAGAGTTCTCAATTTTAAAAACGAGATTTTCACCTATGTTCTATACCGCGGAAGCCTCAAGTTAGGTCCCCTTTTGAATGTAGCGATTTAAAACAGATTTTCCCAACTTTTTTCACTCAGACTGATTCACTGTCATACTTGTACTTCGTTGTCCACTAAAATGTTTTACTCTTCAATCCATACAGCTATAACATGTAAAAGAAGAACAAATCTATTCGTAAATTTTAATAAAATTAAAGAAGCACATAAAATGTTCAAGTAATTTATTAGATTTTTCCAAAATATATATATAAACATTAACACATACTTATGCATAAATAATTGTTTTTATTGGATATTTTTAACTACGTTCATATGCAGGCATAATATGAAACACTTTATGTAAAATTTTAGATCCAATATTAGTATTCACCTTTTGAAGATATTAAAATATTAAATTACGAATGGAACATTTTATTGAAAATCCAGTTTTCTACATAAAAAAAGTAACTAATTATTCTATCCATTTAATCCAAAACTTTGGTCCAGTTATTCCATCATCTCCTAAACGTTCTTACAAACGTATTTTTAAATGCATACTACAAATTATATTCATTTATTATAAAACTCACACCGTAATTCTAAAGTAATTAAAAGATATATCTAAATGACAAAAATCTTTTATCGCAATTTATATGTTCTTCACTTCGTTGTTCATGGGAATCAGCTGTAATCCACGCAACCGATAATAATAGTAAAAAAGTCAGAACTCCTTCCATTCATACTTTCAACAGCATGAGCGCTTTCATTATTACGCAGTAAATCGTTGAGCACGTTTCACGTCATTGTTGTCAGATTGGCCAATTTTTCTCCATTTTGAAGCTTTGGGGGGGGGGGGGGGGCGTGATTTTCTGAGGGGAAATGTCAACATTTTTGAGGGGGGGGGGGGACTCGGAGAAATTTGTGTCATTTTGCGTTTCCAGTTTAAAGCTATAACTCAAGCAATACTGGATCTGTATTCGTCGATTCGGAAATAGAAATTTATCACTTATTAATATAATCATTATCCTCGTTTACAATTCTAATGTATAATTTATCTAATTCTAATAGCTATTTAAATTGTGATAATTCGTGTTATTTTCTTCAAGAAAGTAATCGACCAAAATAAAAATGTCAGTTCGCAAATTTTTGTTTCTTTCTTTTCTTTTGGTTTCTTTCTCTTTTCTTTTTTGGTATATACGGAATTTTTTTTTAAAGTCTTGATTTGGGGAAAATTTTTTAACTTAACACTGGAACGCCCGGAAATTTTACTCAAGTTTCATAAAAATATTTCATTCCAGAACGTTTTTTTTAAATTATTTAACTGATTTATTTAACGTAATTCTGCGTCGCTTAAATTTAACTTATTTTATGGGAAAAAATCTGACTCAAATGGACATTTAATCATGTAGTCCGAGTCGAATCGACTCCTTCCGGGCGTTCTACTGTTAAATTTGTTAACCCTTAAATGCATAGTGTATCGAATTTGCAACACTTTTTATTCAACTTTTATTAAATAAACCAAGTTCTTTGCAACCACTATATTTATATAGAAATATTAATCCTGTAAAAGTCACATAAATATGCAACTAAATAAAGTTAAAAATTCTTCTAAAAAATTTCTGGTGTCTAATCCTTAATATAAGTATAAAAAAATACAATTCTAAATGAAAAATTCATGCATTTAAGGGTTAAATATTATGTATAGTGGTAAATATAAGTTTAAAATTTACTTTTTTGAGTAAGAACTGAATAGGAGAATATCTGGGGAAAAAACACTTATTTGTGGTAAATTTCAGACCTTTGGGAGAAATTGTCTTTCGACTATCTGGTAACACTTCTTCAAGGCATCTTGATACTTCAGAATTGGACGAAATTTACGCTAACAAAAATATGAAAACCAAGTAATACGAAATATCTCTCACCCTCAAGAAAAGTGACACATCTCGACAAAAGTAAATTTCACAGGAGAGGCAAAAGAGATTCGCATGTTTTTAATGTAACAGAAATTACACCACATAGCTCTCTACACGCAGCAGTAAAAACGTACATAAAAGCGTGAAACCCTTAAGAAGTAACACGTAGATGAAGATAGGAAAATTGGAATAGATAAGTAAATTTACGTTCCCACACAATTGTCCCCCTTCTGTGTTAACGTATGGAGAAACAGCGTAATAAAACGATTTTCGGGTCATTCCATGTCAGTTCAGGCAGGCATGTAACCCACCATCACAGATTTTGATGAAACTGCGTGTGTTTGTTCCTTTTATTAAGATATGATTCCCAGTATTTTTTTTTACTCCTTGGTCAAATAGTTTCTGAGAAAAAAATTGTCAAAATTTTGAAAACTGCCATCAGTTGGCATTCTTGACTGCTCGATTTTCAAATGTAGCATGACAATAAATATGATCATATTTCAATATCTATTCCACAAATCATCTTCAAATAATTTATGCATAATATATAGGGTACGTATTTTATGAAAAAAAATACCGTTACGCTTATATAACATTTTAAGTGTGTCTAAAAAAATGTTTAATCTTTGAAGTCGTGATTTTTTTATGAAAAATAATGCATTACCTAAAATAGCATTATTAGCAAAAGGCGTATTTTTATTAAATTTATTTTTTGTGGGGGATATACTTAAAGGTGTCCTTTACCTGATTCTGAAATAAAAGTAGTGGGATTTTGGGTGTTTTTAGTAGTATTTCATATTTAAAAATATTTTGAGGCGTATTTCAAATCAAATCAAGCAGAGTCATTCCATGTCAGTTCGCCTAAGATATTTAATTCACTGTCACAAATTTCAATGAAACTGGGTATGTTTATAGCTCATTTTAAGACAGGATCAAGGAAATTAAAGGTGATTACAAGTAAAATATTTTTTAAGATAAAAAAGTATCTAAATTTTGAAAAATTTTTAAAAATGTTTTTAATGGCAGATCTATATTCAAAGACTGCATAAAAAAAAAGTCATTTCAATATAAAATCACTAAATAAGTTTTAAATAATGTATATGTGACAAATAATGTAGGCAAATTATTATTTATTGTTGTTTGTCATGTTTAAATGCTAAGAGTGTGTTTAATCTTGTGAATTCTTAAAATCAAGAATTTTGTGAAAAATAATGTGTTAATCAAAAATTTATTATTAACCGAAGGCAGGCTGTTATTACTTTTTTTAATTGTACATAAAAATATCTTTTCAATAGTTATAAAATAAAAATAGTGAAAATATGAGCAATTTTAACAAAATTTTCATAAAATGTGAATGTTTAATGATAAATATTGAAGCGTTTCATGCTAAGATGTACTAAAATGACTACGATATCGTGTATTTCTACTCTTGCTTAAATATAATACATACAATAATAAAATAACAAATATTATTTACAGCAATAAAAATTAAATTAAATAGTACCAGTTCCTTTACCAACACTACATTGCTCAACAGCCGACTTAAAGTCAACAGCCCGCACTCTTATTGAAAAATACTTTCAACTGTTCAAATAATAAATAAACTGCATTTAAAAATTTTAATATCAACTTATTATCTTAAGACGATAATAATAACTAAACAACATGATGAATTTATAAATCAGCTTTTAATTGAAAAGTCATGAAATGGTCCCTTTAAATATTGTTGTTCATCGAGTCAATCAAAACAAATTATATAAAAAAAAATAGTGAGCCTAATATGCTGACTGCAATGACACTTCTAACAAAACTAATTAATTCATTACCATCTGAAATCAAACCCGAAAGATCAAAAGAAAAAAAATCATCTGTAGTGTGAATGTGACATACTCAGTGATTGTTGAGGTATGTCTTAGTGACATTTTCACCTGTACTTCAATAAAATATAAACATGTAAGCTTTTTTCATTCATCCAAATTAAGTAAAACAATTATAAAATTTTGTTGTCATTACACCAGTTGTTAAATTTTTCGTTACATACTATTAGATAAGTTCTTTACTTTTAGACATTATTGACATAATATCATAAAATTTACTATATGTATTTTCTATAAGTGTATAAACAATATATATATGCTTTATTAAACATAAATGAATAATTTTTAAATAATTTGTTTGAGAACAGGGATATATATACACACATATATATGTTGAAAATCCATCTTTCAGCAATATTGTGATGAAATAAATGCAATTACCGTAATTTCCGGTGTATAGCCCGCGGATCATACAATCGTGTTTCGACAAAAAAATTTTTAAAAATAAAATGTAACTTTTTAGATCACAGTAAATATTGATCATTCTTCAAATACTGAATAAAATTTCTGGGTCCAAACTGAATTGTTTGATCTGCGGGCTATACACCCGAAATTACGGTACATATTAGAAACTGAATAAAGTTACAAAAGTGCAACTCATTAAGTTTTAAATATTTTTTTAGATATAGTTATTTGAAAGATATAAATATAATGAATTATGCATTTATTGCATATATTTAAAGCACAATGCGTCAAAATTTTCTTCAACAGAGTGAAATTTGTTTTTTTTTTTTCAATATTAGCAGCTCAATGCTAAATTTTCAATATTAACAGCCAAATATGAGTTTAAAGATTAGGACTGTCATTTTGAAAATTTCTATTGGGCGGTGAGGAGCTAGTGATTTTTCTCTTTTTTGGAAAGGGATAATTGCTCTTCGCCCTAGAAGTTTTACTAAAAAACAATATTGTTTATTTTTTTCCTTAAGAAACGAACATAAAAGATAATTTGAAAAATAAAATAAATGTATAAATAAAAATATTTCCAGGGATGATACATTGGATAGGTTTTACATTTGAAAATATTGATAATTTTAAATATGATTTAAATACCACTAAAACCAACCAAAATCCCACTATTTTTATTTCAGATCCAGTTATAATGTAGTATTATGTACAATTTAAAATTAAAAAATTAGTCATAGAAACTCCGCCTCTGATTGATAAAGATTTTTTAATAATTTCATTATTTTTTGTAAAATATTTTTGATTTCAAAGATTATACAATTTTTTAGACACATTTAAATATTTTTTAACATTACAGCAATATTTTTTTCATAATCTACATACTTTATTTACCTTGCTTAAATTATTCGAAGAAGATTTCTTTATTAGTTATTGAAATATGATTTTATATATAAAATGAGGCCTTTGAAAATTGAACAATCGTTAATGGCAACTCGTGGCATTTTTCCAAAATTTTGATAATTTTTTCTCATATGTTCACTATTTTTATTTTATAACCATTTAAAAGATATTTTTACGTACAATTAAAAAAAAAGCAATAACACCTTGCCTTCGGTTAATAATAAATTTTTGATTAACACATTATTTTTGACAAAATTCTTGATTTTAAAAATTCATAAGATAAAAGACACTCTTGGTGTTTAAACATGATAAAAAACAAGAAATAATAATCAGCCTACATTATTTGTCACATATACATTATTTGAAACCTATTTAGTGATTTTATATTGAAATGACTTTTTTTTTTTTTTTTTTTTTAATGTAGTCTTTGAATATCGAACTGTCATTAAAAAAATTTAAAACAATTTTTCAAAATTTTGATATTTTTTATCTTAAAAAATATTTTACTTAGGATCAAGAAAATTAAAGGTGATTACGTCTTAAAATAAGCTATAAACAAACCCAATTTCATTGAAATTTGTGACAGTGATTAAATGGCTTAGGGGAACTGACATGGAATGACTCTGCTTGATTTGATATGAAATGCACCTCAAAATATTTTTAAATAGGAAATACTACCAAAAACACCCAAAATCCCACTATTTTTATTTCAGAATCAGGTAAAGGACACCTTTAAGTATATCTCCCATAAAAAATAAATTTAATAAAAATACCGCCTTTTGTTGATAATGCTTTTTTTGTTAATGCATTATTTTTCATAAAAAATTCACGACTTCAAAGTTTAAATATTTTTTTAGACACATTTAAAATGTTATAAGCGTAACAATATATTTTTTTCATAAGCTGCGTACCCTAAATATTGTGCATAAATTATTTGCAGATGATTTGTAGAGTAGATATTGAAATATGATTATATATATGACATGCTACATTTGAAAACCGAGCTATCACGAATGCCAACTGACGGCAGTTTTTCAAAATTTTGACAATTTTTTTCTCAGAAACTATTTCACCAAGGAGCAAAAAAAATTACTGGTGATCATATCTTAATAGTAAGAACAAACACACGCAGTTTCATTAAAATCTGTGATGGTGGGTTACATATTGATATTTTACTGCCTGATTTGACGTGGAATGCCCCTTTCCGGATAACTACACTTATGAAAGTTTTCCTGTAGCAAAGCGCACCCCTAAACGATTTAATCTATCACCCTCACCTATAACATCTATATCAGCCATACTCAACCTTTATTTCTCGCGGGCCGCAAATAAGCGTTTGCGACGTTAGGCGGGCCGCAACGCACTAAAAAAAACCTTATTAAAATAGTAAGACAACAAATGTTGTATAACAAAGCAATATAACAAATTTAATGTTATCAGCAGGGTTGAACATTTGTATCGGTAAAATATATCACCACTATTACACCACTATTACACCACTATTACCATCCACTATACGTAAACAATTAACTTCGTGGTAGATATCGATTACTGATATTGTAAAAATTGGCCGTGAAGTTTGTTGTTTGGAGAATAGTAGTGTGAATTTTGTGTGCCAATTTTTTCCACAACAAATGTTCAGCCATAACAAGCAGTATTATTTATAAAACTAGGGGGCTCGGCCCCCTACGAGCTACGCTCGCCAACCCCCGTCCAGACACCGTAGACTCTAAATGCACGCTAATTTGATCTGCTTTAAAAAGATTTCGAAAGATTGAATTATAATTTAAAAAACAGTGGCGATCTCTCTATAAACGGATTTCTATTCATTTCTCTTTGATTGGGGAAATTTAACGCCAAATCCGTTGCGGTACTACTTGATTATCCCGTCGACCAATTTCGCCAAATTATATAAATCGCCAAACCACTCGCCAAATTATACAAATTGACATAATTTTTATTTTAAATAACGAAAAAACAAATAAATTAGTACAACATTAATAAAAATATAAATAAAACGTCGAAATAAAAATAACTTGATGACGTAGACACGTGTAACAACATTTCAAAATAAGCTAATATAAAAGGAATTAAATAAACAGAGTCTTTGTCTCCTAGTATTTTTTAACAAAGTGAAAAGAAAGTTCTTTTAAATGAGACATTTTAAATTAATCGTTTTTAATCTGACGTAATTTTGACCAAACTATTGTTTCTCTTTTTAATATTCACGTGAAAATACTTGTGTTAGAAATTAAATATTATTTGCGGTTTCCTAACAAAAATAGTTGAAAAGTATCCTCTTAAAATATCAAATAAATGCCTAGCGCAATTTCTAAATTTAAACCGTTTTGCAATATTATTTTGTGTTCATTTTGTGTAATAACTGTAATGTGACGTAAATATGACGTAATTTCTCCTATTTAAGACTTCTAACGCATGTTAATAAATTTATTGCTTTACAAATTCCTTTCTCTCTTAAAATTCACGTGTAATTATAGTTTTTATAACATAATTTTTAATAAGTTCCTGCTTTTTGTACATAATTATTTAATTCTAATTCCAAATGTTTTTTTTCTGTTTATAATAGTCACGTGTAAATAAATTTTTAATTTATTTACACGTATAAATATATTTTTTTTGAAGCAAACATTATTGCTTCCGCTGTTTATACAGTTGGCAACACTTTAAATTAATATCACTTTCTAAAATCTGTTAAAAATATCTCTAGAAATGCTGAAAATCTGAATTTAAAATAGAAATAAAACCTCAAAAAATTAGTCAAAATAAAAAAATTAATGCAATCTGCACTTCGGCAAATTCTAACGCATAAAATGATCTAAAAATGATTAAATTCCTATGAACAGTCTTTGCTCCTATAAAACTTTTTTAGGGGAACGATTTTGTCCAACTTTAGCATTAAATATCTCTTTAAATAATTCTTCGATCTGAAAACTGTCTGCATCAGCGTGTTTATCAAATATTTCTGTATAATACTACCGATTTTCATATTTTTGTATGCATTATTTTTCTTAATATTAACGAAGAAAGACCTCCGGTCACAAAAAATTCAAAACCGGCGGCGGCGGCGGCGGCGGCGGTGACAGCGGTAGTTACTTTTTTTTAGAATAGAGAGATAAGTATAAAATATTACAATATAAAAATACAGAATTTCCAAGTTAAAAAATATTAGGAGATTTTCTCTAATTCATCAGTGTTTTGCTCAATCCAAAAACTGCATACTTTTTTAATTGTAGAAATATATAGTGCACACTTAATTAAAAATAAATTTTGAATGGTGTTAATGCTTAAGAAATTTATCCACCATATGTAAAAATGCCGTTCGACTAACAAAACGGCATATAAGATATTTTAACATAGTTATAAATTAATTATAATAACAGAACAGATTTTGTCTTCCCATGAAAATATAAAAAATACAGTGAAGGTTTAAAATTCTTTTTATGCCCAGCTCAATTAATTTTAAAAATATGTATAAATTATTATGTGTCTCGGGCTACACATAAAAAGTCTGCGGTCACATGCGGCCCGCGGGTTGAGTATGGCTGATCTATATTAATAAAAGAACAAATCGCTCTGTGTGTGTGTGTACGTGTGTGTATGCGATGGCTAGAGAAATCTACCGCACGTAGAAATTTTAGGTGAGGTTATTCCAAGACAGGTCCTGATACACCCGAGGCTCAGATTTTTATTTTTTTTAGAGCCGAGGCTCCCGGGTCCTTTTTATTTTTATGCACTAAATTATTAATAACTTGCCCCCTTTTTATCCACACTTCTACGTTTTAGGGGACCTTTCTCCATTTAGATATTCTCGCCTTTCTACTTTACAGTTATGATCCTGGACCCTTGGTGCCCATTGCAGGACCCCTTGAAGTTTTTGTGTAAATAAATTGTTAATAAATTGCTTTCCTTTAATCCGATCTTCATTTTTGGGATCCTTTTTCCATTTAGTTGTTTTCATGTTTCTACATTCCATATAAGACACTGGGGCCCACTAGGAAACCGTTGGGCCCGGCCAGTGCCCCTTGGACTTTTGTGCGCCATGCATTTTTCGCCCCCCTAATTTTCTCACCTTCTCAGTGGATAATTTTAAAGTTAAGTCTTGGACTCTTCTTCCTGGACCAACACCCTCAAATTTTTATTGAGGCCCTAGGGCCCTTTTTTAAACATTTATTCAATCTTTTTTGCATTTCTTTAAAATATTATTCTTACGAATAATTCATACCCTAAGCTTAATTTTGACTAATTGAAGATCTAAAGCGCTAGATATTTTCACATGTTTTCATGTTAGGGCCCTGTTTTTAACTGTCAGTTGTCCCCTTTTGTGCCCCCTATTATAGCTCCCTTAAAAATAATCCGATTCACTAGCTTTTTTTTTCCTAACAACTTTTAAGGTCCTCTAGCTATTACATGAACGACAAAAGAAAATTTCCCAGACTTCAGCTACCATCAATTTTGAATATTAATCGCCTTCTTGGGGCCCTTCGTATAGCTTCTTTAAAAATGATCTGAATTCCTTGCAATTTTCTTTAAACTAGTTCTAGCTTACGCCGATTTTTTTAAAAACTACTAAAAAACATCTTAATACACAACTACATGCCACTTAAGTCCCTGGTACCTTGGGGACCAGTATAGGGCCCCTTAAAGTTTTTGCATTTTTTTAATTGTTAATAAAGTGCCTCCTCTTAATCCGATCTTCATTTTTGAAACCCTTTTTCCCTTTAGTTATTCTCGCGGTCCAGCATTTCAGTTAAGACAATGGGGCCACCTATGATCCCGTAGGGCCCTGTCCAAGGCTCTTGAACTTTTTTGTACGCCATGCATATTTCACTCCCTCCCCCCACCCCCCCACCCCCCAATTTTCTCACCTCCTCAGTGCATAATTTTAAAGTTGAGTTTTGGACTCTTCATCCAGGAACAACACCCTCATATTTTTATTGGGGACCTAGGCCCTTTTTAAAAGCAATTACTCAATGTTTTGTGCATTTCTTTAAAATGTTATTCAAACCAATAATTCATAGTACTATATGCTTAATTTTGACTAATTGAAGATGGAACGCGCTAAGTACTAAAACGTTTTAATATGTTTTCTTGTTAAGGCCTTGCTGTTAATTATTAGTTAGCCCCTTTTGGGCCCCATATTATAGCTCCCTTACAAATAGTCCGATTCACTAGCTTTTTTTCTAAGAACTTCTTAGGTTCTCCAGTTACTACATGAATGACAAACAATCTTCAGACTTCAGCTACAACCAATTTTGTATATTAATCGCCTTCTTGGGGCCCTTGGTGCAGCTTCTTTAAAAATGATCCGAATTGCTTGCATTTTTCTTTAACACAGCTCTAGCGTCACCTGATTACTTTAAAATCTACTAAAAATTATCTTTATAGCCAACTACATGCCACTTAAGTCCCTGGCCTATTGGGGTCCGGTACAGGTCCCCTTGAAGTTTTTGCACCATAAATTGTTCTCTTAATCCGATCCTCATTTTTGGAATCTTTTTCCCATTTAGTTATTCTCCAGTTTCTTTATTCCAGTTAAAATTCTGAGGCACTCTAGGGTTCTATAGGGAAAATCCGTGGCCCCTTGAACTTTTTATGCAGCATGCATTTTTCACCATCTAATTTTTTCGTATTCTCAATGCAAAATTTAAAAATTGAGTCTTGCACTCTTTTCCCCAGACCAACACCTTGTTATCTTCAGTGGGACCCTAGGTCCCTGTTATAAGCATTTTCCCTAATTTTTTGCGCATTTCTTTAAAATTTTATTCGAATGATTAATTCATACCCTATGCATTAATTTTGACTAATTGAAGATCTAAAGTGCTGAGAGCATACATCTTTTAACAAGTTTTCATGTTAGGGCCCTGTTATTTACTATCAGTTGTTCCCCTTTGGGCCCTTTGTTGTAGGTCCCTTAAAAACGGTCCGATTCACTAGCTTTTTTTTAACAACTTATTAAGTCCTCCTGTTACTACATGGAAAAAAAATTCACAGACTTCAGCTACCACCAATTTTGAATATTTTGGGGGTTTTGTTGCAGCTTCTTTAAAAACTATCAGATTCTATTACAATTTTTTTTAATATACTTTCAACGTCTTCCGGCTACTTTAAAACTACTAAAAATTTTTCGTAAACCCAACTGCATTTCAGTCAAGACCCTGGCCCCCAGTCTTTCTTTATACCTCAGCCACCACTTTTTCGAACATTAATCTCATTTTTGAGCATCAGCTTACGTTTACTCACTACACCCGTAAATTAAAAATCGCGTTACTTTAAAGCTAACTTTAGATGAGGGATTTATTCCATTTATTAAATATCGTGTTAATGTTAAAAGTGATTCATGCAATTTACAAGATGGAAGGGAGCATCTCCCACCGCTTGGGGGTGCATTCTTTCCTTGGATTCTAAGGACCCAATTTCAACGGGATTTGGTTCATTCAACTTTGATTACAATTCAGCTACTTTCTGTATTATAAAATTTTATCTTAGACTTCAGTTACCAGCATTTTCTGACAATAATAATGCAATTTTTTTTTTAATTCTATGAGTTTGATTACTACGAGGTTTGGCTCACTCAACTAATTTTCCCCGGCACGTGCGGAGCACTTCCGGTACATGCTGGCTTAGATAGCAGGGATCCAGGTTATAGGTTCGTTCAGAAAGAAGTTTGTTGGGAACACACTAAACACTGTGGAAGGCAATGGGTGCCTCCGAAATTAGGTTCATTTAAAAGAATTTCAAAAGATATAAAACCATACAAACTTGAGTTTTGTTTAAGGTTAATATTTACGGACCCCGGGCAACGCCGGGCAGCTCTGCTAGTAGTAGAATAAAATGCAAAATTAATTTTTCGAGTTGTGTCATTTATCTTGCGAGTGCGCGATTTGATAATTTTTTCAGGTTGAAACATCTTAAGGTTTGGAGAAAAAGTAACTACGAATCCAAACCACAAGTCAAACATAACAAGTAACTATTCGCGCGGCAAAAAATCCAATTATAATGTTGTATTTCTATTTTTTTAGTACCAAAAGTGGTTCCCTTATGAGTGAAGTTGTCGTATAATGCATGATACAGCATGAAACAGTATATAGAAATAAGGATGGCTGCTACTTTCTGCCGTATGGTGTCTTTCTGCACCGTTCATTGTTGAAACATCTTAAGGTTTGGAGAAAAAGTAACTACGAATCCAAACCACTACTCAAACATAACAAGTAACTATTCGCGCAGCAAAAAATCCAATTATAATGCTGTATTTCTAATTTTTTTTTTTTTTTTTTTTTTTTTTTTTTTTTTTTTGTTATGAAATGAATTCTTGAAGGAATTTTTAAACATTTTTCAATACGTTATTCTTATTTTCAATGAATTTATAGTTTAAATTACTTAATAAATAAATAAATAAAATAAAAAGAAACTTTCATGTTGATAATCTGCTAAATGATCTTAGAAATTGCATTTTCAGAAAGTAATACTGTTGTAAAATCAATAAAAAAAAATTATGACAAATTTAATCGGTTTTCTAACTTTTGCTTATAGGGCTATAGAATGCACCAGGGCTCAATGCTAGTTTCGAGTTTCACCAAAAGTGGTTCCCTTATGAGTGAAATTGTCATATAATGCATGATACAGCATGAAACAGTATATAGGATAACAGTAAATAAGGATGGCTGCTACTTTCTGCCGTATGGTGTCTTTCTGCACCGTTCATTGTTGATAGTAGAGATGAGCATAATAACTGATTTTTACTTCGATTTTTTTTCTTGATTTTTTTTCTCCTATATACCAATATAGTGAGAATATAGCTTTATTTATTTATTTTTTTATGAATGAATATAAAAAGACATTAAAGAAGATAGAAAGAAGCAATCTTAGTGTGGTGTACCCAGATATTACTGGGTGTCCATAATTATGGAGAACCTATGACGTTTACGGTGGTGGGGCTCGAAGGCGTTGTAATCAGGAAGTTCCGCTACTATTTCGTTTGGAAGATCGAAGATTTTGCTATAGAATTTTTTAGCCAAATCGCTGATGCGCTTACGCAGGGTGATGGTTTTGAGATCCCTTCGGACAGTTGAATTTCGTAAGTAACGTGAAGCGTTACGAACTATGCGCAGGTGTCTGTTATGCAGACGACTTAAGTTGTCCAGGGAAGTCCTGCAGGTGAAGCCCCAGACTGGACTAGCATAAGTAATAATTGGAAGGATGCATGAGTTATAAAGAATGGGCTTATTATGAACTGCGAGGTTTTTGCTATTGAGAAGAGGTTTAATTCAATTAAAAGCTCCAACGACTTTCCCTCTAATAGAAAGGATGTCCTTGCCCCCAAGTTAAACGGCGATCAAGGATGACCACAAGATATTTAGCTTGATCAGACCAAGGGATTGCTGTTTTATTGATTATTATTCTGTTAGGTGAAGAGAAACTTTTCCTCTGCTCCCCATGACAACGAAGGACGCGCGATGCGCGCGCATCCTACCTTAGAATGCGACTTCGGTATTTATGGCTGGAACGATAGGAAGAGATGTTTTGATTTCAAAAAGCATGATCGCTGAAATTTTTTTACACTTTGTTGATGAGGCTAAGCCTCCCTTCTTCGAAAAACCAGATTAAGTATTTGATAATACTTATTGTAAATATGTATAGAATCTTGTATCTGTAAATATTCATTAAATATTTCAAGAAAAGAATCCAGAAAGCACCTCCTTCATTGATTTTAAGTTCGAATGTTTTGAAAATTTCCACATGGTGCATCGGCCGGGAAAGAAAGAAAAAAAAGTATTAAGTAATAAGAAGACGGCAAAGGTAAGATAAGTCTTTCATATTTCATTTCGAAATGTCTGATTTAGAAAAGTTGAAAAAGAACCTAACAGGTTTGAGAACAACAGTAACAAAGCTGATTAATAATATAGAAAATATTATGAAGGATAGTCCAATAGATTTTGATAATTTAGAAGAATTATTTATTCAGTTAGATACTAAAGCAGAATTATTGAAGTTAGTTGACGAGAAAATTGAGTCCCTTTTAGGGTTAGACGACTATGAAACTGAAATCAATTTTGTTTATGATTACGCGGATAAAATATCAGTTGCAAAATTCCGGGTGAAGAAAAAATTAACCGAAAACAAAAAAATTGTTAATATTGATTTAAATAACAGTCAAGATTTAAAATCGAATGTGATTAATGATGAAAACTCAGTTCTTAAATTGCCAAAACTCAATATAAAAAAATTCTATGGCGACTGTATGCAATTTATTTCATTTTTTAATACCTTTAAAAATACAATTCACGAAAATAAATCGCTTTCAAAAATTGAAAAATTTCATTATTTGAAGAGTTATTTATCTGGAGCTGCGGCTAATGCTGTAGAAGGTTTTGATATATCAGAAGCTAATTATGACGCAGCATTGAAAGTTTTAGAAACGCGTTATGGTCAAAAAGACGTGATAATTAATCATCAACTGAACAAGCTTCTTAATTTATCCCCTGTCTATAAAGCTAACGAAATTCAAAAATTGAAAAAATTGCACAGTGATATAGAAATAAATGTTCGATGTTTGTCCACATTAGGACTCGAACCAGCAAATTATGGCTCCATGCTTATCGCCGTAATTTTAAAATTAATACCGGCAGAATTAGCTTTGGAATATAATACACAAAATGTAGATAATTTAACACATTCAGATATGCATAAATTATTAGATTTTCTGCACACTGAAATAAAAAGCAGAGAGCACACATTTTTTCGAGAATGAAAGCATTTGAAAATAATAAAACAAAAATCAAGAGTCAAACAACAAAATCTGAATTTAAATCTACTTGTGAATTTATGAACATTTCGAATGTTAAATCGACTTCAGATAGACAGCTGGCTCATTGCATTTTTTGCAACGATAGTAAACATTCATCTGATTTGTGTGAGGCTGTTGATGTAAACACTAAAAGAAATTTGCTGAAATCTCAAGGAAGATGTTTCCTTTGCTTAGGCAGGAAACACGTTATCAAAAATTGTAACTCTAAAACCAGTTGCAAGAAGTGTTCAGGCAGACATAATCAAACGATATGCCTAAAATCTAAATTAATAAAAGAGGTAAACACACGCGAATTAAAAGGTAATGAAAGTGAAACTAGTGAAAAAGTAATTTCGGCAATTTCCTCTACAGAAAATAATAAAATTCTTCTACAAACTTGTTGTGTAAAAATAAAATCAAACGGAAAACAATCTCTAATTAGGTTACTTTTAGATTGTGGGAGCATGCGAACCTTTACATCTGAAGAAATAGCAAATAAATTGAATTTTCAGGCAATAAGAAAAGAAAAATTGTCGGTTTTTACATTTGGAAATAAGAATCCCATTGAAAAAACCTTTGAAGTAGTTAAACTAACTATTGAAAATAAAAATGTACCTAATTCAAAATTAGATATAGCAGCGCTAGTCACCAATCAAATATCAGCTACTGAAATCCCCCCACCTGAAATCAATGATTTGATGAAAAGTAAACAATTTGAAAATTTAACCCTTGCGGACACACCCACATCTAAAGAACCCATTACATTACTTATAGCTGTTGACTATTATTATGATATAGTTACTGGAAATATAAAACATTTGAATAAAAAATTAGTAGCTGTCGACACCATTTTTGGTCGGTGTCTGCAGGGAAAAATAACTGACAGTTTACAATACGCCCTTAGCATTTAATGTAACTAGGGGATCGTACCCGGGCTTCCCGGGTTAAAAAATATACGTGAAATCATTTTTTTAAATTGAAAACTAATAATTTTTTTATATTCCATAATATTTTAGGTAGATTTCGTAAGAAATACTACCTATTGCAGTCGTTACCATGGTGCGACTTTTGAAAAATTCCTTCATAACTTTTCATTATAGGACCCCAGGAACACAAAACCACCCCCACCTAAAAAGTTTATATATATATATATATATATATATATATATATATATATATATATATATGTATGTATGTATGTACTAAATTTTGTTCGCACCTTAAAAGTCGCAATTATGCACGGATCGTCTTCAAACTCGCCAACAACTTTGAGATGGCTAATATCTCGGCGGGGATTGAAATTGGGTAAAATCGGACCAAGGGAATGGAAATGGGGAGGGTTCAAAAATTTGAATACCATCTTAACATGATTCCGATAAAATCAGCTCTTACACAACAATAACAGAATAAAATAAATATTTTTCGTTATTGCAGTTGCCAACAATTAAAAAAAAGCAATAAAATTCTCACCACAACAATTGCTTTTCTTTTGCGAGAATTTCACGTGAAAAATTAAATAAAATAAATAGTTTGACGAATTGAAAACAAATTGAATATTACGTCATAAGTTTCCTAGAGCAAGATTTCCGCATGAAAACTCAAAATGAAATAAATAGTTTGACGAATTAAAAAACAACAACAAAATATTGCGTCATATTGGAAATAAAATGGACCTCAGCAGGTGAATATGTAACGTCATGTGAGTTTGAAGAAACGTATTAAAACATGATAAAAACCCGACTATGGAAATATTAACTTATTTATCACTTTGAGGTTCTCTGAATTTGCTTTAGCTATTTTTTAAACCTATTCCATATGTATGCGTGTGTGTATTCGTGTATATTAGAATTTTCACAAAATGTTTAGCTCCCTAGAGCTCATTCTTAGTGGAGAAACTGGGTTTATCTCTAATCTTGATTTAAATTTTGTTGGTTAATTTAGTACTTAACTTCGAAATCTACCTCCGACTGTAGGCCCGAGCCGGCAGGGATTTTTTAGATTGACAACTTACATTAAAAAAGCATTTTTCATATGGAAAATACGAATTATACAATCAAATAAATTTTTGAAATTTATCAAAAGCGATATTTTCTTATTAGCCGCATGCTAAGAGTTATTTGCCAAGATTTTGCTACTTACGGCATCCTTTTATATTCTGATAATTTCAGAGCTTATACATGTCTGATAAATTTGTGTTTTATTTATATTATTTTATTTATTTATTCATAGGGAATTTTTTTATGGATATTAGCCGTAAGAAAATGATGAAGTCTGTATTTTGTTTTAAGGGCAAACGGATTAATCTTTCGTAATCGAGCTCCGCGCGATATAGATAAATTAAAAAATATTTCATGCTTAAAAATTGTTTTTAAAACTATAAACAATCAGTAAACTGATATGGACTTTGCAAAGTTATTCCATTAAAAAAAATCCTATTTGGTGATCTAAAATTTTAAATTGTACGATATGTTAGATTTGTTGTTTTTTCAATATTATTCTTTTATTTGTTTATAAAAGAAGTATTAATTTCGTTAATTTGTCTTTCACAAATATGTTAGATTGGTGGTTTTTTTAATATTATTCTTTTATTTGTTTATAAAGGAAGTATTAATTTCGTTATGCAAAAATAGTCAGAAACAAATGCTGAAAAATGTTTGTTGCTTTATGTGAAAAATGTTTATTATTATTATGTATTGAAACCGGCACGTGATAAGATAAACTTAAAAAAAATCATGCTTAAAAATTATTTTAGAAAATATAATACATCAGTCAGTTAAGATAAAGTTTTTAAACAAATTGCATTTGAAAGTAAATTTTTTCTCTATGCGACGAAAATTGGAAATGTAACGATGGTCAGAAGATTGAAAAATATACTTTATAAAGATACTCTAAATTTTTGTAAAACATTGCGTTTTATCAGTGTGTGATTTCGATTACATTATTTTTAAATGTGAAGCATTTTCACCTGTGAAGAATTTCAAAGCAGCTGGGCAGTGAAAATGACGCACTTCTACAAAACATAATTCAGGTTTAAGAAATAAAATACACGCTTTTTTATAAAATGACGTCATTTGAATCCGCTAAAGCAATCCACTTTTACAATCCAGTTTTAAACTTCGTCTATAGAAAAATGTGCATATGACGTCACTATCACGGAATAACAGACAATATTCTTGACATAGCCCATATTTTAATTTCAACCTTTTTTTTTTAGGTTTTATGAGAAAATGGCAACAGAAAGATACAGTATCTCCTATTTTCGACTATTTTCCGTTTACTTTCAATGACTTTCAATGAAATGAGGTACTTTTGTTGCCACGATAAGAAAAATGGTCTTAAAAACTGCAAAAAAATTAATATCTCAAAAATAAATTGAGATATAGTTTTCAAACAAATTGCATTTAAAAGAGCATTTTTTTCCTTATACGACGGTGTAAAAATTTAAAATGTGCGATGTTTAGAATTTTAAAAATTTGCAGTAGAGAAAATTGCAAAACCAAAATTTTATTTCAAATTTCAAAGTGTTGCCATTCGCAAAATGACGTATGCGTTACGCACAGATATGTTTGTCCTTTATAATATAGATAGTAGAAAAAAATTTTATTTCTGAACAGATAGAAAATTTTTGTAATATCGAATCATCTGGCCTTTTTAATACTAAACAGGATTCAGATTTTTCAGAAAACAACGTTATGAAGCAGTTTGAGTCAGAAATTAAATACAATGATAAGCGATATACAGTTCGATTTCCGTGGAAGCTTGAAAGGGAATGTTTAAATGACAATCAGAAAATTGCAGAATATAGATTTTTTAAACTCGAACAAAGATTGATTAAAAACCCTGAATTATTTTTTGAGTATAAGGAGGTGTTAGCAGATTATTTGAAACAAGGTATTATTGAGTTAGTTACAGAGCCTGAAGAAAAACAAAATGTAACTTTTTATTTACCTCATCGAGAAATAATTAGAACTGATAGGACAACGAGCAGATTACGCATAGTTTTCGATGCCTCTGCTCATGACACAGGCGCACTGTCTTTGAATAATTGCCTGCATGTAGGTCCAAATTTGTATCCTGAAATATTTCATGTTTTGTTACGGTTTAGATTTAATCGCATAGCTTTTACAACTGATATAAAACAAGCATTTCTACAAATAATTATAGATGAAAACGATCGTGATGTAACAAGATTTTTATTTTCACAAGATTTGTTTGATAATTCTAAACCCTTTGAAATTTATAGATTCACCAGAGTGTTATTTGGAATTAGTAGCACTCCCGTTTTATTAGATGCAACAATGAAACACCTCTTGAAAGAATACACCGAAAAATATCCAAACACAGTAAAATTTTTAAATGAAAATATCTGTGTTGATGACGTTATAAGAAATCATGAAAATATTGATCAAGCCCTATCCACGAGTTTACAATGTATTGATATATTTGAAAATGCAAGTATGCATTTACACAAATGGCATACGAACTCTTTACCACTTAGTGAACTATGGAAAGAAAATGGCATAACTTCAGAAGTCAATTCTGAAGCTTTTGGAGAACAAAATCTCCCTTATAAAGTTTTAGGAATCGCTTGGAATAATTCCAAAGATTTACTTTATTTTGATGTTCGAGGTTTAGTTGATTTCGTTTCAAAAAGAATAGACACCAAAAGATTTATTCTACAAGTTTTAGGCAGGATTTTTGATCCACTTGGATTCCTAGGACCATTTACATTAAGACTAAAATGTATAATTCAACAAATCTGGAATTTGGGTCTAGATTGGGATGACACCTTACCCGAAGATTTACGTATACTTTGTAGTAGCTGGTGTAACGAACTCCCTCATTTGAAAAACTTCTCAGTACCCAGATACTATTTTTCTGACATCACCAATTGGCATGATTATGACCTACAATTGCATATTTTTGCCGATTCGAGCATGAAGGCTTATGGTACGGTTGCTTATGTACGTGTAGCAACAACCACGAAAAATGTTCGAACAGTTTTTGTTGCTTCGAAAAACAGGGTTGCTCCACTGAAAGCGCTTACCTTACCAAGGCTTGAATTGATGGCCGCATTGTTTCCGGCCAAGCTAAGTAGTAACATTTTGAAAGCTCTAAAATTGAATGTACCGACTTATTACTGGATAGATTCAAAAATATCCTATTTTTGGATAAAAGGATCCCCTAAAAAATTTAAGCCCTTTGTCAGAAACAGAATTGAAGATATCCATAAATTGACCTCACCTGATAACTGGTATCATTGTCCTGGTACTGCCAATCCAGCTGATATAGTTTCTCGAGGATCAAAAATCTCTAGGATAATCAATGATACAACTTGGTTACAGGGGCCAGAATGGCTAAGTTTACCTCCTGAGTGATAGCCAATATCAGAAAACAAAGAAATCGCTTACTCAGATGAATTAGAATACAAAAAAAAATCCTAACGATGTTTTTCAGAGAGAGTGCTTAGTCAAAAAACTCGAAAATCCCATAAACATTTCAAAATATAGTAATTTAGAGAAACTTTTGAGAATTACCGTTTGGGTAAAGAAATCCATTATGAAGCTGAAAAAATCAACTGAAGTGCAAGACATAGTAACAACCGAAGAATTACTCGAAGCTGAAAATTTTTTGATACAATCTGAACAAAAACAATTTTATAAGGAAGAAATAGAATCTCTAAAAAATAGTAAATCAGTGGATAAGACGTCATCCTTATCAAATTTCATGCCCTTTATTGACAAAAACGGGTTGATGAGGTTGGGCGGAAGGCTCGAATTTTCTAACCTGTCCACAGAAGAGAAAAACCCAATAATTCTCCCCAAACATTCTTGGTTAACTACTCTAATAGTTCGTCAAGAACACGAGAAAATTATGCATGGAGGGACAGCCAGTGCTTTGGCAAAAAATTAGATCTCGCTTTTGGATACCTAAAGGTCGTCAGTTGGTCAAGAGTGTTATCAAGAATTGTATAATATGTAAAAAATATTTCTCCAAACCAGCAGGCCAGATCACCGCACCATTACCAAAAGACAGAACTAGTGAAACACCGCCATTCGCAATCTGTGGTTTAGACATCGCCGGTCCGATCTATATCAGAAATTTTAAAGAAACGCAAAAATCTTACATTGTCATGTTTACTTGCGGTGAGACTAGAGCCATTCACCTGGAACTCGCGTCTGATATGACAACAAACTCTTTTTTGATGGCAATCAGAAGATTCACAGCTAGCCGAGGAAATCCCAAAATTATTTATTCTGACAACGCAAAAACCTTCAAAAAGGCCAAAGGTGAACTTGAAATTTTGTACAACATACTGACAGACAAAGTATTTTTAAATTTTATTACAAAAGAGAGAATTATATGGAAGAATATTATAGAAAGAGCAGCATGGTGGGGAGGTTTCTATGAGCGACTAGTAAAGTCAGTCAAAGACTATTTGAGAAAAGTAATTGGTAGAGCACTCTTAAGTTATGCTGAATTAGCGTCTCTGTTGACAGAAGTGGAAGCAGTTTTGAATACGCGACCACTGACGTATGTTTATAGCGACAGCGATGAACCAGAACCTCTTACTCTAATGCACTTTTTAAATTTTGGAAAAGAACTTTCATTTACTATTTTTTTTTTTTTTTTAATAATTGAAATTGTTTAAAGAGATCAACACTCCTGAAAAGAAAAAAAATATCAATCTTTACTATTGAAATAAATGTGGACCAAATGGAAAAAACAATATTTGATGGATTTGAAAACAGCCCATTCCTTGAAAAATCCTAATGCCCATACGCCACTGAAAGTGGGCGATGTTGTTTTAATTCAAGATAACGCAAAAAATAAGTTTCTTTGGAAACTTGATAAGATTCTTACTGCCATTCATGGAAGAGATGGCAATATTCGTTCATACGAAATAAAAACAGCGAGTGGGATCTTAAAAAGATCCATCCAGCACTTGTATCCCTTTGAAATACAAAATGACTTTTTGCAGACTTTTTATAAACATTCATAAACTTTTTAGACATTTATTTAGTTTGTTTTTTTCTGCATTTAGGACTCTAAATATTTTCTTTCTCTTTTTTAATTTTTAGTCTTATTTATATATAGAATCTTTTTGAATTTTGGTATAAGTATGTATATAATTTAACTGAAAAAAAAAAATGTGTGTGTTATTTAACTGTCATTATTTTTACTTTGTTTGAATTTAAAGTGTTTTATTTAGAATTTATTGATATTTTGAATTTGACTAATTAAGTGATTAATTAGATATTGTTTGAATTCTTATATTTAGTATTTTGTATAAGAATTTTAAAAATTGTATTAGATTACTGAACCACTGATACGAAAAATTGAATTTTTATGATTTTATGATGGAATTTTGATTTGTGAACTCTTTAAGAGTTCAGGTGGGGAGTGTGAAGAGAAACTTTTTCTCTGCTCCTCATGGCAACGAAGGACGCGCGATGCGTGCGCATCCTATCTTAGAATGCGACTTCGGTATTTATGGCTGGAACGATAGGAAGAGATGTTTTGATTTCAAAAAGCATGATCGCTGTAATTTTTTTACAGTTTGTTGATGTGGCTAAGCCTCCCTTCTTTGAAAAAACAGATTAAGTATTTGATAATACTTATTGTAAATATGTATAGAATCTTGTATCTGTAAATATTCATTAAATATTTCAAGAAAAGAGTCCAGAAAGCACCTCCTTCATTGATTTTAAGTTCAAATGTTTTGAAAATTTCCACAGTTAGGGAATGTTAGTTTGCGAGGGCTAATCATGCTCAAAACATGTTCTATTTTTAATCTAATATTCTCTGCTGCTTTGTTTCCGATTAGTACTTTGACTTTTTTTCAATGCAAAAAATATAAATAATTCCTTTGGGGCCATTCAGAAATGATGTCACGCTTGGAAGGGGGAGGGGCGTTCGTGAAATTTTGACAGTTTGTGACAAAGGGGTGGGAGGGCGTAAGACGAAGTGTGACATCACACATTTTGGTTAAACATTAGAGGGCTTACTATCATTGTATTGACATTAGAGAGCTTAAGAAGATGTGTGACATTACACATTTAGTTAATCGTTAGAGGACTTAGTATCATTGCACTGACATTAAAGGGCTTACTATCCACGAGGATGAGAGTGACGTCAAAATGCCTGTGTACTCTATGGACTCTATGCAGGGATGCAAGCGCTGCGCCACAAATGGCTAATTTCCACCACTAAATTTTAATAGTATTCTTCACCTTATTAAATTTCAGAAATTCTGTCATTAAATAAGGTAAGGAATACTATAAAAATTTAGTGGTAGCAATCAACCGTTTTTGGCGCAGCGCTTGCATCCCTGACTCTATGTTCTCCAAGAGAGGAAGAGTCGTAATAGTAAATGATTCAGATTATTTTCTATTTTATGATTTAATATATAATTTTATAAATGTTCATATTAATGTGACACATGAAATGTGATGGCAATTCCATTTAAGTAAAACTAACATTGAGGCTTATTCTTCAAAATCAATATATTATATCAATATATTTTATCAAGTATTTTGTGTTCATAAAGTGAATATAAGATATAAAAACCAAATATATTAAATTCAATTTCAAATTCTAAAACACTACTGTTTTCAATTGCTCTTTCATATTAATATTTTATTACTATTGTATATTAATTATGTTTTTTGTTGTAAACATTAATCTTATTTCATACAAAATAAGTACACGAATTATTTTTATTGTTATATTCACAGATGTCATTAAAACACATATTTAAAGTTCAAAAATAAAATTTGAAGCATGACCTATAACGCAGTGCTTTGCTTCTGAACTGCAAGTATATGTTTACATAATATAGCGTGACATGTGACAAGGGGATGGGAGGGGGCGTATGGTGAAGTGTGACATTTTGTGTCAAAGGGGAGGAGGGGGTAAAAAATATCGAGAAAAAGTGTGACATCTTTTATGGATCGCCCCTTTGTGTAGATTTTTATAGATTTCTCAGTGTCGTGTATAAATATTGTGTTTTGCACACGGGTTTTGACATCAGAAATATTCTTTACCCTTTTACACTATAAATATTTTCGCGAGCTTGATTTGTCGTCTAATTAAATACATTTTTGTTTTAATTCGCGTAATCCTCAAGAATAATTCGCGATTTATCCGTTATGGTAGACTGACTGAAAAATGTCTTAAAATGAACGCATTGATTCATAATTAAATTTTAAAAATATTAACATGTTATATTGTCATCAGAAATAAGGGCGTTACACAATCTGTATGCGTATAGTATAGCCTATCAAGAATTGAGCGAAAAATCGATTACAAATCTAATTTTTTACTCTGAAAAAAAAAACAATTTCAGTTAATCAAGAATCCAAAATAATTCATGCAGCATAGGTTATGAAAACACTGTCTAACACTTACAGAATACTTGAACAAAACTTTACAGTTTATTACGGTGAAAGATGATGTATCAATAAATAATTTGTAAAAAGGCATACATCATTTGAAAATTCAATTTCTGCAATTATCATGAATAGTCCAAAAAAAAAAATCGGATTCTTTTGTGCAGCCTTGTGTAGTATGTATTAATTTGTATGTATACTATATAGAATGCTACGGATAGTTCAGTTAAACGCATAACACAATTGAATAATACCATAATACCTTTCAGAAATTTACGTCAATAAGCTGTGATGTACTTAACCCCTTGGGGACGAGCGACCGGTATTCGTGCCGCGTAAGGTGCTCAGAATTAGTGATTATTCTCACCAGTAAATTTTTATTGTAAATTTTGCCTAATTTAATCCGAGCATTTTCCCTTTTCAATGAGGCAAAAATTTCTGTTTTAAAAAGCGGTGATAAATGATTAAAAATTCTCTAAAAGACGGTCGTCCCAAAGGGGTTAAGATCTTTCTTTCAATCCTGTATATGATCTATAAAATTTATACATCCCAACTGCTGCTCCTCAACATCCATTTAAGATACCTTGAGCTGTAGCGCATTTTATAACTATATGTTTGTATTTTATTTTATTAAAAATATTACAGTATTCATAAAAGTATAAAAAAATACATTTTGTATTATACAAGAATTAAGGCAACAAAGAAAATATTTGTAAATTAATTATTGTCTCATTAATGTGTATAAAAATAATTGTTTTTGTATAATTATTATTATTATATGTAAAATTTTACGCAGTCTATTTATGAAGCAACATTCAAAAAACAGGCGCATTGTATGTGCCAGACATATAGGTTCTAACAATAGAGCATCAAGAAAATTTATTGTACATAATAAATAGTGACCACCTAAGGTTAAAAAAATTGTCCTGAAAATGTTTACGGCCGGTAACCTCTGACCTCAGTAAAAGGGATCTGCTCTCGAAAAAATTACTAGGAAGTCATAATATATGCAGTGGACGAAAAACAGCTATCCGGTCATTGGACATTAGAAAGACCAATGAAAAAAATCTGCTGTGGACCAGCGCACTATATCAAAAGGGCATATTTTAAATTAGTATAAAAAAGGTGAAAAAAAAAAGAAAGCAAGACAAAAAAAATGTGTGGTCGAGTGTCTAGCACAGCCATACTCATCCTGCGGCCCACGGGCCGCATGTGGCTTGGCGATCTTTTATGTGCGGACCAGGGCACATAGTCATTGACCCATACTTATACAATTTATTGTGATGCTCATAAAAAAATATTTAAGATCTTCAGTGTTGTTTTATATATTTCCATGGTAAGATAAAATCTGTTCTGTTATTTATAATTACTTTAAAATTATGTTAAAAGCTCTTTCCTTACTCAAAGTTCTTTTTGCATGTAATTCTATTTGTCTTACAGTGATGTAGACATTTCTTAATCTCCAACATTAATCAAACATCATTCCGAATTAAGTTTGCACTACATATTTCTACAATTAAAGAAATTTCCTTTGAGCAAAAGGTTTATTTATTAAAGAAAATCTCCTTCTTAACACTTTCCAACAAAGTTGAAAAGTGTTTATGCATTCGGTTTGTCTGGCCGTCTGTCCACGCTCTAACTCCGGTAAATATACTCAGATTTTCATGCAATTGATAAAGGTTATTTAGGGTCACCAAAGCATGTTTGGTATTGTATATGAAATATGTAGGATTAATAGTCATTTACATGGGCACTCAAAAGTATTTCATTACATTATGGTATATGGGGAAAAATAGTTTGCAGAGTATTTTAATGACATTATGCTATTTCAAAGTATTGAAACTGATATAAATCACTGAATTTCACTACGATCACGTTAGAACAGGGCATTCATAGCATTTTTTATTCATTTACAGCGACACACAAAGGAAATCGGTTACAGCACTGTCTTTGAGTAATAATTGCTGGAGTGTACGGTTTAAAATTCGGTATGCGCTTTTAACCCCTTGAGGGGCAAATAAATACGTTTGCGAAATGTTGAATTCCCACCGGAATCATTGAAAAATTCTATTTCAAAATAAGTAAAAGCAATTTTACGGCTTTTTTTCCACCAAAGCTAGAAAAGTAAAATTTAATAAAATTTTTCTGGTGTAAAACTTCATTAATCGTAGGTGGTATATAATATATACCGGTGCCCCTCAAGGGGTTAAATTTAATTAACTTTTTGCATGTTACTTGTTATATATAAATTATGTACCTCATATACAGGGATAAACAAAAGTATTCACGTTCCATTCTCCTTATTAGAGGAAATTGCTGAAGGGGAATTTTCAACTGAAGTATATGTATTTCTTAGGTGAACTAAATTTAGTTCACATGTACAGTACATGTAGTTACATGTAGTTAATAGATACAAATCCATATATTATATACCGGGCTGTTCAAAGAATTCGGATAATTTTTCGATTGTAGATGGGAACAGCTGAAATTGGGTTTTGAAATGTGTTCCATATGGCTGAATTAGACGTAATATTTTAATTTTTTAAACGGTGCGTTTTCGTTACATTATTCTGAATCTGTTGGAAAGTGTTGCCGCATGATTTTTTCTTTTTTGTTTCTTTTTCTTTAGAACTTGGGTATTCTGCATTGTTCTATTATTAAGTTTTATACTTATCATATAGGAAACGCTGCTGTTTTTTAGATTTGAACTGTAGTCCCGGAAAAAATTTGCACCGAAAGCATTTTACAGCGCTACTGCAAACCAGCAAACTTCGCAGCCTGTCGCTACAACATTTGAAATAGAAATCTACTACGATGTTTATTATTTGAAAAGAGTGGTATTAAATTTTTTGGTAATATTTCAACCGCGACAAACGCTCAACCCTAATGATAGTATTAACTTTGTTATATTGCATTGTTATGCTACTTGGGTTCATTTTTTTTTACCCTTTTATAAGTGTGTTGCGGACCGCCAAAAGCCTTAAACTAATGTTTGCGGCCCGCGAAGAAAAAAGGTTGAGTATGGCTGGTCTATCAAGAGGTGAAGACATAGAGTCCCTATGACAGTGTGGAGAATTGAGATTACTGGGATGTAGTTTTTACGATGTGCATCTTACGATGAAAGACAAGCAAAATATAGTATTAAATATTTTGGGACATGATGCCCCACTTAATTAATATGACCGAGTGTACTCCAAAGGATCATTCCTCATCCTAAGAGCGAAGCAAGATATACTGGGTTATTACAAATGAATCATGGGGTTTTGATACGTTACTACGTGCGAACTAAGAAACGTATATGTTTCCATGACAACTCAAACGAGAGGGCGTTAACTACAGTTTCGCGCTGTGCATGTGTCATGCGCGTGTGGTTGCCATGGATGCTGCGCGAACGTCATATTCAAAATGGTGACTGGACAGCAGAGAGAGTTTTGTGTACTAGAATTTTCAAAGTGTGAATCGCTTATAACTATTCAGAGAGCATTCCGGAAGGCATAGAAATGCAAACCACCAACCCAACAAAGCATTATGCTCTGGTATCGACAGTTCAAAGAAACCGGTTGTTTATGTAAAGGCAAAAGTTCCGGCCGACCAGGCGTTACTGAAAAAACAGTGAACCGAGTTAGAGAGAGTTTCATCTGTAGTCCCAAGAAATCAACAAATCGCGCGAGCCACGAACTTTCCATTCCACAGCCAACTGTGTGGAGAAGTTCTGCTGACCAGTCGCCATTATGAATATGACGTTCGCGAAGCAACCATGCCAACCTCACGTGCATGACACATACGCAGTGCGAAACTGTAGTTAACCCTTTATCTACGGCATATGATCTATTGCAATTTTTTTCACGTAATTTTTTTTTCAGTTACTATAATGAAAATTAAAGGATAAATATAAAAAAAAATACTCACCCGTGATAAATTTAATTATTTAGAGGTAATTAATTAAAGTGTTATTTTAAAGTACCGTCACTTCACTATGACTAAAATATCGTAACAGAAAATCCACAAGATATTTCAACTGGCACCAGAAAATATTTTCGATTTAATAAGTAGGAGAAACATAAGCTTTTTTCTTAGTTACAAATAAATCGTTTGGCAAATTCCAGTGCCAATCATTTATTTTGAACACTTTAGAACTGAAAATGCTTTGCTCTTGAAAGGGTTAAAAAAACAATTTTTTTTTTGTTTTGTTTCGATCTTGTTAGCAGCCCTTTAGTTATGCAACGTCAATATTCCAGGGACAACATGTTCTCTCGCATCTCCACATATGCGATATATGAATTTACATATGCCATTTCTAGCATAACAACAACGAGCCGGTGCCGTAACTTTTTCGATATCCTATAAAAAATAACAATGAAACAGAAAAGAAATACCAGGGAAATCATTACTACACTACATTTTAGTAATTACATTTTAAAGCAAATGAAAACGACGGATAACTACACAGACGAAAAGTAAACAAGAAGTTTTTTTCCAACACCCAGTGTACTGACGGTACTTATAAGTACCACCGAGTAATTCAACAGTTAAATCAAATATATACACCGTTCGCCTAAAATAGCTAGTCATATTGTATTCTAAGATCATAATGAACACATAAAAAAAATCCAACACTTATATCCTTCACTGTGTTTGCAACAATGAAAAGACGAGCGTGACAATCTGTACAAAATGTCGGCACGAAACACATCGACTGCTTCAAAGATAGCCTCATTCCTCTCCAAAATAACAAACCTAGAACTACTGCTGCCATGTATTCGGATAAAGTGGAGTTAAAAGAGCGTTTTTTGCAAAGTACCATTAGAATATTAGTAATATTCACTATGGTATAAAAGTTAAAAATGAGTGGTACTTATAAGTACCGTCAGTAGATAATATGTTAACGCTCTCTCGTTTGAGTTGTCACGGAAACAAATACGTTTCCTAGTTCACAGGCAGAACGTATCAAAACCCGATGTTTCATTTGTAATAACCCTGTATTTAGAGGTATTCTTTTTCGAATAATTAATTCTGTGTCCGTTTTGTTTATTATATTTTATGAGTCCTTAAGACAACCATAATCCATATATAAGATGTCTAGTATAGAATATGTGAATAAGATGAGAGATTTAATAAAATATGAGATGTGAATAACAAATAGTCATGCGATAATGACTATTAAAATAATGATGTTTAAGCTTGCCCAATCAGCAAATAATGCTGAGAATCTCTCTTTGAAAACGAATGAGTTACAGTCATTCGGTGTAAATTTGATCCGCATTTTCTCTATTTTCCTCTGCCACACTGTTATTTTAAGAATATTGTTGCAACTAGGGGCATAATATTGAAGAAATGATCCTAAATTATTGTATGACAATCAAAGATTAAGGAATAATAATGATAAAAGTAATAAAAAATGATTTTTTAACCTGGTTCAAAGTTACCCAGTCATTTAGGGTAACTTTGCACCATATGATAAATATTATCTAAAATAATTAATTATAAAAAAAAGTATTATAATTAGGACAAATTTGAACCCCAAAAAATGTTTTCAGATATGTAAAGACTCCGAATTACATTTCCCAACACCACAAGATTTGTACAATTTATGATATAATAACAAATATTATGCATACGAAAAGTGGAAGAAGAGAACCATGAACATTTGGTTAAAAAAACTGTTTATTGTTCAGATAAAACATAAAAATGCAGTTCAAAACAATTTTCAATGTTTTAACTCAGTAATATATCCATAGTCACAGTAATGCATACTAGTACTAGTATTATTCAAACAAGAATAAAAATGTCGAATGTATGAAATGTCAAATTTGAATAGCTCCGCCCCGAATAACGCCTTTAAATTAATTTTACATATTTCACACATATTTGTGAAAATATTTACATGTTATATCTAATGCACACTCTCGGCATTTATATAAAATATACGTGCAGATATGGGGAAATTTTGACAGTAGCACCTATAATCAGTAAATTATGAACATCAGTATAACTTAGAGCCGGCTCAAAGTTACCCTGAAAATGTGGTAAAATGTTAGTGCCTTCCTATTTTACATTTTATTAATTATTATTGAATAAATAATCACAAAATATTAACACATTTACAACAGTTAGATAATAATATGTCTGATAAATGAGGATATTGCTACTTACTATGAAAATTTAATTGGATTACAACAACTTCAAAACAGCATTCAAAATTAACTTGAAAACAGTACTTCACATAAATAGCTAGATGATGCAATTAATTGCACATAATGTTGCTAATTTATTTTCTAAATTAAAGAGTAGAAATCCCAGTTTAGAACCTTGCCAACAGAGCACAGTTCTGGAGTTTATTTAGTCTTTTGGAGTCAAAAATTTTGACAATTAGGAGGTGGTGCAAAGTTACATCCCATGGTTCAAAGTTACCCTTAATGACTGTACCTTATTCTTTTGTTTTAATATTATTTTCTTTTTTTATTTTCTGTAATTTTAATGCGATTAAATGTAAATAAATAACTTAGTTTAATTTATATTTATTTGTACTTATTAGAGTATGTGTGTAATCATTTTTAGGTGCGTTCGTAATTATATAAATACGTAGCACCTATAGTCGTCGTTCAGTCCGTCCGTCCGTCCGTCTGTCCGTCCGTCTGTCCGTCCGTCTGTCCGTCCGTCTGTCCGCATGTAACAGAGCAAAAACTACCCAACCGAATAGTCTGAAATTTCAAATATGTGATTGTTGCAAAATTTTGTCGAGCCATTTCAAATTTTATGAAAATCGGATGTATAGTTTAATTACAGGGACAGTCAAAAGTTTTTCTTTACATTACGGCCAATGGGAAAAATTATTGCAAGTGGATTTTAATGATATTAGAGCCTTCCGAATGATCTGAAATTTTAAAGATATAATTGTTGCAAAATTTTGTCGAGCCATTTCAAATTTTAGGAAAATCGGATGTATAGTTTAATTACAGGGACAGCCAAAAGTTTTTCTTTACATTACGGGCAATGGGAAAAATTATTGCAAGTGCATTTTAATGATATTACAGCCTTCCGAATGGTCTGAAATTTTAAAGATATAACTGTTGCAAAATTTTGTTGAGCTATTTCAAATTTTAGGAAAATCGGATGTATAGTTTAATTACAGGGACAGTCAAAAGTGTTCCGAAAAAATTATTGGAAGTGCATTTTAATGATGTATCAGACTATGCACGTTATGAAGTGCAAAAAATTATACATTCAGTACAATATGGGGTGCAAAAAATAATTTTAAAAGTAGTTATAGTACGAACGCACCTCATTTGCCACGTTTGACGAGCAATTTCCAACTTGTTTATGTTAATATTATTAAACATAATTTCTTTTACAGGTGTGTGTGATTTCCTTTTCCCAGCCAAATTTCAATTGATATATATATCTCTATTCTAAAAAAAGGTAACTACCGCTGTCACCGCCGCCGCCGCTGCCGCCGGTTTTGAATTTTTTGTGACCGGAGGTCTTTCTTCGTTAATATTAAGAAAACTATTGCGTACAAAAATATGAAAATCGGTAGTATTATACAGAAATGTTTGATAAACACGCTGATGCAGACAGTTTTCAAATCGAAGAATTATTTTAAGAGATATTTAATGATAAAGTTGGACAAAAACGTTCCACTAAAAAAGTTTTATAGGGGCAAAAACTATACATCAGAATTTAATAATTTTTAGATCATTTTGTACGTTATAATTTCCCGGTGTGCAGAATTCATTTCATTTTTTAATTTGACTCATTTTTCGAGGTTTCATTTCTATTTTAAGTTCAAATTTTCAGCATTTCGAGAGATATTTTTTACTTATTTTAGAAAATTGTACTAATTTAACCTGTTGCCACCTGTATAAACAACGGAAACAATAATGTTTGCTTCAAATTAAAAAATTATTTACTCGTGACTATTATAAACAGAAAAAATCATTTGGAATTAGAATTAAATAATTATGTACAAAAAGCAGGAACTTATTAAAAATTACGTCATAAAAAGTATACTCGTGCATTTTAAAAGAGAAAGGATATTGTAAAATAATAAATTCATTAACATGCGTTAGAAGTCTTAAATAGGAGAAATTAAGTCATATTTACGTCACATTACAGTTATTACATAAAATGAACACAAAATAATATTACAAAATAGTTTAAATTTAAAAATTGCGCTAGACATTTATCTGATATTTTGAGAGGATCTTTTCAACTATTTTTGTTAGGAAAGCGCAAATAATATTTCATTTCTAACAAAAGTATTTTCACGTGAATATTTAAAAGAGAAATAATAGCTTGGTCAAAATTACGTCAGATTAAAAACACGATTAATTTAAAATGTCTCATTTAAAAGAACTTTCTTTTCGCTTTGTTAAAAAATACCAGGAGACAAAGACTCTGGTTACTTAATTCTTTTTATATTAGCTAATTTTGAAATGTTGTTACACGCGTCTACGTCATCAAGTTATTTTTATTTCGAAGTTTTATTTGTATTTTTATTAATGTTGTGCTAATTTATTTGTTCTTTCGTTATTTAAAATAAAAATGATGTCAATTTGTATAATTTGGCGAGTGCTTTGGCGATTTATATAATTTGGCGAAATTGGTCGACTGGATAATCAAGTAGTACCCTCAGTGGATTTGGCGTTAAAATTCCCCAATCAAAGAGAAATGAATAGAAATCCGTTTATAGGGAGATCGCCACTGTTTTTTAAATTATAATTCAATTTTTCGAAATCTTTTTAAAGCCGATCAAATTTGCGTGTATTTAGAGTCTGCGGTGTCTGGACGGGGGTTGGCGAGCGTAGCTCGTAGGGGTCGCAGCCCCCTAGTTTTATATAAAGTATTACATTTAGTTTTCAATTACTAATAATTAATGGCGGAATGTTTATAAGTAATGGGACTTCGTAAAATTGCACAGTGCAATTCTATAATTAGTTTAATTTCTTAATGTTTAACGTGAGCGTTGTTATTATTATTTTTTTTAATTTAAAGTTCGCGTTACCTCATTATCAGACTAATATTCTCTTAAGTACGATCCCCATTCTTTAACTTCGATAAAGTAAATTAGTTGTACCTACAAGACTTGATTGTGTTGTTTAGATCGACAGAGATTAGATAAATTCAGCTATAATAATTAAGGTGCTCATTTCTGTCCAGCAATGCATCATTACACATTTAACCCTTTGCACTCGAGAGGTGACTTTCACTCACCACCAGTGTTGCCAAGTGTCACTCGTAAATCGGAACTCCAAATTCTTTAGACACCACTTATTAGCACCCGGTATGCTATTTCTTTCTCCCACCTATTAATGTGTCGTCTCCAAAAAATAAAGTTACGCTGTATAAGCCAGCAGTAAAACAAAGCCGATGTATCATTGTACGGAATAATCTCTACTGCAATTTTTTAATGGGTGAGAGTCACCTCTTAAGTGGTTAATATCACGTTTCTCTATAAAATCTATTTGAATTCATTTCTTAAAAATATTCTGTTTCGGAACGTCACTGGAAACACATCTTTGTACATAATCACTATAATTCTAGCCTATGAGGAGGTAGCTTTAAAAAAGGTTGCAAAATTTCATTTTTACAAATGGAAACGAGATTGAGATAAATAGAAGAGTGCAAAAATGTTTCTATTTTAAATTATAAAAGAGCTTTTCATTTGCGTTCTTTTTAATGAAAATTAATAACGTTTTAAAATAAGTTCAGCATATTTATCTACACTAATACTATAAAAAAGTAACGTTTATGTGTATGTTTGTAGAGGGTAATCTCTGGAACTACCGAACAAATTTCAAAATTAATGGTAAAAAACTGATAGCGTCAGTCCCTGCTCAAACATGGGCTCAAACATATATATCTATATCTATCTATCTATCTATCTATCTATCTATATATATATATATATATATATATATATATATATATATTAATACGTGCCACTACCTCCAGGTGGTTTAGGAGCGAGAAAACTTTAGGATTGTGATACTGAAACCGGCTAGAAACTTGAAATGTGCCATAGTAGTAACTTATAAGGTGTAAATGCTCTACGAGCAGTTTCTAAAAAAAAAAATTGGAATTGAAAAGGGTGAAATGAGCGGAAAACGTTTTAAAAACTCTCTAAATTACAATTTCTATGTAATTTTTAGGAGTAGAAACAGAAAATTGTACATGGCTGCTACTTTTAAGACGTAAATAGTCGCACAAAACAGTGTATCGACAGTGATATTCATGAAAAGCCCTTTAAATCGTTCTAAATTACGCTTTCTGCGGAATTGTTAAGGATAAAAATTTGAAGTTTGACATGGCTGCTTCTTTTAGGTCGCAAATACATGAACAGAACAGTTTAAAAAATTGGATTTTAAAAGGGTGCAGGAAAAAAAATAGTTCTAAATTAAGATTTTTGGGATACCGTAGAGACAAGGAAATCGAAATTTGTCATGGCGATTACCTTTAAGTAAGAAATGCTCGCATTGAATGGCTTCTAAAAAATATTCTAATTTTATATTTAACACTATATAAAATATTGAACAAATTTAAGCTCAAAAATTTCCCCCAAATCAAGACTATTTAAAAAAATTCCATATATATCCAAAAAAAAAAAGAAAAAGAAAAGAAAGAAAGGAAGAAAAATCAATGTTGTGATTGATTACTTTCTTGATGAAAATAACACGAATTATCACAAGATAAATAGATATTATAATTAGATTAATTATTCATTAGAGATGTAAACGAAGAGCCCAAGGATAATGAATAATAAGTGATAGATTTTTATTTTTGAATCGAAGAATACAGATCCATTGTTGTCAGATTATTAACCCTTTCAGAAAGAGCGTCTTTTGCAAAATATTTAATCTTTTGTCACCGGTTTTTTAAAACAAAAATTTTTGCCTTGTTGAATCGGGAAAATGCTCGGATTAAATAAGGAAAAATTTACAATAAAAATTTACTGGTGACAATAACCACGGATTCTGAGCACCTTACGCGGCACGTATACAGTTGGATCATCACCAAGTATTAATCCCTTGAGAGGCAAGCAATTATGTTTGCAGTAGTGGAAAATTGGCGCAGAGGCGGAGTCTATCGACACCACTAAATTTTAGTAGTATTTTGCGGCTTATCTAATGACATAATTTCTGAGTTTTTATTAAGGTGAATAATACAATAAAAAAATTAGCGGTGTCTATAGGCTCCTCCTCTGCGCCAATTTTCCACCCCTGCGTTTGTGTAATGCTGAATTCCCACCGTAAATTTAGAAAAAAAATTTCAAAATAAGGAAACGCAATTTTCCGACTTTTTTCCACCAAAGTTAGAAAAGTAAAATTTCATAATTTTTTTCCCGGTGCAAATCTTCATTAATCGTAGGTGCGATAAAATATATCCCACCGCCCCTCAAGGAGTTAAGAGTGAACTTTAACATGGAAGCATAAAATAAGAAGATAATTCTCCAAGTTTTTCGCCAAAATACTGATATTTCCCAAAACCGCTCCACTAAAACTTGTCCACGAAAAATCCCCCCCTCCCCCAAGCTTCAAAATTGCCCAAAATAGAGATAAAATCGCCAGTCTGGCAACAGTGACCTGGAACATGCTCAAGGAATTTCTATGTAATAAATAATGCATGCAGTTCATCACCGCAAGTTGTGTTACCAGGTGTCCCGCATAAATTGGGTCTCCAAATGCTTTGGACACCAGTATTTTAAATGCCTTATCTAATCACAGTATAATCTGCGATTAAAATTGGCAAAATAAACTGTAAGAAATTAGTGGTGTTTAGAGCATTTTGAGCCTCCATTTAAGCTGGACACTTAACAACACTAATCGGAAGCTAAAATTTTCAGCGCTTGGGTATAGAAACTTGTGAATGGCACTGCCTATGACTTTTTAACCCCTTGGGGACGAGCGGCACGTATACGTGCCGCATGAAGCGATCAGAATCCTTGTTTTTCCTCACCAGTAAAATTTTACTGTAAAATTTGCCTTATTTAATCAACGCATTTTCTTGATTCAAGAACACGCAAATTTCTGTTTTCAAAAAACGGTGACAAAAGATTATAAATTACGTAAAAGGCTTCCGTCCCGAAGGGGTTAACACTTTCCAACATAGTTGAAAAGTATTTATGACATCGGTTTGTCTGTCCGAGCTCTAACTCTTGTAAATACACCCGGATTACCCAAAATTTGTTTTATGTTATTGATTCTTACTATAGCACGATCGGTGTTGAAAATGAATTATGTAGCATTTATAATTCATCAAATATTAAAAAGTTTTCGGTTGCATTACGGTATGTAAAAATATATATATATATCGTTTCAAGTGCATTTTAATGATGTTACACAATTTCAAGCATAATGATATTGATATGGATTTATGTTGTGCACATGTATCATGCATATTGTAGAATACGGTGTGCAAAGCATTTACTATTCATTTACAGAGCTACTCAAAAAATTGAGTTACATAATAGAAAACCATTTGCAAAGAATTTTAGTTCTGTTACACTATTTCAAATGTAATAAAATTAATATACATTACTGAGGCTTACTGCAAGATGCTTGTTGTTTAACATGATGTCCATAGCAATTATTGTTCATTTACAGGGACACGCAAAAGATTCGGATTCTTTACTGTATCTGAAGTATATTGTCTTTTAGCTGCAAGTGCTGGAAATGCAATTTCATTTATGGTATACAAGTTTAAACCTTTCAAGGGCAAGCAATTGTGTTTCTCTAATATGCAACTCACACCGAAATTTTTGAAAGAATTTAGCTCAAAATAATTCTTTTTCCATCAGTTTTAAAAAGTAAAATTTAATTAAAAGTTTCTGGCATGAATCATAATTAAAATAAGGTGGGATATAATATATCCCACCATTACTCTAGTAGTTAACTAAATTTTTACCTACTGCAATATGCTGTGTATATGCATGCTATATATCATATATAGGACTACACAAAAGAATTCGCCATTGCGGATTATCAGAGTGAACGTCTTCAAACCGCCTTTTAATTGAATTCTGCGCTTTAAAGTCTAACTATATTTAGTAAGCTAAGAGATGTTTGCATAATACAAATAAAATTATATACAGGGTTCTACAAAGAACTTGATACATGACTACGTAATTATAATAATGGCTAGAAGTGTGTTTTACGTAGTTTTAACCCTGTTTTAGCCTGAATTAAACGTTGGCGCATACAAACATCTGTTGGTAATAAACAGGTCTGTACAATTTAAGTGTGTTTCCTTATATTGATATAAACTGCTGAAGGCGATTGTGCAACTTATTATCAGAGCTGCCAAGTCTCCGGCTTTTTGGATACCAGTATTTTAATACACAAAATGTCGGTTTATTTAATTGGAACATTTGGGCGATTTAAAAGAATCAGATTTTCTCTAATATAATAGTGGTGTGCAAAAAGCCGGAGACTTGGCAACTCTGCTTATTATGAATTTTCATACTAAATTAAGTTTTTGCATATTATGTAGAATATGTACAAATTGTTTATTAAATACAGGGCTGCACAAAATATGCAACTACTTTTCCGGCTGTGGACGGTAATTGCTGAAATCTTGATGATTTCAAATGTGTTATGAGTTTTCTAAAATGTTTACTTAGAGTTCTTTTTCCTTATTAACCCATTAACTACCGAAACTATAAGATAGGGATCTTCATCTTTCCCGAAAAAAAAAAAGTTCCCATCAAAAATTTTGAATGATAATCGCTTATTTAACCCCTTGAGGGCAAGCGACACATATACGTGCCGCTCGAAGCGCTCAGAAACCTTGTTTTTCCTCACCAGTAAAATTTTACTGTAAAATTTGTATTATTTAATCAGCGCGTTTTCTTGATTCAATAAGACACAAATTTATTGCAAATTTATTACACAAATTTATTCTATACTGTTTTTAAAAAACGGCGACAAAATATTCAAAATTTCGTAAAAGGCTCTCGTCCCGAAGTGGTTAATAGTCAAAGATTCTGTCTTTAACCTATGCTTGATGAATGACTTTTTGTTTCAGGTTTATTAATATCGGCTGCGTTAACAGTCGATTTCATGAACCACTTATGAAAAGCGAGAAGGCGATAAAAGCTTAATTTTCATCATTATATAAATATTTAGCAAATACAATTTTACGGAATCAGTTTTATAATAAATGGATATAATATGTTGTGTGTATTTAAATATTATGTTTATAATATCATGTATTCTAACAGAATAAATATTTGTATGGAAGAATCAAGAGAAGATTTAATAATATTTACCGAAGATCAATTCTTCATGTTACTACAGTTATTTAATACTAGGAGATGATGAAATAAATAGATCAAATTGGCAAATCAAGTGGATTAAATTGATCGAATACTTAAGTCATTTTATTATGCAGCAACCCGGATTTTCAATAAAACGCTTAATTTCTAATTTAATATTTTATTATCTCCAAAATGTGAATACTAATACTGGGTCTAAATTTATTATATATATTGTTTCACATTACGCCTGCAAAAATATGAAAGTCGTTAAAAATATTCTATAATAACAAATATCTACATCAATGCGTTGCTGTTTATATATATACAAGGAGGCTCTGCCCCCTGCAAGCTACGCTCGCCAACCCCCCGTTCAGACACCACAGAATCTAAAAACACGCTAATCTGAAAGGTATAAAAAGTATTATAGAAGATTGAATTATACACAAAAAAGCTGTGCAGATCTCCCTGTAAACGGGTGTCCATTCAATTTCCTTCGATTTCAAAAATTTAAGGCCGAATCAGTTGCTGTTAAGACATCCAATGGTTGTTTTCGTGTTTGATTAAAGAGGATCAGTTAAACGTTTGAAAAGAAGCTAAAATAAAAGGAATTAAGTGTACAGAGTCTTTGTCTCCCGGTATTTTAAAACAATTTCTATAACAATAGCCTAAGTCATGTGACTATCATCAGCAGTTCCGGGCGATCCACTTCGCTTTTTATATTCCTGGTGCCATTTTGGCACTTTAATATTAGCCAGTAACAGGTGATAAGTCGCCAAATATTATTCTAACGCTATCATTTCATCTATATTATAATAGTCCAAGTCATGTAACTGCCATAAATAAACACGCTCTGATCCCTTCGCTTTTCATATGAAAGTTTGGCCCAGATGTCGTATACGGCCCCATATTGGCGCGATTTTTTTCCGACGCTAATTTGGGGAAAACATCAACAGCATAAACAACAACATCCGGCTTATCAAATCAAGCAAAATAACGATATTATGGCGCCAGTTAAGTACCCGTTGCGTATATGACATTGGCGTCAGAAAAAAATAGCGCCAATATGGGACCGTATGTGGCATCTGTGCCGAAAGTTTTCCATTTCGATTTTAAAAAATCATTTTTTTTTCGAATAATACTACATAAAACCATTGTCGCAAAGAATTCTTGGTACTGTTACGCTAGCCGGCTGCAAATCTCGCCAATAACTATTTTTCAACACGCCAGTTAGCATTTTTTTTTCCAGTGGTAAATTAAAACATTGCTTTGAAATTGAAATTAAATGTCATCTGTTGTTAGATCATTTAATATTTGGCCAAGATGCCATATACGCACCCGGTTTGGCGTGATTTTTTTTACGAAAATTTGGCGAAATCCTCGTTTTCGAATACCAGTTACATATGTATTTTTGGTGCTACTTAGTTATCCCGTCGACCAAAAAGCTATCACTAAATTTTAAGATTAAATGCCAATAATGGTTGATCGTAAATGTCACATTCACTTGACAGCAAGTTACACGTCTTTACGTCATCAAGTGATTTCTATTTCGACGTTTTATTTGTATATTTATTAATGTTATACTATTTTCTTTGTTCTTTCGGTATTTAAAATAAAAATTACGCCAATTTGTGTAATTTGACAAGTGGTTTGGCGATTTATATAATTTGGCGAAATGGGTCGATGGAATAACTAAGTAGTACCGTATTTTTTAATTATTTTCTATTATTTTTTATATTTAAAGAAAATAACTAAAAAAAATAATTAACTATAGAACAAAACAATTTATGTAATTTAAAAAAAGAAAATAAAGTAAATAAACATTTATTATTAAACTAGGGGGCTCTGCCCCTGCAAGCTACGCTCGCCAACCCCCGGTCAGACACCGCAGAATCTAAAAACACGCTAATCTGATCGGTTTTAAAAATATTATAGAAGATTGAATTATACTGAAAAAAGCTGTGCAGATCTCCCTGGAAACGGGTTTCTATTCAATTTCCTTTGATTTAAAAAAATTAAGGCCGAATCAGTTGCTGTTAAGAGATCCAATGGTTGTTTTCGTGTTTGATTAAAGAGGGTCAGTTAAACGCTTGAAAAGAAGCTAAAATAAAATGAATTAAGTGTACTGAGTCTATGTCTCCCGGTATTTTAAAACAATTTCTATAAAAATAGCCTAAGTCATGTGACTATCATCAACAGTTCCGGGCGAACCACTTCGCTTTTTATATTCCTGGTGCCATTATGGTACTTTATTGTTAGCCAGGTACAGGTGATAAGTCGCCAAATATTATTCTATCGCCATCATTTCATCTATATTATAATAGTCCAAGTCATGTAACTACCATAAATAAATACTCTCTGATCCCTTCGCTTTTCATATGAAATTTTGGCCCAGATATCATATACGGCCCCATATTGGCGCGATTTTTTTTCCGACGCTAATTTGAGGAAAACATCAACAGCATAAACAATAACATCCGGCTTATCAAATCAAGCAAAATAACGATACTATAGCGCCAGTTAATACCCGTTGCGTATATGACATTGGCGTCAGAAAAAAATCGCGTCAATATGGGTCCGTATATGACATCTGGGCCGAAAGTTTTCCCTTTTGATTAAAAAATCAAATTTCTTTTTCGAATAAAACTACATAAAAGTTTCCAAAGAATTCTTGGAGCATGGTTGGCGCCCCAACACTGTTACGCTAGCCGGGTGCAAATCTCGCCAATAGCTATTTTTCAAGTAGCCAGTTAGCATTTTTTTTTTCGAGTGGTAAATTAAAACTTTGCTTTGAAGTTGACATTAAATGTCATCGTTTGTTACATCATTTAATATTTGGCCAGATGCCATATGCGCACCGGGTTTGGCGTGATTTTTTTTAGAAAAATTTGGCGAAAACCTCGTTTTCGAATACCAGTTACATATGTATTTTTGGTACTACTTAGTTATCCCGTCGAGCAAAGATCTATCACCAAACTATAAGATTAAATGCCAATAATGGTTGATCGTAAATGTCACATTCACTTGACTTTAAGCAAGTTACACGTCTTTACGTCATCAAGTCATTTTTTTTTCGACGTTTTATTTGTATATTAATTAATGTTATACCATTTTCTTTGTTCTTTTGTTATGTAAAATAAAAATTATGTCAATTTGTATAATTTGGCGAGTGGTTTGGCGATTTATATAATTTGGCGAAATGGGTCGATGGAATAACTAAGTAGTACTGTATTTTTTAATTATTTTCTATTATTTTTTATTTTTAAAGGAAAATAACCAAAAAAATAATTAATTATGGAACAATTTATGTAATTTAAAAAAAGAAAATAAAGTAAATAAACATTTATTATTAAATAAACAACAATAGCAGAGTTACCATGTCAACCAAAATAATGCCATTTTGGCGCCAATTAGGTACCCCGGTGCGTATATGATATCTGTGCCTAATATTTTTCTTTTCATTTCGTTTAAAAAAATAAAGAAGTGAAAGCCATTTATTTTAAATGTTTCAGTTTGTATTACATAAAATGATGAAATACAAATTGAATTATCAATAAAACTAACATGATACATTTCTTAGCATACATGTAAGGGAGGCCAAACTTCTCGCCAAATTAGTTTAAAATAGTAACCTTTTCTAAAATCTGAAAACAAAATATCTGTTTGATTAAAATTTGAGTTGCCATCATTAGAGAAATGTATATAAAATTAGAAAAAAATTTATATTTCTAGTTTAAAAATTCTAATACCAGTTTTGAAATCTGCGGATCAATATTGATTTTTGGTGTTAATTTCATCGCAAAGCATTCCATATTTTAGGAGAAATCGCCGTGAAACATAACCAGTTGTTTAATCAGTCGATTCATACTTCCGTTACATACTTCCGTTTCATAAATTCGTTTCATTAGGATTTTATATATACTAGGGGATCGTACCCGGGCTTTCCGGGTTAAAGAATATAGGTGAAAACATTTTTTTAAATTGAAAACTAATAAATTATTTATATAGAATAAATTTTTTAGATTGCGAACTTACATTATAAAAGAATTTTCATACGGGAAATACTAATTATACAATCAAAATTTTTTAAAACTTATCAAAAGCGATATTTTCTTCTTAGCCGCATGCTGTGAGTTATTTGAACAAGATTTTGCTACTTATGGCATCCTTTTATATTCTGATAATTTCAGAGTTTATACATGTCTGTAACATTTTTGTTTTATTTATATGTATTACTTTATTGTTTTATTCATAGGGAAGTTTTTTTTAATGGAAATTAGCCCTAAGAAAATGATGAACTCTTTATTTTAAAGGCAAACGGATTAATTTTTCGTAATAGAGCTCCTCGTGATAAAGATAAATTAAAAAATATTTCATGTTTTTAAATTGTTTTTAAAGCCATAGACAATCAGTAAAGTGAGATGAACTTTGCAAACAAATTCCATTTGAAAATAAATTCTAATCCTATATGGTGATCTAAAAATTTAAATTGTGCGATTACAAATATGTTAGATTTGTGTTTTTTTTTTCAATATTATTCATTTATTTCTTTATAAAAGAAGTATTAATTTCGTTAATTTGTCTTTCACAAATATGTTAGATTGGTGGGTTTTTTTAATATTATTTTTTTATTTGTTTATAAAGGGAGTATTAATTTCGTTATGCAAAAATAGTCAGAAACAAATGCTGAAAAATGTTTGTTGCTTTATGTGTAAAATGTTTATTATTATTATATATTGAAATCGGTACGTGATAAGATAAAATTTAAAAAATCATGCATAAAAATTATTTTAGAAAATATAATACATTAGTCAATTAAGATAAAGTTTTTTAAAAAATTGCATTTGAAAGTAAATTTTTTTCCTTATGCGACGAAAATTGAAAATGCACGATGGTCAGAAGATTAAAAAATTCCAGTAGTGAAAATTTGAAGGCCGAAATTTGATCGTGAAGTGTTGCCACGCGCAAAATGACGTCAGCGTTACGTACATATACGTTTGTTCTTTATAATACAGATACTTAATCAGTAAAATATAATAAAGATCAGTTATTAGGATGTGGTTATCAATCGACGCTCTTATGCTCGGTATTCCCGAATGAAAAACAGCAATTTTCACCTTCTCAAAATTTGCATATGCACTTCTCATATCCATTTTCATCATTTAAAAAAAAAAAAAAAATTGTGTTTTGCTTGAGCATTTAAAAATCATTTTAACTCAAAACTTGAAGTCACGATTGTCAGCAGCATCTTTTATGTGAACAGACGCACTGTTTACTTGAGACTTTAATCTCAATTTCGGAGAGTAAAAATTTTCGTAATTTATGATTTTTAGACGCATTTGTGTTAAAATGTTTAGTTTTATCAAAGAAAAGGATTGTTTTCTTTTAATTATGACTTCATTTTCACTTAAATAAGCATTTCGCTAGTATCTGAAACTTAGTATCAGTACACATGCAGAAGGAAAAACAATATAGATAATTTATGAGAAAAAATGCTTGTTTTCAAAAGCAGTATGTCATTTTCCGTTATTATGCTCCTAATATAATATTCTGCTTCTAATGGGATTTTGCGACACAAAACCCTATGCAACAATTTTGAATTTTTATCAGAAAACTAGCAGGCTATGCCCGCTACGCTGGTCTGTTTATCCAAACGAATCTTGAATCAAACAAATGTGTCAGTGAATTTGACATTGTGATTTAAAGCAATTTGGAACCTTACATGGAATGTCCTTTCGCACTGCAGAAAACGATATGAACGTTATTGTGCTATTATATTTTCCAATGTGCAGACAAATTTTCCGCTATTAAGGTCTTAACCCTTTTAATTGATCAGTCACAGTAGGATTTGGTAAAGAATGATAGTACAATATGCAATATAATAAAACAAAACCTGAAAAATTATTTAACTAATAATGCAAACAAACAAACTGACAAAATCCATCCAGTAAAACTTTTTTTAAAGGCTGATCTTTCATATTGGGGTCCATCTAATTATAGAAATTTCTCCCCATAATGCTATAACTAAGCAAAGTAGAATGATACGCAATAAACTGAAACCTCCCTAAACACTGTCTAATCAACAAAGCAAGTATTATCAATATCCGCCATTTAGAACTTTTTGAAAAGTCTAATCTTTCATAATCGGTTTCACATGATGATGGAACTTTCCGCCATTACTTTATGACTAAGCAACGTAGAATAACATGTAAAATAATAAAACCCTATCTAAATAGGTATCTAACTAACAATGGAATTCCTATCAAAATCCGTTCTGTAGAACTTTTTAAAAATGTAAACTTTCATAATCGGGCTCACTGATTATAGAACTTTCCACACATCTCTATTATTAAACAATTCAAAAGGGTATAGTATATACTAAAACCCTGCCTTAAAAATTATCTAACTGACAATGAAAATTCAATCGAAATCGATTCGGCTGAATCTTTTAAAAAGGCTAATCTTTCATGATCGGGTTCGTCTGATTATATAACTTTAAAGCATAATTCTATGTATAAGCAACGTAGAACGATATGTTACATACTAAAATCTTCCATAAAAAATTATCTAACTAACATTTTGATTCTCATCAAAATCCAGTCAGGTGAGCTCAAGTTATATGCAGCCGGGACGAATTTCCCATTTGCATTTTACTCTAGTACATATAGTAGAAGCAGAAGTAAATAGATCGATAAGAATATTGAATCTTAAAATTTATCAAACTGTAAGTTATTTCTCGTTGTCTCTGCTGAATAATTTTAAAGAATTTTCAATCGGCGAGTATTGAGATTTAGGATCATGTCTACAACAAACGTATTTCATTTTGTATCAAAACATTCTCTGTAAAATGAGCCAATTTGGTGTGGGTTCGGATACTTTAATTTTTTTTTTCAAAATCGTTATTTATACTACGCACATGAAGTTCTAAGTGTCTCTTAGCATTACAGTAAACATTTCCATTTTTTAATCAACGAAAAATGAAGTTATAACTTAATTTTACTTAATAATAAAAAATACTTTCAATTAAAAAAATAGTAAATTAAAATGTTTTGCGTGGTTACGATTAAATAATAATTAAAGTCAAAATAAATTCTCGTTGAATAAATAGCAAGCCAGACTGTTGGCACAGTTTGCAAAAAGAATTTGGTACTTTTCCACTATTGGCGCCTTGACGTATTTTTTTAAGAGCTTGGCGCAATTCGGGCATCAGAAAGTGAGATTTGTTGCTATTTGATATAAACAGTTAAGAAAACAAACTTGATCAGTGTAGATTTCAGGGGGTGGCCCGGGGGGGGACATTCCCCCCCGGAGCAATGAGATGTCCCCCCCGGGAAGATTTGAGATTTTGTGTTTTCAATGGTCAAAAAGTGCAATTTCCCCCCCGGAACTCAATAATGTCCCCCCCGGAGCCACAGAAATCCCTCCCGGAGAAAAGTGTCTGAATTCAACACTGAACTTGATGGAATTTTTTGTTGGTTTATATATGTATATTATTAATGCATTTTACATACAAATTACGGTACTACTACATAGTTATCCCGTCGACCGAAAATCTATCGCCAAACTATAAGATTAAATGCCAATAATGGTTGATCGTAAATGTCACATACACTTGACTTTAAGCAAATTACACGTGTTTACGTCATCAAGTGATTTTTATTTCGACGTTTTAGTTGTATTTTTATTAATTTTATACTAATTTATTTGTTCTTTCGTTATTTAAAATAAAAATTATGTCAATTTGTATAATTTGGCGATTTATATAATTTAGCGAAATTGTTCGACGGGATAACTAAGTAGTACCCAAATTACTTCTGTTTCTATATAAAATTAGATAAATAGCATCTTTATGTTAAATAAATTATATAAACATAGAAAAAAATGCTTGTGTATATGAAATGAAACAGCGAATTGGTTGTCAGAAAATATCTTGCCAAATTTCCTTCTCCGCCAATGCTATTTTCTCTATTTCGCCAAGATCCCTATACTGGAAAAGTACCAAAATATGTTTGCACGTTTAGGATTAAAATAAATGGCGCAATAGCGTACATTTTGGTATGGTTTTGGTATAACGTAAAAGTAGCAAAAGGTCTCCAAAAAACTTTCTTTCAAATTTCGCCAATTCTCTGTAAATTCGGTTATAGAATTGGTTCGCTTTAAAAACACAGAATCAATTTTAACCTTTTCCTAAGTTAATTGTGCACCAAACCACGCCCGGCAACATACGCCAATTGTCTATAGACTCAATTATGTAACTTATCCGTACCAAATATGCCAATTGACTTTGGACTCGATTACGTAATTTATCTCCTTAATTAAGGCATACTTTACAATCTACATCTACTTTCCAATTTTCCGGATTTTAGATCAATGGGTACTGTTAGATGTTAAAAAACTTGGCGCAATTCGGGCTTCAGAAAGAGAGATTTGTGACCAAATGATATGAACAGCTGTGAAAACAAATAAAATGTACTTTTATGCTTTTAAACTATGTATTCCTATATATAAACTTTTTATTTATGAATATTAATATTTTTGTTATTTATATACAATTTATTTCTGTTTTTATATAAAAAGAGATAAATGTCTTCTTTATAGTAAATAAATTCTATAATTATTGAACAGAAAATATGCATGAAAACTTTCCTTTTCCGCCAAACCCATTTCTTCCACTTCGCAAAGGGAAAATTGGAAAAATACAGAATTTACCCCCTTGCTCTATGACTAAACAGTGTCGAACAATATATTATATACTAAAACTATCTCTGAAAAATTGCCAAACTAACAATGCAAATTCTATCAAAAACCGTTTATTGTAACTTTTTTCTTAAAGGCTAAATTGTTATAATTTAGTTCACCAGATTACAGAATTTTCCCCAAAACTGTATGGCTAAGCAACGCAGAAGGACATGGTTTATACTGAAACTTCTCCTTGAAAATTATCTAATTAACAGTCCAAGTTCCATCGAAATACATCCGGTAGAATCTTTTAAAAAGGCTAATTTTTCATTATGCAGTGGTGGAAAATTGGCGCAGAGGCGGAGCCTATTGACACCACTAAATTTTTATGGTATTATTCAGTTTAATAAAAACTCAGAAATTTGATCATTAGATAAGAGGCAAAATACTACTATAATTTAGTGGTGTCAATTGGCTTCACCTCTGCGCCAATTTTCCACCACTGATTATGAGGTTCATCTCATTAAAGAACTTTAAATCATAATTCGATTCCAAGCAACGTAGAACGACGTGTTGTGTGCTAAAACCTTCCCCGAAAAATTACCTATCTAACAGTGTAAGTTCAGCAAAACCCGAGTTCTAAGCAGCCGGAATGAAATTTCCATTTGAATTATATATATAAGTAGAATTAGATTTTTCAAAAAATGCAGTCATCTACCTGAAAAATAACCAATATTGTGAATGCAGCTCAAACCGAAGCCACGTTTATGCATTTTTGGCTTAAAATTAAATTGTTTGGCGATAAAATGAAATCGTAAATAAACAGACAATATGTAACTCACAAGTACCGTCATTTTTACTTTCTTCTATCTTTACAAGAAGAAAATATTGGTTTCATGAAAATTTTCGAATTCCAGTTTTCGACGGATTTACACGTTTTATGAGTCAGAGATTCCAAAAAACATGTTTTTACAAAATGTCTGTCTGTGAGTCTGTCTGTCTGTCTGTCTGTCCGTCTGTCTGTATGTGACACAAATTTTGTGGGCGCTCTATCTCAAGAACTAATGCACGAAATTTCACAAAACTTCATATATAGTTAGACCTTGATATAAACTAGAACTGATTAATTTTTGGTGAAAATCGCCCAACAGGTGGCGCTGCTATGCGGCATTTTTAACGATTTCTGCAATAGCTGTATCTCAAAAACTACTGCACGGATTTTCATAAAACTTCAGATTCAGTTAGTCCAGGATATAGTTTGATGCTGATTACTGTTTTGTGAAAATCGCCCAACAGGTGGCGCTGGTATGCTGCATTGTTCAGGATTATCGCAATAGCTCTAACTCAAGAAAAAAGGCACGAATTTTCATCAAACTTCAGGTTCAGTTAGTTCCTGATATAAATTAGAGCTGCTTAATTTTTGGTGCAAATCGCCCAACAGGTGGCGCTGCTGTGCTGCATTTTTCACGATTTCCACAAGAGCTGTATCTCAAGAACTATTGCACGGATTTTCATCAAACTTCAGACTTAGTTAGTCCTTGACATGAATTGATGTATAAATTAGTGCTGTTTAATTTTTGGTGTAAATCGCTCAACAGGTGGCGGTGCTATGCTGTATTTTTTGCGATTTCCGCAATAGCTTTATCGCAAGAACTAATGCTTGGATTTTCAACAAACTTCAGATTCAGGTATACCTTGATATCGTTTAGTGCTGTTTACTTTTGGTGTAAATCGCTCAACAGGTGGCGCTGCTATGCTACATTTTTTTCAGAATTTCCGCTATAGCTCTATCTCAAGAACTAATGCACGAATTTTCATCCAACTTCAAATTCAGATATACTTTGATATGAATTGGTGCTAAATCGTTGTTATTTCTTGTACTATTTAAATGATTTAATTGACGTGATTTATATAGAAGAAAGTTTTGTGATGGCCACAACATACTAGTTATAATTACATCTGCTAGTTTCTTCTGAAAGTCACATGATGGATAAGTTAAATAAAATAAAAAGTAAATTATAAAAAAAAATCAAAACAAAATTGTCACTCAGATATTATCTTATCAGATTTGCTGATGCATTTTTTTTAACCTGACGAAAGCGATAAATTCCCAAATATAGTTTATAACTGCAATATTTCATATTGAATAAATTTTTAAGCATTACAAACATTAGCTTTCATTTTTAAATTCGATATTGTCGTTTTATAATATTACCACTCGTCAAAACTATTTTTTCTTTTCTCTTTTTTTTTTCTTTTTTTTTTCTTTTAAACAAAATTAATAAAAGTTTCCTTCCGAGATGTACAGCCGTTTCAATTCATTTATCAACGAAATTTATCGCCAATAAAATAATAGTAACCCTTTCGCCCAAAATAACAGATCTTTCCGTCATAATTCTATAACTAATATAGGTAGAATGATGTGTTATAGCTAGGGATGAGATTTCCGCTTTTTTGCACACCAGTATTTTGTTAGAAAAAATTGTGTTCTTTTAAATCGCAAAAATGTTTCGATTAAATAAAATAACATTTTCTCTAACAAAATACCGGTGTGCAAAAAAGCGGAAATCTCATCCCTGGTTATAGCTTAAAACCTTCCCTGAAACGATATCTATCTAACGATATACGTTCCGTATACGTTCCATGCAGTAGAACTCGAAATCTAGGCGTTCGGAACGAAATTTCCGTTTGGATTTTATGTATATAATAGACAGCATAATAAAGATAAAAATACCTCAATATTTCTCTCTTGTCTGCAATAATGAAAGCTATCTAATTTTCACCATTTTAAAGAAATTTCATAAATGCTTTTAAAATTAAAATGTAAAAGTGGGGATATTAAAAAAAATAAATATAAAAAAACAGATAGTGCGATCACATCTGCAAATGAAGAGCTTTTAGTTAAAAAAAAAATATCAGTAAAATTGGTTCAGTGAAAGATCAGGGCTGATGACTAAAAAACACACTTGTGTTTTAAATATATAGATTATATGAAATTATGAAAAATTAAATTAAGCAAATTATGTTATTTTGATAAAATTATAGTAGAATGTCCTAAAGAATCGCATTAAAATTTTATTATTCGAGAGAATTTTGCACAAAAACTTCAGGAAGATGATATTATTTTAAAACACGAATTATTTGTTTAAGACACTCTAAATTTTTGTAAAACATTGCGTTTTATCAGTCTGTTATTTCGATTAAATTATTTTCAAAAGTGAAGCATTTTCACCTGTGAAGAATTTCAAAGCAGCTGGGCTGTGAAAATGACGCACTTCTACAAAACATAATTCAGGTTTAACAATTAAAATACACGCTTTTTTATAAAATGACGTCATTTGCATCCACTAGAGCAATCCACTTTTACAATCCAATCTTAAACTTCGTCTATAGAAAAGTATGCATATGACGTCATTGACACGGAATAACAGACAATATTCTTGACGAAGACAATATTTTAATTTCAACTTTTTTTTCTTCAGGTTTTATGAGAAAATGGCAACAAAAAGATACATTATCTCCTATTTTCGGCTATTTTCCATTTACTTTCAATGATTTTCAATAGAAATGGGGTACTTTTGTTGCAACGATAAGGAAAATAGTATTAAAAACTACAAAAAAATTAATATCTCAAAAATAAATTAAGATATAGCTTTCAAAGAAATTGCATTTAAAAGAGCGTTTTTTCCCTTATACGACGGTGTAAAAATTTAAAATGTGCGATTTTTAGATGTTTAAAAATTTGCAGTAAAGAAAATTGCAAGACCGAAATTTTATTTCAAATTTCAAAGTTTTGCCATTCGCAAAATGTCGTATGCGTTACGCACAGATATGTTTGTCCTTTATAATATAGATAAGGTAGATAAACAACAATAGCCGCGTTACCTTGTCAACCAAAATAATGCCATTTTGGCGCCACTTAGGTACCCCGGTGCGTATATGACATCTGTGCCTAATATTTTTCTTTTCATTTCGTTTAAAAAAAATAAAGAAGTGAAAGCCATTTATTTTAAATGTTTTTGTTTGTATTAAATAAAATGATAATGAAATACAAATTGAATTATGAATAAAAGTAACATGATACATCTCTTAGCATACATTTAAGGGAGGCCAAACTTCTCGCCAAATTAGTTTAAAATAGTAACCTTTTCTAAAATCTGAAAAAAAAATATCTGTTTGATTAAAATTTGAGTTGCCATCATTAGAAAAATGTATATAAAATTAGAAAAAAATTAATATTTCGAAAACTAATTCGAATTTAAAAATTCTAATACCAGTTTTGAAATCTGCGGATCAATATTGATTTTTGGTGTTAATTTCATCGCAAAATATTCCACATTTTAGGAGAAATCGCCGTGAAACATAACCAGCTGTTTAATCAGTCGATTCATACTTCCGTTTCATACAAAAAAAAAACCCCTCTAATAAGTTACTTGAATATTTTAAGTGGTATTTTAAGTTTATTAGACTTTACGAATAGATTCATTTTACCTTTTGATATTATAGCTATTAGAAATGTGTTGAAAGTGTACAAAATTTTGGTGAACCGTGAAGTACAAGTATGAAAGTGAAACAATCTACGGGGAAAAATGTTGGGAAACGCGTTTTTAAATAGTTATATTCAGTAGGGGACCGAACCTGGGCGATCCACATTATACAACATAAATGAAAACTTGTTATTTTTTTTTTAATTGAGAACTTTAATAGAATTTTTACATTAAATTTCATTTGTCTTAGTTTGCCCACTAACGAAACTGGAAACTTTGCTGGCAACTCTTCCACTTTTTTGTACCACAAAAATTTAATAGAAATTCTTGCCTTACTGAATCGCAAATTTAAAATCTACTATAATATTTTTATCGTACAAAAAAAGCGTAAGATGTTGGCAGCTACACTAAAAAGAATTCTTATGTGAAACTAGCAGGCTTCGACCGCTACGCTACTCGGCTTCTCCAAAAATCTTTTACTCAAACGGAATATATCAGTGAATTTGACCTTTTATTTTAACCCTTTCCGGCACAGACAAATTTTGTTGTAAAATAATGAAATCATCGACTGGCACCGGAATTTACATCCGACTTTTTTAGAAATTAAAAACTTTCTACTTTATGTTTTCATTGTTAATGCAAAATTTTATCAAAATATTCTTGGTGACATTTTTTAAGCTTGGAATTAAAATTAGGTATCCCGACCCGGGCACACTGCGTCGGAAAGGGTTAAAATAATGTTGACCTTTACCTGGATTGTCTTTCCGCGTTGTTTAACCCCTTAACGGTTGCATGAAATTGTGGTTTAAAAATTCAAATTGCTCATTAGCACCACTTTTTTGAAAAAGAATTTTTCACCTCATTTAACGACAAATAAAATGATACCATAATAAAGCCAATTACACTGTTTTATGAAACGTGTATGAATCAAACAACATGAGTAAAAGACACTGCCCGTGAATATCACGGTAGCGAGAATTGACGGGTTAAAGCGATACAAACGCCACCGCGATATTTTCCCATGTGTCAGACAAAATTTGTCCTGTTAAGGACGAAATCATTTACTTGATCGTTTGCAGTATGATTTGGTTAAGAACGATATGCAATATACTAAAACCATCCGTGAAAAATTATCTAACAAACACATCAAAATCCATATGGGGCAAACACGAAACGTATTTGCTCCATGTCAGTAGCTCGCGATAAATATTCCATCTTTTGCTGCGTTTGTAGCCTTGCCAACCTGTAATAGTGAGAAGTTCCAGGCTGGGTATCGTTCCATGTGGTTTAGTCGGTAGAATGTCAGTGCGCTATACTGATGGCCCGGGTTCAAGTCCCGGCATAGAATCTTTTTCACTAGGTTGGACTTTGCGCCTTTTAAATAAATTAATTTGAATTTTTTTTTTCATTTGAAATATTGTATGCAAGGCGAAAGTTTCTCCCTGAAAAAATTTCTAAGTATTAATATAGTTTCAATCGATGCTGGATTTAATTACATTTCGTATTTGCCCCATGTCGGTGGCTCACGATAAATATTCTATCTTGTGCTGTGTTTGTAGTCTTGCCAACCTGTAATATTGAGAAGTACCAGGCTGGGTATCTTTCTATGTGATTTAGTCGGTAGAATATCAGTGCGTTATACTGATGGCCCGAGTTCGAGTCCTGGCATGGAATCTTTTTCACTAGGCTGGCCTTTGCGCCTTTTAAGCTAAATAATTTGAAATTTGATTTTCATTTGAAATACTATTATAATTTTTTTAATGTCTTATATTTTTACAAAAAGTTAATTATGAAAGAAAATAAACAAAAAGAAATAAGAAATCATTATAACTTAAGTAAAATGTAATTTTTACCTGTTAAAACATTTTTACAAAGCAGGTATAACTTTTATCAATCTATAAAGGAAATCTCCTCTAAGAAGTCAAAGGGGAATCCCCTAACTGACAGAAACGTGTTTTAGTTCGCTCGCAGAAAAAGTTTATGAGCCGTCATTCCAGTAACGGGATTCCCTCTATGGCTGTTTTCTGCATCCCCCCCCCCCCCTAATTTTTATAATTTTTCAGAAATAATAAAGTTGGCTGTAAATAATTTCATTCAACAATTCCCCATCAAATGGTTTTTCAAACGTATTTTAATAAATAATTATAAACGTATGATACGAACTTTTTTTAACGTATTTTATTAATGGTATTAACCCTTTATTGCATAGTGATGTAAATTTCCATCACCTTTTTATTTAATTTTTAATACATAAATTAAGTTCTTACAACCACTATATTTATATAACAAAAATATGCTACTAAATAAAGTTAAAAATCTATCTTAAGATTTCTGGTGTCTAACCTTAATATAAAAATAAAAAACACAATTCTAAAAGAATAATTCATGCAATTAAGGGTTAATTTATCCTTAAGTGGCGTTTTCAGGAAACAGTTCCACTCTATTTTTAAAGTGGGGATTTTTTTTCGTTTACTCAGCGATACACAAAAGGCGATTCGCAAACATAGAAAACGGTTCGGTAAAAATATCACTTATTCCACTATCGCAAAGAAAACAGACTTTGTTATTTAAAAATATTTAAATTTTGTAAGTATGCCACTAATTGTAAGTTTTGTTGTTCCAGAATATATTTTGTTGTTGTTGTTGTTGTTGTGTGGACAACATTATCATTAATTTGCATATTTACTAAAATATATTAAACGAAAATAACTTTATTTCTTTAGGAATAAAGTTTTAAAAACTAAACAACTAAACTGTTGGTATACAGTCGATGAAACACAGCGTCCAACCCTGTGTACTAGATAACTGGGTCCCGAGTTCCTGTACAGCCTATACTTCCCGGTCAGGTGATCAGCCTAACACAAGACCCTGGGTGATCATTTCCCAAGTAAGCTTAGTACTCATTTTATCGACCCCAAAGGGTTGAAAAGTAAAGTGAACCGTGTCAGCCTGGAATCGAACTTCCGACCTTTCGCGCGGCAGACAGGCGTGCTGAACACTACGCTAAAGGGCTTAGAATAAAGTTCTAACATACATTATTTCTTAAAAAATTTGAATTCAGTTTTTTCAAAGCACAGGATTATGTTTATTCCATTCAAATATTTACATAGTTTAATGCGGAAGACATTTGGCCTCCTTTTAAAATCCGCACTACCGAAAGTACACTGTACAGAGCTTCCACAGGCGACTACTTTTATATTATGTTATCTAGCACTACTATTTTTAAAAAAAATACTTAATTAAATGCTAAATTAAGTAGTAACTACTGAATTAACTAGTAAATAATTTTGTGTAGTATATTTCATATGCAAATATTGTCGAAGTTTGTGTAAAGAAATTTTATTTTAAAAGGTGGTGCAAAATAGAATTAAAAAATGGTCACCCATGGCAGGTCTGATTGTATAATAGAAAAAAAAAAAAAATTCTCCAACAAATCTGTAGAAGTTTCAACTTCTTATATATATCTGGAACAAAATTAAACTGATTATTAAAAAAGGGCTAATTGTTAGCCTATTTTATTTTAAACTAGCTGTTTATCCTGTTCTACGCACGGGAGTTCATGAATTTAATTCTAAAACCAAAATTAAAAATAACTATTCGATTTAGTAAAATATTTTTCTACTTCTGCGCATTTTTTTAATGAAATTTAATTTATCATGTTACTATGGCAGCAGACGATAAAAAGATATCTTTGGAATAAGGGAATAAATAGAATAAAAATTTTCGTTGGTGTTTCTAATAAAATGTCTGTCTTTATTTTTTTTTTAAATTGTAGTAATTAAGCACAATTAAATAATCTCTAATTATTTGCATGTGAGGTAAAAGAATCATCATAATACCCGCTACAGCTTTTTAGTATTGCAGTGTGGCGTACGTAATATGTATATCTCACATTGGTTAAAGAACTCGCGCGATTCCGGGTTGAATTTTTTTTAAAAAAAGGATTTTATTGTGGATTTTTAATTATTGGCAGTTGCTATAACGAAAAATGTTTAAATTTGATGGGAAAATGCTGTTAAATTGGTGGTTTTTTATTTATTAAATGTTAACTATAAATTATTTCGATTCCGTATTGCCTCGGCCGTGTTTTAATACACATGTACATAACATTTCACAATTCTGCCTTCCAAACTGTGGATTTGCATAGCATTACAGACAGACAAATTTTCATTTTTATATATTACATATATTAATTACAAAATTTTACTAGTTGCAATATTTTATTTTATTCTTAACCCCTTAATCGTCGCGCCTGATAAGTGTCGAGTACTTTATTAAAATTAAGATTGTGTGATTGCCACCACTTTTTTTAAGTTGAAATATTCTCTTCATTTAATGGCAGATAAAATAACGAGAGAATAAAGCCTATTGCATTATTTAAAAAAATTGGTGGGAATAGAACAATCTGAATAAAAGAAAAGAAGCCTACACTACTCGTGACAGTCACGGGCGCGACGATTAAGGGGTTAAGCTTAATCTTACGTAGTTTATCTAAGAAACTACTTAGTAGTAGGGATGGGTAGAGAAACGTGGAACATGTTTCTAAGAACAGTTTCAAGAGAAAAATAACGAAGGAACTGTTACTCTTTGCCAAAAAGAACCGTTCTTTTCGAACTAAAATGTCATCTGTCGCCAAAACAAACGTTGACACATTTTTCTCTCACTTGCGATTGGTTGATGATGTCAAAATGTTTCCAAACAATGAGAAACCTCATTAAAATATCAAATGCTAGATGCCAGAAAAGGTGAAAATCGCCTGTTCACGATGCCAAATCCGAGGAGCAGTTTAACCCTTTATGTACGGCATTATGATCTACTGCAATTTTTTTTATGTAATATTCTTTTTTCAGTCACTACAATGAAAATTAAAGGATAAACATAAAAAAATACTCACACGTGATAAATTTAATTATTTAGAGGTAATTAATTAAAGTGGTACTTTAAAGTACCATCGGTACACTATGACTAAAATATCGTAAAAGAAAACCCACAAAGTATTTCAACTGGCACCAGAAAACATTTTCGATTTAATAAGCATGTGAATATAGGCTTTTTATATTTATAAATAAGTTGTTTGGCAAATTCCGGCGCCAATCATTTATTTCAACACTTTAGAATTGAAAATGCTTTGCTCCTGAAAGGGTTAAAAAAACTATTTTTTTTTTTTTTTTTTTTAGGTTTCGATCTTGTTAACAGTCCTTTAGCTATGCGACGTCTAAATTCCAGGGACAACATGTTATCTCGCTTCTCCACATATACAATATATGAATTTACATATGCCATTTCTAGCATAGCTAAAATGAGCCGGTGCTGCAACTTTTTCGATTTTCAATAAAAAATAACAATGAAACAGAAAACAAATACCAAGGAAATCATTACTACACTACATTTTACTAAATACATTTTAAAGCAGATGAAAACGATGGATAACTACACAGACGAAAAGTAAAGAAGAAGATCTCCAACACCCAGTGTAGTGACGGTACTTGTAAGTACCACCGAGTAATTCAACTGTTAAATCAAATACACACGCCGTTCACCTAAAATAGTTAATCAAATTGTATTCTAAGATCCTATTGAACACATAAAAAAATACAACACTTATCTTATATCCTTTACTGTGTTTGCAGCAATAAAAAGACGAGCGTGGCAATCTGACCAAAATGTCGGCACAAAACCCCATCGACTGCTTCAAAGATAGCCTCCTTCCTCGCTAAAATAACAAACCTAGAACTGCTGCTTCCATGTATCCGGATAAAGTGGAGTTAAAAGAGTGCTTTTGCAAAGTACCATTAAAATATTAGTAATATTCACTATGGAATGAAAGTTCAAAGTGAGTGGTACTTAAACAGTGTTTACAATGTCACTTGGTATCAAATCGGATGTACAGGACGTGTTAATATGCCGCTATTATTCCTGCTTTCATTTTGCACCCATTTACAAACGCAAGCATAAAACCCCTCCACTGCGAAAAACCGGAAGCAGCATAATTTTTCCTTCTGAATTACGATTGGCTGATTAGGAAACTGCGGTACAAACTTCCGGTGTAAACATAAACCGTCTACAGTCCTTTTCGCTTGTGGTAATCTTCATTCTTTTGCTTTATTGAGAATTAAAATGTCTGGCCGCTTTTTGTTAATGCAAACTTTGATTGACATCTTTGTAACACCAGATCCAAGACCGCCGCTAGACTACTTTCTGCTTGAGGCAAGCATTATTTTGACGCCCTTATGACGCAATCGTTTTTTACCATTACTCAAACTTTTTTAAGCAAATAATATTATAACTATATATTTTTTAAAGAAAACAAATATGTATAAAATTTGTTTACATTTAAGAAATTTAAAATAATCAAATTTAACTACGTAAGATATTTTGCATTTTTTAAAAATACTACTAATACTGCTAACTTGGCATTAAATGAATAAATCACATTCTACTAGTATTTACAAGAAAGCCTCATACAAAGAGTAAAACTTAGACTTCAAAATCCCTTTTACAGGGGGCTCCAGAAAAGACTAAAATTCCATTTTATTTTTTAAACCGAAATTAGAATTTTAATTTTTACAAATGAAACATTTGTATCTTAATTATAAAACATTATGTACATGCTTAACATTATCTATCTGAATGAAGACACATAATGTTAAGCGAAGACAGTTAATGGCAAGCTAATGTTAAAACTGTGGGAGCATTTTTGACAAATTTTATTTTCATTATCTGTGAAAATGAAATTCTGGCGCGCGGAACACAAGCACCAACTAGCCTTCTCTATTTTCGACTCTGACTCTGCCCGACTCTTCCCCCATGCGGTTGCTACGGCCTTTTCAGGGCCATTGCTATACGAAATTTTAATAGAGGGGGGGAGACCTTAAATTACCAAGTGAAATTTCAGTATTTGCCAACCCATTGGCAAACAAAAATAGCTAGTTCTTGACGATTGCCAATTTGTTTTATAATTTTGCCAAGTTACCACAATTAGAAAATATAAATAGTTTTTATTTGTAAAAAGCTTAATAATGTTCACAATTATATTTCTAACTTTTGCCAAGTCTAACAGAATTCTAGAAAGTGTACTATAGTTTTAATTAAAGTTTTAAACAAATTTGCTAACTAAGTTTGTAAATTTGCCAAGTGTCGAAGGTTTTTTTTTTTTTTTGGGGGGGGTGGGGGGCAAAATATGTCAAACATATAATCAATCAAATTATGTATAAAATTTGTGTATGAATTTCAAATAGCAAAATAATGATATCAGTAACAAGTTAAATATCTTTTTGAAATCGGATACACGAAATAAAACCCCATTATATGTTAATTATTAAAATGTTATATAGGTCTGCACGGGCCAACCCGACCCATAGAAAGAAAAATTCGGCCCAGTATAAAAATTAAAAGTTCGGCCCTAGCCCGGTTCGGCCCAGTATAAAAGTTAAAAGTTTGGTTCTTTACAGCTGAACTAATTTCAACAAAATGTTGATTTTTACGTCAATTTCGTTAAAAATTTATCTCGTATGGGGAGTTTTGACCAGAAACACTTATCTAGCATTTTTTTTTTAATGTTTATAATCTTCATTTTTATAGAAGTGCCGTAGCTTGCGATATTTATTTTTTTTATGAATTTCTATCTGTTGTATGTAAATGTTTCAGTTATCGTTAATATTGGGATCTTGGAATCCTTACTTGGAAATACTTGGAATCCTCATATTCCCCTCCCTCCTCCCCGCCTTCCTAGTGCCATAACTATATCTCAATTCTTGGCATTATTTTCAATTTTTAGCTTGCTAATTTTAATAAGAAGTCTCAAAAATTTTAGATTATCTAATCATATTAGCTTAAGTTTAGAACTAATAAGCTTGAAAAAAGGTATTTCACGGAATGTATTTATTGGATTATTTTAAGGCCAGTTTCGAGTCAAATGCTAACACAATATTTATCGCATTTGTTTTAAATATGACCATGGGTTCCATTTTTAGATTACTGAAAATATTATTAAATGTATTTTTTTCATTATTTCATTTCTTTTTCAAGCAACATCCTCTTCATTTTTTATTGAATCAAAATTTCCATTTGAAAACTCAAAAGTTAAAAAAAAAAAAAATAATAACATATTGGATCCAGATTTTCTTTTGTATCAGGAACCCCCATTGCGTTAAATTCCCTTCCTCAGTGTTGTGTAATCAGTACAGTCATTCAGGGTAACTTTGAACCATGGGGTGTAACTTTGCACCACCTCCTAATTTTCAATATTTTTGACTCCAAAAGAGTAAATAAACTCCAGAACTGTGCTCCGTTGGCAAGGTTCTAAACTGGGATTTCTACTCTTTATTTTAGAAAATAAATTAGCAACATTATGCGCAGTTAATTGCATCATCTAACTATTTTTGTGAAGTACTGTTTTCAAGTTAATTTTGAAGTTGTTGTAAATCAACTAAATTTTCATAGTAAGTAACAATATACTCATTTATCAGACATGTTATTATCTAAATGTTGTAAATGTTATAAAAACATGTACTAGTACAACTTAATCTGTTGTAAATGTATTAATATTTTATGATTATTTATTTATTAATAGATAATAAAATATAATTTAAGAAGGCACTAACATTTTACCACATTTTCAGGGTAACTTTGAGCCTGCTCAAAGTTACACTGATGTTTATAATTTACTGATTATAGGTGCTACTGTCAAAAATTTCCCATATTTGTACGTATATTTTATATAAATGCCGAATGCGTGCATTAGATATAACATGTAAATATTTTTACAAATATGTGTAAAATACATAAAATTCATTTAAAGGCGTTATTAGGGGAGGAGCTAGTCAAATCTGAAATTTCATACATTCAACATTATTTATTCTTGTTTGAATAATACTAGTACAGTATGTATTACTGTACTATGGATGTATTATGAAGGTTAAACATTGAAAATTGTTTTTCACTGCATTTTTATGTTTTATATAAACAATAAACAGTTTTTTTTTTTTTTTTTTTTTTTTTTTTTTTTTTTTTTTTTAATTTCTAAACATTTATGGTTTTCTTCTTCCACTTTTCTTGTGCCTAATATTTATTGTAATATCATAAATTATACAAATCTTGTGATGTTGGGAAATGTAAATTCTGGGTCTTTATATATCTGAAAACATGTTTTGTGGTTCAAAGTTGTCCTAACTATAATACTTTTTTTTATTTTATATAATGAATTATTTTAGATAATATTTATCATATGGTGCAAAGTTACCCTAAGTGGCTGGGTAACTTTGAACCGGGTTAAAAATTAATTTTTATTGCTTTTATCATTATTATTCCTTAATTTTTGATAGTCATACAATACTTTAGGATCATTTCTTCCCTTTTATGCCCCTAGTTGCAACAATATTTTTAAAATAAGAGTGCGCATATGAAAATACAGAAAATGCGGATCAAAGTTACCCCGAATGACTGTAAAAAAAAAAAAAAGAGAGAGAGAGAGAGAGAGAGAAAAGACGGCTTTTTATAATCCAGGAAACCGGACAATCAATCAATGCCCTGTCTGTTACTGCAACAGTCCTAGGAACAGGTCTTGTTGTCTTCATTCTATCTCATCGTTCGTTACGAGATCACGTGACCTGTTCCTGGGGAATAGGTGAAAGGAACAGTTCGTTTTCGTTTTTCAAAAGGAGCAAGAACGCCCATCCCTAGCAAGTAGAGAGTTAAACAGCGAAATTTCGGTAAAAATAATACAGGAACGTGGGAAAGGGTAATACTATATAAGATATGCTTAACAAACATGACTTTTGGTTTCTTGTCTATTATTATTATCGGCCGCGTGCTACAGCTAGGGATGGGTAGAAAAACGTGGAACAGGTTCCCAGGAACAGTTCCAAGAGAAAAAACAAAGGAACTGTTACTCTTCGCCAAAAAGAACCGTTCTTTTCGAACTAAAATTTCATATGTCGCCAAAGCAAATGTTGACACATTTTTCTATCACTTGCGATTGGTTGATGATGTCAAAAGATTTCGAAACAATGAGAAACGTCATTAAAGTATCAAATGCTAGATGCCAGAAAAGGGGAAAATCGCCTGATTAACGATGCCAAATCCGAGGAGCAGTTGAAAAGGAACATATCTTTGAGGGGAAAAAACTTCTCGTTTCTGTTTCTCATCATTACGCAGCCGCGGAAAAACGCAAGGAACAGATAGTGGAATGTGAAATGGAACAGGAACAGGAACAGATCGAGAAACGTACTTCAGGAACATGTTTTTTTTTTTTTTTTTTTTTTTTTTTGCTGTTTCTTCTTTGTTCGTATCATTTTAGAGGTATTTTGCTTGGATTAGTGTATATGGGGGACGGGGGAGGGGGGTCGCTTAAGAAGCTCTGGTAAGAAAGGAACTTTGGTGCCAGGTAGAAAATTCAGTTTTCACTTTGACACGGATAGAATTTGTCGGTCGCTGATAAATTAGACAAATAAAGGAAAGGAGAGAAGGTCTCTTATCGCTTTTTCTTACTGAAAGTACGTCAGATTAAAGGTCTTTTGCATTTTCATGACTTCTTTTAAGAAAAATATGCGTTCCATAAAAGACCCAAGTAATTTAGTACTATAATTTAATAAGCATTATTAATGTAAAAAATAATTACTATTTTTAAAACGTAAGATATTTATTCTGTATTTAATACATAAAAATTTCAATTTACATATAACCGAACACAAAAATGTCCTTTTATATTGTGAGTATAGAATTATGATAATATTAATTAGATATAAATATTAATTTTTCTTTTCGTTCTTAATATTTGTTCAACAAATGTGTGGATGGGAATAGGCACATAAAAATCAATACTAGTTTTAATAATAGTAATAATAAACGTTTTCGTTTATATCTGAATGCAGGTTTCCACAAGTCTACCCACCTCTCTAAATTTGTTACTATAACTAAAGATTATTTTTTAACTACTTTATAAACACGGTTTTTGTGCAGCTAAATAATAAGGATATGTTAAAATAGCAAAAGTAATGAGGTTAAATTAATGTTAATACAATAATAATAATAAAACAGCACTAGTAAGGTTATTTGTAAGGTAAAAGTTAGATGCTTTTTCTAGAAAACGCTTGCCTCTAACAAACGAATCAATAAACACTTTTAATTTATGAAGAAATCCTCAAAGAACGTTTAAAAGTTTAAAAAATGTAATTTTAATTAAATAAACAACTCAATAAATGTTATTCTTTAAATTTGTATTACAAAATATTACAGCAAAAAATTTCATTTTAAATCTTGAAATTAAAAGAATTAAGGAATATTGCTATAGATTCTAAAAAAGGATATTTTAAAAAATTGTAATCGAACGGTTTTTCAATTTTCGATAAATGAACTACATCTTGAGCTACAAACTATTGTTGTATCATGATGGCAGTTTTTCCTCTTCTCCGCACTGTCGCGTCCTGAAATTCGGCTCAAGATATCAAATTCGCAGAATTTTCTGAAACACCTGCCTTTATTGAAAATGGGGAAACCCCAATCGATTAGCTAATTTTGAGCAAAAGTACCTAGTAATTTTATGCGTTTGCGAATAAAAAGGAAATGAAGAATGTGTCAGAAAGAACACAGTTTAGATTTGAGAACAGACTTAAGATAATCAAGAAAGTATACATGAGGTCAGATTTCTTAAATTCTTATAGCTTAAAAAAAAAAAAAAAAAAAAAAAAAAAGGCTAGACCAGTTAAATCAATTGTTCGGGAAAAATTCATTATACATTATGCGTTTTTTCCGCTTTTCATAGACATCAGGTAGAAAAATATAGTTTATTATTAGTATTGCATTTATAGAATTTTAATTATGATGACCAATGAAAGAAAAAGAAAATTTTCCTTAAATGTTTTTTTTTTTTTTTTTGGCTTTTTTTGAAAAATAAAGATATTTTATCATAAGTTGTTTTATGGATTCAAGTCAATTGGATAAACAATCTTTTAGACGATTTCGCAAAAATAAATAAATAAATAAAAAGAATGCGAGAAAGAAACTGCATCCTGTCTGATGTTACAAATCTTTGTTCATGTATTCATTTGAAATATTTCTGGTGTCAGCTTAATAATATATGCTAAAAAAACTTTGAAGCAGTGCCAGATATGTTCTTAATTAATTGATACCGGAATTAAGGTTTACAAAAGCAGCTACTAACCACTGAGAATATTTGCATTTAAAGAGTTCCTTAGGTTCTATTAGAAACAAGATTTAGAAGTTTTTAAACGATTTTGAAATACACAATCAAAAACGCCCGACAAAAAAAAATCACGGTGGTAATAGATATTGGTGTTGGTGTTATTTATGACGGCCAATTATCTGCACGAGGGATATGGGCCCGAGGGGGAGTGTCCTCCGTGGGGGGTCTTTCTAAGGGAACCTAACCCGTATTTACATATGGAAACCCAAGGTTAAAAGAAAACCGCGAAAAATTCCGAACGATTAGGCCAACGGGCGCGATTGGGTTTGAGCACAGCCCCTCCCGCTTATCACCTTCGAGAGCAGAACCTCTCGGCCACTGGTGGGGCCGCATTAGATTTTGGAACATCTTGAATGTCTGGATGGAATGTCTGTCATCAATTGCCTAGTCTGTTTTTTCTTTAACCCCTTGGGGACGAGCGACACGTATACGTGCTGGATATAGGCCTAAGGTTTCTCGTTTATCCTCACCAGTAAAATTTTACTGTAAAATTTACCTTATTTAATTCGAGCATTTTCCCGATTTGAATAGGCACAAACTTCTGTTTTTTAAAACCGGTAGCAAAGTAATAAACATTTCGTAAAAGGTTCCCGTCGGGAAGGAGTTAAATCAGCTATATACACATGAAATAGAACTTTGAAGAATTAAATTATTTTATTATCTTTTTTCTCGAGGATCCCCCCCCCCCCCTCGTCCATCTGCCGTTTAGGATAATTTTAAACTCATGAACTTAAGAGAAAAGGAATTAAATATTCTCTTCACCGACAGATTTAGGGAGATAAAGCTTACCCGTTCACCAAAAAATCCTTAATTTACTTTTCTCTTACTGTATAATTATTTTAAGTTACTTGAAAAATAAATAAATAATATTCATTTTTTTAAATCATCTGATAAAAAGAAAATTTAGTTAATTGAACTTGGAACCCCCCACTCCCCCCCCCCCCCGCCTTCCTAGAGTCATAACTATATCTCAATTCTTGGCATTATTTTCAATTTTTAGCTTGCTAATTTTAATAAGAAGCCCCAAAATTTTTAGTTTATCTAATCATATTAGTTTAAGTTTAGAACTAATAAGTTTGAAAAAAGGTATTTCCCGGAATGTATTTATTGGATTATCTTAAAGCCAGTTTTGAGTCAAATGCTAACATAGTATTTATCGCAGTTGTTTTAAACATAGGCCATGGGTTCCATTTTTACATTACTGGAAATATTATTAAATGTATTTTTTTTTAATTTCTTTTTCAAGCAATATCCTCTTCATTTTTTGTATAATCAAAATTTCCACTTGAAAACTCAAAAGGAAAAAAAAAAGAGAAAAAAAAAGGAAAAAAATAACATGATGTATCCAGATTTTCTTTTGTATCAGAAGCCCTCACTGGTTTAAATTCCTTTCCGCTGTGTTATGTATTCAGTAAAGAAAAGAGTAAAGACCGCTTTTTTTTAATCCCTAAAACCGAACAATCAATCAATGCCTTGTTCCAGGCAGCAACAGTTCCGAGAACAGGTCTTGGTGTCTTCGTTCCTCTCCTCGTTTGTTACGAGATTACGTGACCTGTTCCTAAGGAACAGGTAAAAGGAACAGTTCCAGGTTCTGATGGAACAGTTCAGTTCGTTTTCGTTTTTCAAAAGGAGCAGGGAAGTAGCGGATAGGGACAGCTTAATGCAACAATGTTAAAACTCCCACTGCGTAAATCTATGGGGAAAAAATCAAAAAATCCCTAGCGGGCTTCAGCACGTTGTTTTGTTGGTGTTGATGTTCATTTGTACTTAGTACTTATCCATGTGTTTTATATTTTATTGTACGTTTATATTCTATTTTTCTCCTACTTTTATTACTGTTATTATAATAAATTAAGATGTAAATACTTGAAGAGTATGCATTATAATTCTTAATATTCTAATGTTAAAAATATTATGAGATGCTCTCATTATACATTTTCTATAAAATAGGAACTGAAATAATCCTAAAATTAAAATATGTTTAGTTCAATGTAATAACAATTTAAAAAAAAAAAATAACTTTGCCCCCTCAATTGGTGTTTATTTATTTTTTTATTATAAAACAAAGAAACATTTTAAATTAAGAATATAGAGAAAACAAATTGTTATAGCTTTTAAATTTTATATAAAAAAGCCACATTGGCGTACTATATATAATAATACGTTACATATACATAATTATATTTAAGGAACAAGTTTAAAATTATGTATATTTTAATTACAGACGTATATGTTAGTTAAATCATATTTATTGTTTTCTAAAGCCTTGACTGGCAGCGAAGTTAAAAGATTTAGCTTAAGATAAGAAATAATAATTTTATTACATCCCTTGGTGACTAATTTGCTATAGCTTTAAAGCTGTTAAAACGCCACATACATATCCCTGTCAATTCATTTATATGTAATAAGTTAAATATTAAATAACATTATTATGTCATAAAAGATGAACTGCTTTTAATATTTAACAGTAAAAGTTGTAGATATTTGTTTACTTATTTATATACTTCTTACTACAATGTTGGAAAGATTATTATCTAAAGATTTCATTTTTAATATTATTTTCAAATATTTTGAATAGGTGGCGCCAGTAGTAATGCAAAAGCTTATTTTTTCTTTTGCTTCAAACCAGGTTTAGAAAAATCCCCACGAGATTTCCTTCTCCCTTCTAACTAGCGCCTAGCGACAGCAGGATTCCTAATGGTAGGACTTAGAGTAAAATTTGCAAAGCTTGAAACTGGGGATTTATCCCTAAAGAGGGATATTTTCCCCACTTTCTTCAAATGCTTAGGGAAGTCATCGCTCGTGATCTGATAATAGCTGCTTATTGAAAATGCGATAACCGGCTTTTCGTTAGTACATATAAAATAATGTTTAATTAAGAAGAATTTTAACAAATCTCATGTGGTCCATATGAATTAATTGCTGTGAATTTCACAAGAATTTAATATCTAATCCCAATTTCCTTAAATATGTTATCATTTATCCTAGAATCAAGCTAATAATTATATCTGTACCTGAGAAACAAACTATGTAAGTCGGAAAATGACAAATTTGCATACGTAGAGGTATCTTCTCACCAAATTTGGTAGATCTATATGCAGTAGTTTCTTGAGAACACAGCCGACAGACACACACTCACACGCACAAAATTCTTTCCTTATTATTACAGATTAATGAAGAAGTGTGCTCCACACATCCTTATTAAATTCGATGTATTTTATACGGGAATGATATGTATTCACTGAAATGAAATCAATTACTTAATATTTATTTACACAGATTGGAACTACTAAGAACTTTCATCAATGACTATGAAAACAGTTTCTGGGAATATTTGCATGTTTACAATCTTGGAATGTTTTGTAATAAAAGATTTTTTTTGAGACAAACTACTTATGCCAATTATTCCAATTTAATAATAAATTAGCATTTTTAGTTTATCTTGTCATGAAAGTCTAGTTAAGATTTGAAAATGCCACAATGTAATTTACCACATAATTTCAAGAATTACTTAAATAAAGAACATTATTAGATCTATGAATAATTTAAATGCCTTAAAGTAATAGTTTTTATCAATCACTAAAAAAACAGTTTCTTGGAATATTTGGCTGTTTACAGTATTAGAATGTGTTGTAGAAATAATTTTTCTTTTGTCTAACTACTTATGCTAATTATTCAAATCTAAATTACGATTTATATGATAAATATGAAATAATAAATTAACATGTTTAACTTAACTTGTCAAAAAAGTGCAGGTAATGGTTTGATAATGCCACAATATAATTACCATATCAATTCAGGACTTGCTTAAATAGAGAACATTATTAGCTGCATAAATAATTTAAATGTCTTAAATTAAAGTAAGAGTTTTCATCAATCACTAAGAAAACTGTTTCTGAGAATATTTGCCTGTTTACTATCTTGGAATGTGTTTTTTTTTTTTTTTGTCTTGTCAGATTACTTATGCTAATTATTCCAATTTAAATTATAATTTATATGATAAATATGAAATAATAAATTAGCAGGTTTATATTATCTTAGACGAAAAGGTGGTTACGGTTTGAAAATGCCAGAATATAATTGTTACATAAACTCAAGAATTATTTGAATAAAGAATAATATTAACTTTATAAATAATTCAAATGCCTTTGATAATTCATTTCTTCCTTATCTGCCAAGATAGCAAAGATGATAGTTTTAAATGACTACCAATATTAACTCTAAAAATAATTTAAATGCCTTTGATAATTTATTTCAATTTTATCTGCCACAATATTTAATATAATAGTTTTAAGTAACTGTAAACGTAATGCCTTTAATCTTCTGTTACTAGATGGCAGCACAATACAACAGGTTAAAAGAGGAAAATAACCCTCTTTAGGAATAAATCCGAAGGTTCATGATTTGCAGATTTTAATCTAAGTTCTACCATTAGGAATCCTGCTGCCGCTAGCTGCTAGTCCTTCTTCTATAACGCAGGCGCTTCTTTAACATTGTTGCATTAAGCTGTCCCCATCCGCTACTGAGCAGGAACGCCCACCCCTAGTTACAGCTGATTTGCATGGTATAGAAAACATTAACCTTCCGTCTACCAGACGGGTCCATTGGACCCGACATGTACATTCAAAATATTTATTCAAACCAGAAATTTCTTCAAAACAAACTAAATGTATAAATCAGACAATAATAAGTTAAATAAACAAATTAAATAGTTTTAAGTAAAAATTCTGGTGTAGAATGTTTTTATAAAACTTGAGTAAAATTTCCGGTAGTTCTAGGGTTAAACGGAAGATGGTGTGTCTCAAAGAATCTTTACTTCTTTATATAAATTTATTTTCTATAATTTTACGGTGTAAGTTTTATAATAAATGGATACAATTTGTGGTGCATATTTAAAAATTATGTTTGTAAGATCATGTTAAAATAAGAGTGCGGCATATGAAAATAGAGAAAATGCGGATCAAAGTTACCGTGAATGACTGTAAAAAAAGAGAAAAGACGGCTTTTTATAATCCCTGAAACTGAACAATCAATCAATACCCTGTCTGTTACTGCAACAGTCCTAGGAACAGGTCTTGGTGTCTTCGTTCTATCTCCTCGTTCGTTACGAGATCACGTGACCTGTTCCTGGGGAACAGGTAAAAGGAACAGTTCGTTTGCGTTTTTCAAAAGGAGCAGGAACGCCCATCTCTAGCAAGTAGTGAGTTAAACAGCGAAATTTCGGTAAAAATAATACGGAGACGTGGGAAAGGGTTTTATAAGATATGCTTGACATGACTTTTGGTTACTTGTTTATTTTGCATTCGGTATGATGAGGGATGCTTACTCGACCAAATCAAGTACGGTGTTTCGACAGCTCAAACAAGTTTTACACATTTTTACATTTTAATAAGTCTTACTACAAAACATGGTGTGAGACTATTAAAATGTAATCAATATAATTTATTTATAATTCTCTTCAAGTTAAAGCAATTTTGCTTCATACTAACAGTTAAAGGGTAATCATGGTGAAATGTGTAGCCGTGTGTAAAATGCATACAATAACAAAAATTTTGACTGAAATACGGCTCTTCTTTTAGAGATTTTTTTTAGATACTATAAGTACTTTTTAAAAATAATACTGCGTTAATATTAAAATTTTATGGCTAACGAATAAAAATACACTTAACAAAGTAAGCTTTATGTAAATGATAAGAGGGCTAAAATGTATAGTAGTATGTAAAATACATGCAATAATATATCAATAATATTATTTTTAATCATGACATCGGGATAGGCACTAGTTATTCAAGCATTGTATCTTTATGATAAAAAAAAAATATTTTTAACTTCTTCACAATAAGTTTAACTCATTGGATTTTTAATTTATATAAAAAAATATTTATTAATACAGTTATTAAAAATTTATTAGATCCAGTAAAATTTGTATTAACGATTTCAATTTTTATAAACAAGTTCATAAGTTTTTAGGAAATTTATTTTACAATAATAACTATGTAAAATTTTAATTTTAAATCATTATATAAAGTTACTTTTGAAGAATTGGCAACAATACGGGCTGCGATTTCTAGAACTTATTATATGAAGGAACTGTCCTAAAGGCTACTTGCTTAGAGCCTACAATTGCGGATCTTAAAGCAAAATAAAAGAAATTTATGGTTTGTAAAAGAATTTAGCTACTTTTACACTATTGGAAGGAAAATTAATACGTTTTTGCAAGTTTTTGTCAAGTTGCGAACGGATGATCTGAAGCCGCTACTCAAAGTGCATTTAGTATCATGGTTCTTTAACGGCGTTTATGGGTGGAGATAAGATATATATGTATTTATTTAGTTGTAATTGTTTAATTTATTATGTTATGTGATAGTTTTTGGCCCACACTAAGGTAAAAATTGCTAAAAGTGATTTAAATTTATCACTTTTAGAAATTTTTAGCTCAGTTTGGATGATTTGAAGTGATTTTCATTCATACATAATTTAAAGTTTTTGGCCTAGATTTATAGTTACAGATTTATTGCATTTGTTAACAGTTTGTGTTTATTGTAAGAGTGTCCTGCCTTATGAAACCTGCTGATATTATATATATATATATATTTTTTTTTTTTTTTAAATAGGGGAGGCGGTATTTTGTTTTTTCACCCACTGACGCATAACGGCAGATCATTTGACATTGATTTGATTTGCTTTTTTGTGTAATTTCTTATAATATTTTGTCTTTGTTATTGATTATTTTATTTTATTTATTTTATTTATTTATTTTTTTTTTTTTACAGTGTTATATGCTTGTTCCTAAATTTTAGTAAATTCAAATTCATGTATTGTTTGACAATTAAATTGTATTGATTATATTGTATTTTTTAAGAGCTGCTTTTAAGGCCTATATTTGGACTAATTAAAACATATATTTATATAATTAAATATATATATTTATTCTTAAAAATGAAATATCTGCTTTTAAATTGCAGAAACGCCTACCAACCCTGCTTGTTTTTATGACAAGTGAAAAACTATGAAAATTATTTATATTAGGGGTGGGTAGAAAAACGTGGAAAAGGTTCCTAGGAATAGTTCCAAGAGAAAAAACGAAGGAACTGTTACTCTTTGCTAACCGTTCTTTTCGAACCGTTAGAACCGTTCTTTTCGAACTAAAATTTCATCTGTCGCCAAAGCAAACGCTGACACATTTTTCTCTCACTTGCGATTGGTTGATGACGTCAAAAGGTTTCCAAACAATGAGAAAAATCATTAAAGTATAAAATGCTAGATGTCAGAAAAGGGGAAAACTGCCTGATTAACGATACCAAGTCAGAGGAGCAGTTTAAAAGGAACAGGAACATATCTTTGGAAAAAACTTCTCGTTTCTGTTTCTCATCATTGCGCAGCCGCGGAAAAACGCAAGGAATAGATAGTGGAATGTGGAATGGAGCAGGAACAGGAGCAGATCGAGAAACGTACTTCAGGAACATGTTATTTTTTGCTGTTTCTTCTTTGTTCTTTTCACTTTAGAGGTATTTTGCTTGGATTACTGCGATACTCTGTGGATTAATGTGTGTGAGGGACAGAGGGGGGGTGGGGGGGGGGCTTAAGAAGCTCTGGTAAGAAAGGAACTTTGGTGCCAGGTTGAAAATTCAGTTTTTACTTTGACACGGTTAGAATTTGTTGGTCGCTGATAAATTAGACAAATACAGGAAAGGGGAGAAGGTCTCTTAACCCTTTTTCTTACTGAAGATACGTCAGATTAAAGGTCTTTTGCATTTGCATAGTACTATAATTTAATACATTATTAATGTAAAAAATAATTACTATTCTTAAAACATAAGTTATTTTGTATTTAAGAGTATAAGAATTAAGTATATAAGAATTCAATTTACATACATAATACACAAAAATGTCAATTTCTTTTTTATTTTGAGTATCGAATCATGATAATAATATTAGGTAGATATAACTATCAATTCTTCTTTTTGTTCTTAATATTTGTTCAACAAATGTATGAATGGGAATAGGCACATAAAAATCAATACTAGTATTAATAATAGTAATAATAAACGTTTTCGTTTGCATCTGAATGTTTGTTTCTACAAGTGTGCTTCTCCTCCCCCTCGAAATTTGTTACTATAACTAAAGATTATTTTTTAATTATTTTATAAACATGATTTTTGTGCAGCTGAATAATAAGGATGTGTTAAATTGCAAAAGGAATGAGATTAAATGAATGATAATACAATAATAATAATAAAACAAAACGAAAGATGCATGCTTTTTCTAGAAAATGCTTACCTCTAACAAACGAACCAATAAAAACTTTTAATTTATGAAGAAATCCACAAAGAACGTTTAAAAGTTTTAAAAATGTAATTTTAATTAAGTAAGCAACTCAATAAATATTATTCTTCAAATTCAGTTTTCAAATTTGTATTACAAAATATTACAGCAAAAAATTTCATTTTAAATCTTGAAATTAAAAGAATTAAGGAATATTGCTGTAGATTCTTAAAAAAGGTATTTAAAAAACTTGTAATCGAACAGTTTTTCAATTTTCGATAAATGAACTACATCTTAAGATATTAGTTATTGTTGTATCATAATAGCAGTTTTCCCCTTCTCCGCACTGTCGCGTCCGCAAATTCGGTTCAAGACATCAAATTGGCAGAATTTTATGAAACATCTTCCTTTATTGAAAAAGGGCAAAACCCATTCGATTAGCTAATTTTTGGGCAAAAGTACCTAGTAATTTTATGCATTTGCGAATAAAACTGAAATGAAGAATGTATCAGAAAGAACACAGTTTAGGTTTAAGAACAGACTTAAGATAATCAAGAAAGTATACATGAGGTCCGATATTTTTTAAATTCATATAGCTTGAAAAAAAAAAAAAAAAAAAAAAAAAAAAAAAAAAAGCTAGATCAGTTAAACAAATCGTTCGGGAAAAATTCATTTTACATTACGGGTATTTTCAGATTTCCATAAACATCAGATAGAAAAATATAGTTTATTATTAGCATTGTATTTGTATAATTTTAATTATGATGACCAATGAAACCAATTGAAAATATTCCTTATATGTCTTTTTTTTAAGGGTTTTTCTTGAAAAATAAAGATATTTTATCATGAGTTGTTTTATGGATTCAAGTCAATTGGATAAACAATCTTTTAGACGATTTCGCAAAAATAAATAAATAAATAAAAAGAATGCGAGAAAGAAACTGCATCCAGTCTGATGTTACAAATCTTTGTTCATGTATTCATTTGAAATATTTCTGTTGTCAGCTTACTAATTAATGTATGTTAAAAAATCTTGAAGCAGTGACAGATATGTTCTTAATTAGTTGATATCGGAATTAAGGTTTACAGAAGCAGCTACTAAACACTAAGAATATTTGCATTTAAAGAGTTCCTTAGATTCTATTAGAAACAAGTTTTAGAAGTTTTTAAACGATTTTTTTAATGCAATTTTGAAATACACAACAAAGGGCGCCCGGAAAGAAAAAAAAATCACGGTGACACTAGATTTTAGCTTTATTGGTTTTGATATTATTTATGACGGCCGATTATCTGCACGGGGATATGGGCTCGAGGGGGAGTGCCCTCCGTGGGAATCTTCCTAAGGGAACCTAACCCGTATTTACGCATGGAAACCCAAGGTTCGAAGAAAACCGCGAAAAACTCCGAACGATTGGGCCAACGGGCGCCGTTGGGTTTGAGGGTAGCACCTCCCGCCTATCACCTTCGAGAGCAGAACCTCTCGACCTCTGGTGGGGCCGTACTAGATTTTGGGACAAATATGTCTGTTATCAATAGCCCAGTCTGCTTTTCTTTAAATCTGGTATATATACATGAAATAGAACTCTGAAGAATAAAATCATTTTATTATCTTTTTTTGCCGAGGATCTGCCGTTTAGGATAATTTTAAGATCATAAATTTAAGAGAAACAGAATTAAATATTGTCTTCAACGACAGATTTAGGGAGAGAAAGCTTACCCTTCACCAAAAAATCCTTAATTTACATTTCTCTTACTGTATTATTATTTTAAGTTACTTGAAAAATAAATAAATAATATTCATTTTTTTAAATCATCTGATAAAAAGATAATTTAGTTAATTAAACTTGGTACCTTCACTCCCCCACCCCCTCCCGCCTTCCCAGAGCCATAACTATATCTCAATTCTTGGCATTATTTTCAATTCTGAGCTTGCTAATTTTAATCAGAAGTGTCAAAAGTTTTAGTTATCTAATCATATTAATTTAAATTTAGAACTAATAAGTTTGAAAAAAGCTATTTCGCGGAGTGTATTTATTGGACTATCTTAAAGCCAGTTTCGAGTCAAGTGCCAACATAGTATTTATCACATTTGTTTTAAATATTGGCCATGGGTTCCATTACTAAAAATATTATTAAAAGCATTTTTTTGATTATTTCATTTCTTTTTCAAGCAACATCCTCTTCATTATTTGTATAATCAAAATTTCCACTTGAAAACTCAAAAGTGAAAAAAAAAAAAAATAACATGATGTATCCATATTTTCTTTTGTATCAGAAACCCTCATTGCTTTAAATTACTTTCCGCAGTGTTATGCATTCAGTAAAGTAAAGACGACTTATTTTAATCCCTGAAGCCGAACAATCAATCAATGCCCTGTCTGTTATAGAAACAGTCCCAGGAACAGGTCTTGGTGTCCTCGTTCAATCCTTGTCACGTGACATGTGCCTGTCGAACAGGTAAAAGGAACAGTTCGTTTTCCTAAAGGAATAGGAACGCCCACCCCTAGTTTATTATTATTATCGGCTGCGTGTAACAGCTGATTTCCATGAAACAAATAATATAACTCAGAAGATTGTATAATAGAAAATTTTTCATTTCTATACCAATATTTATTTTCTATAATTTTACGGTGTGAGTTTTATAATAAATGGATATAATTTGTGGTGCATATTTAAAAATTGTGTTTGTAAGATCATGTATTCTAACTGAATAAATATTTGAATGGAAGAATCAAGACAAAAATTAATAATGTTTACCGTAGATAAATTCTTCATGTTATTGCAGGTATTTACTACTAGCAGATAATGAAATCTACTTATAGGGGAGAGTTGTACAAAACCGGGTATTGCTGGGTCCTCCTTAATTTGAACTTTTATCTGTCGGCCAACACCAGGTATTGCTTGTCGAAAGTCATTACGGCATTCGTAGCTGAACGAAGCACTATTGTATGCGGTTATTTTTGTGTGAAGGAATGCGTTTGAATTTCTCTTTAAAAATATTTTACTTGTTTCTAGGTTTTACGCTTATATTAACAGCTTTCCAGAATATTAAATATTGGTAAGTACTATATTTAATTATTTGCTTTCTTTCAGGTATTTTAACGGTTTTACTGATCTTTTACTATAGGACTGAGAGTAGTGACGTCATGTTTAAAAATCTGTGTCACGTTGGGGTAAAACCGGGTACTTAAGAGTGCGTCAAAACCGGGTATACCCATTTTTGTCCTACCATCATGGAAGTATTATTTCTGGATAGTTAATACTTTATCATGGAGTTTTAAATTGCAACTTAATACTGTTAAGTACTGTTAACCCTTTGATTTGTTATTCATAGCACCTCGAAACTTATACTACAAACAAGAGGTGAGGAAGTGGTTACTTCCAATACTGGGCGATCTGTAACAATTTACTAAGTTAGAAAATCATTCAAAGTTGCATTTTTTAGAGTAGTAGTTATAAATACTCCAATCAGACGGTTTGAGAAAACGGGGATTTTTCCTTACAACGTTTTTCCTGGATCTATTTGCTCCTTCGGAAATGACAGAGAAACCCATGAAATTCAATGATAAAAAACCTAAGTCTACGCAACCATAGGTTGTTATAGCTCCAGCAATACATATTTCTGAAATGTCGCAGGATAATGAAGCTCATATTTCCACATTTAAAAGTTTCAACATCACTCATCCAGTAGTTGATAACATCCAACCTCTTTTATCGAGATCTGATATTGTGTAGCCAGCAATCTGCATTTCCAATTTCAATTAAAACGTTTAACCCCTCCGCAGGAAGGCTTTAAAATTGAGAAAAGAGCTGGTAAAAGAAGTGGAAACTGTTATTTTAACTACTTCACCCTATAAATTAGAGCTCGAAACAGATATTAAAGAGAAAGAAGCTAAAAAGTCTGCAAAACGAAAAAGGAAGATTCTTAAAAAGAAAATAAGAATCAACAGGCAAAGAAACCAAAAAAGGTTGATGAGGCATCTTCAGAAGATGAAGAAGATAATGAAACCTGAATGTTTTGCGATGAGCTTTACTCCAATTCTAAATTCAAACAAAGTTCGATACAATGTGTGAAATGTCACGGATGGGCACACGAAGCATATACAGGGAAGAGATTTCCGCGTTTTATCACACCTGTAAAATCTTAGTGTTTCTTTTAAATCGCAGAAATGTTCCGATTAAATGAAATATCATTTTCTGTAACAAAATACTGGTGTGCAAAAACGCGGAAATCTCACCCATGCATATAGTATGAAGGAGAATATGATAAATTTGTTTGTGATTTTTTGCAGTTAAAATAACTCTAAGACTTCCAGCGTAAAATAAGTAGGCATATACAATGTAGATAATTTGCTACAGATTTATTTTTGACACATGGAAGAACACATGTGAAATTTCGTTTTGTTAAATACAACAAAAATGTATATTTTTACTATATTAAACAAGATTTTTTAAAAAGAAAATGAGTTTTCCACGAGTTTTAATAGGATACCCGGTTTTACCGAACCAGTGGAATAAAACTGGATTTTTGCATATGTCTGAAAAAAGCTATTTTTTTATATAATCAATTACATTTTTTTACGGAAAAGAATATGTTTTAATATAGCCAAAGATTCATTTAAAATGAAAAACGGTGTTCAGAGTTTGTTTTCCCATTTGATAGCATTTAAGAACAACAAACATTTATGGTACCCGATTTTGCCCCACCTTCCCCTATATATAAAATCCAAACGGAAATTTCGTTCCGAACATCTATATTTCGAGTTCTACTGCATGGATGGAACTTATACCGTTTGATAGATATCGTTTCAGAGAAGGTTTTAAGCTATAACACATCGTTCTACGTAGATTAGTTATAGAATTATGATGGAAAAATCTGTTATTCTGGACGATAAGGTTACCATTTTATTTCTTAGCGAAATTTATCGTTGATAAAAAAATTGAAACGGCTATTACACTTCGAAAAATAAAGGAAAAAACTGTTACTAATTTTAATTAAAAGAAAAAAAAAATCCGTTTTAATGAGTGATAATATTAAAAAAAGAAAATGTTTAATTTAAACGTGAAAGGGACTGTTCGTAATGCTTAAAAAATTACTCAGTTAAAATATTGCAACTGAAATAAGATTTGGCTATTTATCTTTTGCGTCAGGTTAAGAAAAATGCATCTGAAAAATTGATAGGATGATATCAAGGAAGTTTCTATAAGCGCATGCTCAAAAATATTTGAAAAAATTATGTAATATATAGAATATTCTTCTCATGACATATAATATGTTTATAAAAAAAAATCCGCAGAACCTCGATTTAGCGTTCGTAAAAAAATAATGAAAATTTAATTATTTTGGCGATTTAATGCTGGTTGGAGGCACAGTAAAATTTTGAATGATACTTTTTTTATGATAAATAATTTTTAAGTAAAACGTTTTTCTACTGTTCATTCGAAGTTAGTTAGATTAAATTTAACTTAAATAAATACGTTTTTATTTCTACAGTTTTGTCATATACCTTTATAAGTGTATATATTAAAATTTTACTATCGTAACTATACGGTTTAAAACAAAACTTAAGTTTATTAAATTTGCTCCAAACTCAAAATTAATGTCCGATTCTGAACACTGGCAATTTGTCTCCGATATTGTTAGCGTCATAAACAAGAAGTGAAGATTATTGTTGCCATGGAAACAAGTGTTTAATATAAAAATTCTTAATGATAGCTTTTTTAATTAGCCAGCTACTTTTGAAACAAACTTAAAACGGTACTACTTGATTATCCAGTCGACAAAATCTATTGCCAAACTATAAGATTAAAGGCCAATAACGGCTGATCGTAAATTTTACATTCACTTGACATTAAATACGGTACACATGTTTGTTTCGTCACCAAGTGATTTTTAATTTGACTTCTATTTGTAATTTTATTAATGTTTATAAATTTATTTATTCTTTCGTTGTTTAGAATAAAAAAAATTGTCAATTTGTATAATTTGGCGAGTAGTTTGGCAATTTATATAATTTGGCGAAATTGGTCGACAGGATAATCAAATAGTACCCTTAAAACTTTTTCAGTCAGTGAAGACATGTAAAATTAAATAACTACTGCAACACGCAATTTGTATATATTATATACGCTTACAGATAAAAAATAATACGCTAATCTTTCATTTAGGCTTAAATTCATTGAGTTTTAGGAATTTAAACACTTATTTAACAAGCAATTTCCAAATGTATTTAAATACCTTGCATTTGTGAAGGAAATGTGTTGGCTAGACAAATAGCGCGGAACCCTTTTTTGCGCCAAATATTCGAATATATATATATATATATTTTTTTTTTTTTTTCAGATTTTTACTGAGATTCCGCCGCCAAATTTGACTGATGTTTTACAACATACGTGAGTAGTTTTAAAAGCATTTTTTTTTTCGAAATAATTTTTGATTTGTTCTTTTTTATTTTTAACTCCTCCATCATGTGACTTACAGACAAAACTAGCAGATGTAATTCTAAAAATGATGGTATTTATGGTTTGCATATTATAAGTTTATTTGTAATCTTGAGTTCACTTTTGTCGCCAAACAATTTAATTTTAAGCAAGAAGCTTTAACTAAGCTCCTTCGTTCCTTTAAGCTCCTTGGGTAAAACACGCGTCTGTATGCAGTCTTAGAAGTCGTTCTCTCCGCAGACGCTAGTAAAATTTTAGTGATACATTTATTACTTCATTTTAAATGATCTCTTATATTTGAATTTATTATGTTCTGAAGAAACAGAACGTACACATGAACTAATTTTACTTTTTACATTCCATAAAACCTAAAAATTATAGATACTCACTTTTATATTATAAAAATAACATTTGTTTAATAAAAAAAAAATACTTTTATTTAAATATAATTTTTTTTGAACCGTTTTAATTGATTTGCTAATCTTGAGATTGTCACTAGTAGTGTATACGAAACGAGTAGTTCTGTTAATAAAGCGGTTTATTAAGCCTTTACGTTTACAGTAATTATTTAAACCATATATATATATTAATTATAATAAGTGATTTTTCGTATTTAATTCTATAACCTTTTATCGTATTTACATTAACCACGAAGGACAAAGTTCTCAACTTTTGGAAATGGACACACAGTAGATTAATCGATAATATTTTTTAAATGCATAAAAAAATAAGAAATTGTTTTTCTTTTCATTTATTCTTATCGATAAATTGTGAGCCTTTTTAAGCTGAATTGCCAAAATCTCCAGAGCGACATTGTAAAATCATGGCCCAGATGCCCCACGTAACCTTATAAGCAGTACTACTTTAAGCTTATTGCGATAAACACTATGAAAAACGTCCATTATCAGTATTTAAATAAAATAAAAAAATAATTTAAAGTAAAAGGACATATTTTTAGTGACACATTTATTATTTCATTTTAAATGATATGTATTTGTATTTATTACGTTCTGAAGAAACAGAACATGCACATGAATTAATTTTATGTCCAGAAAATTATTATGACTACTGAACAGTGGAGCAGCGTTGAGGGGTTTCCTGGCTGTGATCAGCTTAACACCCAGGCTGAAGATAAAATGTCTTACAAGTATGAGTCGTTGGGAAAAAGAAAAGGTGTAGTTGATCTACATTAAAATAAAAATTAATATTAAGGATAGTATCAAAAATTAGGAACTTATTTTTAAGAGATAAAAAAAATATAGTTAAGTCTTAAAACTTAGAAAAGATATAAGAATTATAAAAAAATATAGGTAATATTGTAGTTGCAAGAACTACTATAAAAAGATAAAGAGATGTGAAAAAGAATAAAAGTTAGCGCTTGTTCATAAGTAACACTCGACAAACATGGGCAGGAAAAGTAATTAAGAAGGCAGCAAAGCCACTTTACACAAAAAAGCCCTTTTCAGGAAACATGCATTTTAAATTACAAATTAAATAGATATTACTATTTTTTTTTTTTCAATAACAAAGTTTTTGAACGATGTTATGGTTCGGTTTAGAGGAATTAGAAAGGTATTCAGAAAAAAATAATAGTTTTGAGAAGTTATCATTTTTGGCAGAAATCTGTTCCAAGACGCTGCTTAGTTTTTCGCGGTAACTTAAGAGAAGTGAGTGATTTCAAGTTTGGCTTTGATTTTTTTCATAATATCGATAGCAGTGGGGATTTCATTAGTGAATTCGTCGAGTTCATAGAGAAAGTTCAATTGGGGAGTGGGGGTTAATTTTTTCTTTACGTTTTTCAGTAGTTTTTTTTTGGGGGGGGGAGGAGTTGGGGACTTTCATCGTAGTTCCTTTGGATGTTTTATTGTCGGAGGTTGCTTCTGCATATGACTTTTTAAATTGTGGTTTAACTGGAAATTTTTTACAACCTTTATAGTTTGAAGGGTGCAGGAGATCGCAGTTGACACATTTCGGGTGTGGTCTGGGTAGCTCAGTAGCTTTTTTATGGGGGCATTCGGTAGAAAGGTGATCCTCGCTGCATCCTACACAGCAGGTTCCATATCACAATTAGCGGCTATATGGAAGAATTTTTGACAGCGGTGGCATTGGATTGCCTTTTTGCGACTTTTAAGTTGCGATACTTTAAGGACCGTAAAGCCTTTAAAGGTTAGATTTACTTTAATTTCATCAATATAAGTAGGGGTTGGAAGTCCTCTAATTACAGCTTTAATGGGGATATCTCTATCAGGAACTATATAGAATTGGAACAAACAATCTTCTTGAAACACCATCAAAAATTTGTAAAAGAAGATTAAAAAAAGATGTAAAAGTGTTTCAAGAAGATTGTTTGTTCTTAGTCATTCACACCAGTTTTAACTTATTTTCTTTTATATAGAATTGGACTTTATTTTGCTTAAGGTGGTCTATTACACGCATTTTATTACGGAGGTTGATTGGGAGAATTTTGAGATAATTACCTGAGAGTTTGGCTTCGAACTCGCCACCTCTCGACAAGTTTTTAGCAAATTCGATTATATTCGTGATATCCGTGACCATAATGGGCTTGGGTTTTTTTGCCTTAGCGCATTTGCGGTTCAGTTTCATCTGTTTCAGACTCCATATCGGAATTATCGGGAGAATTAAAGGTATCATCGATTTTAGAGGAATTTGTGTTTTTGGAGCTATTTTTCCTGCTTTTTTTTTCTTTTTTTGTAACGATCTTAAATCCTTCTTCAGCAACCTCTATGTAGCAGTTTTTGTCTTACGATACAAGGTAATTGCCCATTTAAGAGCATTATAGAGACTTGCTTTATTATTTCACAACTAAGTCCCTAGAATTCCCACATTTATACTATAAAAATAACATTTGTTTAATAAAGTGGTGTGAAAAGAATAAAATAAAACAAATACTTTTAGTTTTACGTAAAGAATTTTCAACCGTTTTAATTTATTTGCTAATCTTGAGATTGTCACTAGTAGCGTGTACGAAACTAGTAGTTCTGTCAACAAAGCGGTTTATTAAGCCTTTATGTTTACAGTAATCATTTAAACTATGCATATATTAATTATAATAAGTGATTTTTCTTATAAAATTCTATAACCTTTTATCGTATATATATTAACCACGAAGGACATAGTACTCAACTCTTGGAAATGGACACACAGTAGATTAATCGATTATATTTTTTTAATGCATAAAAAAAAAAAATAAGAAATTGTTTTTCTTTTAACCCTTAATTGCCTGGTGTTGCTTTTCGGCACCCCAATTTAGGCTCTAAAATACTATTAGAATAATATTGAAACTATAATACCTAAAGTTGCCAATAAAATACATTCTGAAAATATTATTAAACCGATTTTCAACACGTAGATGGCAACATTTGTGCTGTTTAAGAATAAAGATAGATTTATTTTTTCAATTGTTGCTACTTGTTCTTTTTATTTTGTTTAGAAGCTTTCGAAATACCTTATTTTGTTCTGCAGTGAGCAAGTAAAATTTATTTCTTATTGTAGTTCATAAAATTCTTGTGTGTTTAATATTATAGAATTTTATCAAGGAAAATTATTTTTCCAATTAAAGACCAGTATTGCCGATTAGTAACAAACCGTTTTTTAGCCATAAACCATACTTAAAACAAAATGTGATTTTTTAAAGTATTTTTCCCATGATTTATTTAAAAAATGAAAGCCGAAAAACATTATTACAATGATTTTTGAAAAATCAGTCATTTAAGGGTTAATTTATTCTTATCGATAAATTGTGACGGTTTGTGCAGCCTCCCCCCGGTTTATAAGTAAGTGTATGGGGTTCTAAGTTATAGTGTTGGCAATCAGATAAGGTTGAAGGAAACAGGAAGATAGCAGACT